>CM062236.1:31282264-31772238 GCA_031216185.1 Syzygium aqueum
TTTGTCAAACGACTGTTTCTGTTTTTTTTTTTATCTCTCTCTTTCACTTTCTTTCTTTTCTTTTCACTCTTTTTATTTATGTTTTTTTCTTTCATTTTCTTTTTCTTTCTTCTCCATCCCACATCCTCGCCTCCGAGACCTCTCTCTCCGCCATGGACGGCATCTTCTATGCCCTCTCCAGCCTCGACCGCGGCTTGGCCCCCCGCAAGAGAGCCTTCAATGCGCTCATTCTCTTTGTTTCTTTCTTCTTGTCCTTCTAAGGATTGTAAGAGGTAATAACGATGCTTAACAAGCGCATTATTTGTTGGCAAAAAAAAAAAACAAGAAAGCACACTCATCACTCACTTAACAACTAAAATTGTGTTAAGGGTTTGTTTTTTTTTTTGCGGAAAATGTACCATTTCTAGAAAACATTTCTAGGAAAATGACTTTATTATGTAGTGTTTGGCTGAAACCTGAAAAAAACTCGGAAAGTATTTTCCATCGCTTGATGAGGAAAATCCGATAGAGAAATTATCAAAAAATCCCTATTTTTTAATTTCTTCTTTTATACATTTTCTTTTTACCAGCTACAAGCGCCTCTCCTAAGGAAAAATTTAAAATAAAAAGAAAAGAAAAATTAAAAATAATTAAAATTAAATATTTATAAAAAAACTTAAAAAAATTCAAATTTCTCTTTTTAAATATTTTTATAAGAACAAACATTCAATTAACCAAAGATCTAAGCCCGAGCGCCAAGGATCCGCACATGGACTTTGTGGACCCAAGCCTGAGGGATGGGACTAGAGCTCGAGCTTTAGGGACCCAAGCACACAACCTTTGTGGATCTAGGCTCTAGTGCCGAAGTATCAAGTACAGGCATCGGGGGTTCGGGTTTGACCTCGATGGACCCTGACATGGGTATTGGGGGAGCAGGCCAAAGTAATGGGGTCCCGAGCCCGGCTGCCGGAGACTTGGTCCTAAACGCGGGGACCAGGGAACCAACATTGGAATTTTCATGTCCAAGTATAAAGTTTCAAGTCCAAATGTTGCTACCTAATCATATTTTGAAAATCATTTTCCTGAATTTAAGCTTTAATAGGAAAACCTTTTTCGTTACCTAGAAAAATATTTGACGTTGGCTCATTTTCCCAAGCGAATAAAATGCCAAAAAATGATTTTTGTAAAACATATGGACCGTAAGTCTCTGTTCTTTGATCAAAAGATTCTCAAAGGTGAATTTATGATTGGAATGGTCTTTGGTCCTTTCATCCTCATGTCACTTCTCCAATGCAGATTCTCATAGGGTACTCGTCCCCTGCCCGTAGATGTACATATGTATCCAGCAATGTAATTTTCGATATCATAATGAATCAAATCGAAGTAAGACTTTTGAAATCACGAGTATGTTAAGCATCCTTTCGAAATGGAACAAAAAGGAAGGGTCAAAAGTGGTCTTGTGGCTCCATTTGTTTTGCGGAAAATAAATAATTTTAAAAATATTTTGCTACAAATAATCGTTTGTATTACATGAAATAATTAATCAATGAAAAATGTTTCATCATCGACAGTAATTTGTATCTGAACATTTGTGTGGACAACAAAAGTTTCTTTCATTTCTTTTTTAAAAATAATACAAGTAATTATTTTTTTGAAAGTGTTTTTCAAATCATTCCATTTTTTGGAAGGTTAAAAATATAGAAAAAATTGTTAATGAGCGCACATGTCAAATTTTGAGTAGTTGGTCCTTTAAATTAGGATGGTCCCCAATCCATAGTTACCACACGACCATGTCCTATGTACATAGCCCACCCGCGTATACTTTTCTGGAGACACGTATGTCATCATCATCCTCCGTCATCAACCTTAATCCTCCTCCCCACACAACCTTAATTCTTTCTCCAATCCACGGCCCTTCGCTATAGATTGGCCCTAGACATTCGTCACTTTCCTTCACCAGTAAACAGCTCTCCAGAACCCGCCATTGGAGCTCTGCCACAAGGGACTTCACCGTTGCCGATATATTCGTGGCTTTGGAAATAGTCGTGAAAAGGTGACCTGAAAGTAGGAAGAGAAGAGAAGAGAGAAAAATAGATCAGTGCAGCTTATGGGTAGGAGTCCATGTTGTGCAAAGCATGGTGTGAATAGAGGAGCTTGGTCCAATGACGAAGACCAAATCCTCACGGACTATGTCAACCTCCATGGAGAAGGCAAGTGGAGGAAAGTTGCCCAGAACGCAGGTACTTCAGTATGTTAGGTTTCATATGAATTTGGTCACTGAAAAGTTTGGCAGAAAGACAAACCACATTTACTTCTTACATGCAAACTGTACTTGCTTTTAATTTTGTTACGTTTTGATGATGAGATTATAAACTTCAAAGTCTGTGCAACCCTTGTGCGTGTTTGTTTCTTCTTGAGAAGGTCTAAACAGATGCTACAAGAGTTGTAGGGTCAGATGGCTAAACTACTTGAAACCAGGCATTAAGAGAGGTGCCATCTCCGCTGATGAGGAAGACCTCATTATCAGGCTTCATCGTCTTCTGGGTAATAGGTATTCCTAACGTATACTTCACTCGTGCTGCTAATCATTCGTTTTTTATGTGATCTTGATAAATCACTCATGATTTTTCTGATAGCACGCGCATGCTTAGGAAGCCCCCTATGTGAAAGAGAGATTTTGTAAAGACCAGATTTAACGTGTATAAGTTGAACCCTGTTTTGAGCAAGCGAACTTCAAAGCATCCCGACCCAGTGACCCTCCAGGATTCACATATACAGAACAATAGAGATGAAAAGCACGTGTTTTAAAACTAGAGGGCAAATGTACTCAATTAGAGAAAAACAAGGATGCTTTCTGCAATTTACATACCCAAAACATTGTCTTCTTCATCACCAAGTGAGGTAAGCTTTCTGGTTAGATCCTTTTTACAGATGCAGCAGGACTTTCATCTGCAAAATGCTAGAGATGCAAAATATCTACAAAAAGAGAAGCATACAAAAGTCTATGTGATTAAGTATATAGTTTTTCCCCTTGGCTTGATGGGAAGACGAGACAAAAACCGTCCGTCGGCACACATTAGTTTTTCCGTACCAATCTCTCTATGCAAATGTCTTGTACTTATAGCGCAGCATTTTTCTGTTACATAAACTTCAGCTCAGCAGAGACATAATATCGGCAACGTAGTTTTGCTGAACTTAATCTCCAATCCCCCTAGTTGACATGAGGACTCAAATGAAAACTAATGTAAATGGGTTCATGTTTTTCAATACAATACCGGGAGACACTATCCATTTTGTGTTTCATAATACTTTGATATAATTAAGTTCTAAATCGAAGGCCTTATCACTTCCATTAATTTGTGTTACGCAGGTGGGCCTTGATAGCTGCAAGGCTTCCAGGACGAACTGACGACAAAATAAAGAACTATTGGAACTCTAGTTTGGTCAAAAACCTTCAGGCTGCAAGGCCAGACGACAATCATCTTCTCAACTATGACGAGAAGATTGGGACATTTGGGAGTAATCAACAAGTCTCGAATCCTCAGGTGAATTCACACCACAAGGTCCTTGGTTTCACTGAGTTCTCTGCCTCAAATGAACAAGACAAGGACTTGGTGAACATGATCGACAGCCGCGCAAAGAATAGTGATACCAACAACCTAATTCCTTTTCAAGCAGAGGATAGAGATGACAATGATATGAACTTCTTGAATGCTGGTGATGAAGATTTTGTTTTCAGCTTTTCAGAATCGAATTTGCCATCGCATCATGAGAAGATGGAGATGGGAGAGCAGAAAGATTTAATTGGTGTGAGCAATGGGAGCATTCCTTGTTTAGAGGTTTGTGCTTCTCCAAGTTCAAGAGATGAAGACAAGGTCGAAACTCAGACGAGGAATAACCATGATTCTTGTGATCAACCCACTTTAGACATGGATTTGAAGAAGTTGGCTCTTTTTCTAGAGTTGGAAGATGAGTTTTTATAAAGCTGATTTCAAGCATTAATTCGTGCTTCGCTGGGCTAGTTCCTATGTTAATTACGTCCATTAAGTTGTGATATGCACTCATCTTGGATTATTTTGATTCATGTTTTCGGATTTTCAATGGGAATAATCTGATGATGAAAATAAGTAAAATGTGCCCATGGGGTTTGCGTTGATAATTCTGGAGCAGGATTATAAAATCTCTTTCTTCTACCACGCTAGAAAGGCTGATGAAAATTGGTCACATTCAAATATGACCTCTACTCTTTTCCACAGAAATATTAGTTAGACAATTCCACAGTCGAGAATATTGTCATTACTCCGAAAGTTAGCTCAATGATGGGCCGTGCAAATCATATTGAAAATTCAACCTAAAAGTTCACTTACATGTATATGTGGTGATGGTTCGAGAGAGAGTTAAGCTTGTTTTAAGAGGTAGAAGCCCGGTACAAACTTGATAATTCATTAAACTCGAGGAACTCATTAAACGAAAAAAATTTAGTCATTGATCTCTTTCCTCCATACTTTGTCTGATATAAATAGCAGATAATCACTTTAAGTATGCAAATTTTAATAGTATGCAGACTACCTTTATGTGTTCCTCGCAGTGCATGAGTCTTGTATACACATAAAATGTTGAGGGAGATCCAAATATAAGAATGCTTGATCCTAAAGATCATCTTTTAGTATATTCTTTTGGAAACATTGACCAAGGAGTTTTGGACATCAATGTCCTAAGGAGCAACAATAGGTGGCCATTCACATCACCCGGGTTTTGATAATCTAGGGGCACAAGAGTGCAAAGATCCGACTACTCGAAAAACCATGAGACACCCGGCAAACCCATAAACGGTTAAGTTCAAGTATTTAACCCGTGCAAATGATATCGATTTAGAGCAGTTGTATATAATATATTTCATACGATCAGGCATGTTTGCAAGATCCAAATCTCACGTAGGCTAAAATAAAGCATCATGTCTTTCCTTTGTGAGACTTGCCACGCCTAACTAGAACAAGTCGTTACCGAAAATGTCACTGTGTAATCTCCCTTTAATTTCATGTGGGTTTTGAGCGCCAACACACCGCACTCAAATGTTGTCCTGGACATTTAAGCCAACACATTTGACGCGTGACTTGAATGATGTCAGAGGTCATGAGCTTGTCGCGCATGCTACTTACCACCGGCTCGAAGCTATCTCTAGCAGATCGACACATTATGTTACCTCAAAATTATTAGAGTCCATATTTAGATACCATTTACAATCGATCCGGCTTGAAGTACATGGATCGAGTCCCTCAAAAGAGTAATCTAATAAGTAGTGACCCTTTACAATCATCTCTCTCTCTCTCTCTCTCTCTCTCTCTCGCGTGTGCGCGGGGGGGACATGGGAGTGTACCATCACTTTGGGTTGTTTTTGGACTTAAATGCTTATGAAGGGTCACGGTCTTGAATTATGTATGGCTGCAATTATTGGTCTATAGCAATGAATGCTCCCGATATATTTGGTTAAGCCCTTGTTGTTGTTTTTCTTTGGTTGCCTCTAATTCTAACACATTTAGAATGTTTTGATTTTGTGGTTGCGCTTTCATGAGTGGTTTCATTGAATTCATGAACATTCCCATATGATTTGATCGTGGGAATTGATTTCGGCCAACTCAATTAATACACCAGCTCCATTATGTTCTCTTCTATAATAACTGGGGAACTTGTATATTGAACCGATGGACCATTTGTGTTATTTTCTCTAATCATTATGAATCACAACGTAACCGTCATGCATGCATAGCTAATAATTTTAATGACGTTTGCTATTTCCTTGTGAACAGTTTTGCGCAATACAAATGTGGTATCCCCAACTATGACTCTTGTCCATTCAAGAAAGGAGACAGTCCAAATTGATCAGATCTTCTTGATTTATTTATAGCGAGCAAAAGATCTTCAGAATCATTACCTTCTCGAAGAGTGTTAGGGGGAAAAAAACGTTGTAAGATCGCGCTTGATCAAGGGAAAATGGGATATGCGATATCTTTGAAAGCCCATTGTACTGATTTGCATGGGCCTACGTTGCTGTTCATCGTTCACTCTCGATTTTGTCTCGTTCCTAGAGCTACATGTACGCACATTGAATTGGAGTGCCGTTCAATGTCTTGTATAGGAGGATATCTTTGTCTCGTTCGTAGGGCTGTCGAAGTTCTTTGTTTGAGCCATTGACTATGTACTTCGTCATGGACTTATGCTTAGCAGACTATAGTCTTAATTAACAACTTAGTTGACCCATTCTTGACGTGCAAGGTACATATAATTGGACACTTTTAGGCGAACCTTGCATTTGAATTTCTAGCTTAAGAAAACTCAAACATATGCAAAAAGAAAACCCACAAAAACTGGAGAGAAATTTAATTTAGGCAACAATATCTTATTGAGCTCATGCAGTGCTTGAGAAAGGTCCTATTCAATTTACGCCTGTTTCCTGGTCGTTCACGATCAACACTCAGTTTTTAAGTTAATAATCTCAGATCTATGTGGTTATTTGCTGCATCGGCTGAGCCAGTGAGGGTACTGGTTGTGAGCAAGCAACCTGCGTGGCAGTTTAGCCTGAAATTGGCATTCTTTAAGCTTAATTCAACTTGCATTTTGTGAATGCTGTCATGTCATGTTTTAACTCAGTTTGCTCCTTCAAACCTGGTGACCTTTTGTTAAAATGACGGTGAATTGCAAATTTGCGAATGATCAGTCATAATCTTTAGTTGTACTCAACCTTCCACAACAAAAAAACACTGGATTAGTGACGAAATTTGTGACGGAAATTTTGAAAAAATCTGTCGCAAATTGAATTTGCGGCGGAAAAAATTCCGTCACTACTAGCTCGTCGCAAATTTTTGCGATGGAAAAACAAAAAATTCGTCGCAAATTAGCCACGAATACAATCCGTCGCAAAATCGTTGCAAATATTTCGTCGCCAATTTGCGACGAACTCAATCCGTCGCAAAATTCGTCGCAAAATCCATCACAAAATTTGTTGCAAAAATCGGTCGGAATTTCGTCGCAAATTTGCGACGAACTAAATCTGTCGCAAAATTCGTTGCAAAAATCCGTCGCGATTTCGTCATAAATTTGCGATGAACTAAATCCGTCGCAAAAATCCATCGCAATTTCATCGCAAATTTGCGACGAACTATGTCCGTCGCAAAATTCGTTGCAAAAATCCGTCGCAAATTCGTTGCAAATTTAGTCGCAAAATTCGTCACAAAAATCCGTTGCAAATTTCGTCGCAAATTTGCGACGAACTCTATCTGTTGGAAAACTCGTCGGAAAATTCGTCACGAATTGCATCGGAAAATTCGTCACGAATTGCATCGCAAATTAGCGACAAACTTTAATAATAACAAAATTCGGCTTAAAATATTCGTCGTTATTTTTACATCATTTCAGCCATAAATTATTGTCCATATCAATCAAAGGAGACAATGACATATAATTGAAATAGAAAAACGATCAAACCATACATTCTGACAAACCAGCTACAATGACATATAATTAAAACAAATAACAGAAGGAAAGGTTTATAGTCTGACATGATGCTATTTGATATCCAATCTTACAATACATTCAAAACATGAACTAAGAGACGGGACAACCATAGAAGACGCAAAAATAATCATACAGAAGAAGACGCAGCCTTGGTACGATGGCAGGACACCAAAAGTAGTCACCTTTGTCGAGACCTGAGGAAATGTCGATATATAAATCAATCCAGAATATAAAAAAAAGTGTTTATGCATGGATGTGGAACTAACTAGGTGTAAAATAACACAAATACGTTTCAAAATGAACATAAATGTTCATACATATGAATATGAGTGAAATTATGAAAAACCAAGATTGCTTACCTAAAAACGTCAACTACAAAGCCTGGAGAAAATCATCATCACCATCATCATCATCATCATCATCATCATCATCATCAACATCAGCATTCCCGGCATCAATGTGTTGGTCATCATTGTGCCCATCACCTATTGGATTGGCTGAATGTACAGGAGGACCGTAATTGCGATTGATGTTAAGATGTTGCATAACCATTCTCATTTGTTCTTCTAAGTTATGTATTCGTTCATCCTTCTTAACAAGTAAATCATTCAGACGATTCACTTCTTGGGTCAATTGCTCGTCTAGTCGTGACCTCCTTCGACCAGTCCCAGCGGATGATGAACTTCCAAGACTATTCGGCATGAACATCCTTGACAATGATCTCAGCCCAAATATTTTCCCTTTTTTCGCCCCACCCGTTGCCTCAATCCATAATGCCATATTATCAACTGGTGGTCGGGACTCGGGACAATCATCACTACCACTAGCACTGCTCATTAAAAGTTCATCATATTTGTCCTATATTAACAATGTAGATGAAAATAAAATCACTATATATATACCATCAATCACCAAAGCATTCGCGGTTTTCATTATAGTTTACATATAAGCCAAAGCATAACTTTATATATCTTAACAGCTTTTGCTCGATCGCCAGTCCATGTCTTATCTTTCTTTTGAAATGTGCGTTCAAATGTAGCTGCAAATGTCAGTTCCGTCCCCAATTCATGTGCCTGCAAAATGTAAACTTGAGTAATTGAATTAAATTAACTTATAACGCATTTAACAGACTTACCAGTCGTTTGCGATGCTCCGCAATGTTGTTAGAGCCCCCAGCATATGTGGCTGACCCATCACTAGAACTAGAAGATCGATTCTTCTTCTGCTGCTCATAGAGTTGCCGACTTTGTTCAGATGCCCAAAATCTGTTAATTGCCACCCAATTGTCAGCTGTAAAGAAAGACGGCTTCGCTTGCTTGCTCTTCGCTCTATTTATGACATTTCGCACAAAATCACTTATTTTCTTATCGAAAATTCTTCTCACTTCATTGTCTTCCGCTTCCTTCCACTTAAACTTCCGTTGCAATGAATAAAAACACAAATTGAAAATTATTATGATGATCACATATCCATAACCATGCACCAGACACATATAGACAGATTTTGTAAAGTTCATGTCGGGAAAAAATATCCGGTCCTTTAGGTATCGAAAACTACAAAGTTTTTCTGGTCCCTTTACATCATTTTTGACCATTAATATACTACACCAAACTTAATTGATGAGAAAATAAAATATGTAAAACTTACCTTGAACTCATTCCATCACATTTCTTTCGCTTCTTGTGGAACACTTATGTAATTAATATACTCTTCCATCCAAAAGTTTCTTACTATTTTGTTCAATTCTTTCACAACAGACGTAGCATCCGTGAATCTGCATTCATACGAATATTGTGCAACATGGACAATTCAGTTAACATCAATATCTAAAGCCCTAAATATGACATATACTAAAATAAAAATGAAGCACTTACGAATCTCCAAATGGGTATATGAAGAATCGGTTATCTTCTTGACCTCTGTTTCCGTCAATATTCGATTGTTCCGCCGAATAATGGAGTGGAATGGAAGGAGAGGGAGCTAAAGGAGATTGAACTGGATAAAGTTCAGTTCGCATGTGATCAAGTCCCGTAACATATTGTTGAGTGTGGGAGGAAGGGCCAACGTGCCCATATTGTGACGGATCATATTGTGGTTGAGGGTTAGATGCTGGGATAGGAGAAGAGGAAATGGACGGGGACGGGGACGAGGACGAGGAATAGCCTTGTCTTCTAAGCATGTGACCTCCACGTTTATACTGACAAGTAGGAAGGTTATGCGAATATGTAAAGAACTATTGACACGTATTATGAATACATAATGATGTACATGACGAAGCTTACCATTTTGATGGAAAGATTGAGAAAATGTTTCCTTGAAATGAGCCAATGTCGAATGTTTATGACGTGCAATTTCCTACAAATAAATATACTATGAATCCCATTCATTTTTTATATGAAACATCAATGTATGAGCACGATATGGTTGGCCATAGGTATCAAACATCACTATATACATCGCATTCATTTTGATTAAATTTTTTTTACTACGTACAAAAATTTAAATTTCACTAAAAGTGGGTAGCCACAAATATTCTAAGTCATTCTGTAAAGTTTTGTAAGAAATAAATTATTATTATTATTAAATTTTTTTTGGGACCTAAAAAAAAATTTCACTAAAAGTTGGTGGCCACCGATATTC
Source organism: Syzygium aqueum (assembly GCA_031216185.1). NCBI lineage: Eukaryota > Viridiplantae > Streptophyta > Magnoliopsida > Myrtales > Myrtaceae > Syzygium > Syzygium aqueum. The sequence continues at coordinate 31,292,396 of CM062236.1, forward strand.
CAAGATATTCTGTAAAGTTTTGAAATTTTAAAATTTTAAGAATTTTTAAATTATTATTTTTAATATAAAATTTTTTTGTAGAAAAAAATTTTATATTACTAAAATTAGGTGGCCACAGGTAGTCTAAGCTATTAGATAAAGTTTCCCAAATTTTAGTCATTCTTTATTTTAATAATTTTTAAGACACGTTAAAAAAATTAAATATAACTAAAAGTGGGTGGCCACAGGTATTATAAGTCATTCCGTGAAATTTTGAAAATTTTTAAATTCTAATTTTTGTTGCCATCTAAAGAAATTTAAATTTCACTGCAAGTTGATGACCACATGTTTTCTAGGCAATTCTGTGCATTTTTTTAATTTTATATTTTTTACTTTTTCTTCACAAAAAAAAAAAGAATTTCCCTCACAATGGGTGACCACATTTATGTTAAGCCATTTTATCAGATTATAGAAAGTTTTAATTTTTTAATAATTTTTTCTCCTGAACGTTAAAAAATCTTAATTTCACTGAAAATGGGTAGGCATTATTAATTTTTGCAATTTTGTAATATCATGAAATTTTAGTTGGTTAAAAATTTTTAAAAACTTTTACGGTCAAATTTCATATTTGTTGTCAACATATACCGTTTTTTTAATTTTCCATAATTTTGCAGGAATTTTTATAGAATTGTTTAATTTTCAAGCATCATTTAACGCTTAATCATTTACATAATAAATAAATTAAACAGTCGACCATCGATCAAAGCCACATGCAATCCTGAAATCGACCCGTAATTTAACCAATGAAAAGTAATCCTAAATAATCTAATTACCTAATTATACTAACTATGGGTTAAAGAGTTGGCTTACTTGGTTCAAGGACAACAAAAACCGGTTGAATGGACAGTGGCGGTCCCGGCACGGGCGTGGGCGACGGCAGATATAGCGGTGGCGATGGTGACTACGACGTCGGCGGCGGCTGGCCGGCGACGATGGTCGCTGTGCTCTGGTGCGGGCGGCAACGGGCAGGGGCTGCTCCGGCTCGAGCCTCGGCGGGCTGATGGTGAGCGGCGAGGGCGACGGCGGTGGGGGGTGGGGAGGGGGCCGGGGCGAGGGCGAGGGGCGGGGCAGGGGCGGGCTGACGGCGGCGGGGGGCGAGGAGGGGGCGGGCAGGGGCTGGGCTAACGGCAGTCGGGGGTGGGTTGATGGCGGCGGGGGCGGGGCGGGGGGCTGGCGGGGGGCGGGCTGGCGGCGGGGGGTACGGGGTGGGCGACGGGCAGGGGGAGGGGGCGGGGCGGGGAAGGGCGACCGGCGACAGGCAGGGGGCGACGCGGGGGCGAGGGCAGGAGATGGGCGGGGGCTTGGGGGTGACTGGCCCGCAACCGATGACGGGCAGGGGGCTTGGGGCGACTGGCCCGCAACCGATGACGGGCAGGGGGCTTGCAGGGCTCGGCGGCGACGGGGGGGAGCTGCGATTTTAGTCCGTCACAAATTTCGAGCAGTTTAAATTCCGTTCAAATTTGCGACGGACTGAATCTGTGCCGTCGCAAATTTGCGACGGCCCTATAACGTCCGTCGCAAAGTGCCGTCGCAATTGCGACGGAAATAAAAATCCGTTGCAAATTTCGATACATAAAATTCATCCTAAAATTTTCAATGGACAATTGGAGTGTCGTCGCAAATTTGCGACGGATAATTTTAGTCCGTCGCAAATTGGGATCAATAGGGCCCTCATCAGTTCTGCCTGCTCTCCGCCTCTTGCACTGAACGTGCGGCTCAAAATAGTATGATGCAAATGTTGTCACTTCTTTCACAATATATGCATTACAAATTGAAGCTTCAACACGTGCCTTATTCTTCACTTTTTTCTTTAAATGATATAAGAATCTAGTTGAAATAAAAAAAAATTTTATCGGAATATATTATATGATAAACTAATTTGAACTGTATTTAAAAAAAAAAAACATTACCTCTCGAATGGATACATCCATCGAAATTGGACGGGACCTGCAACTTTAGTCTCATAAGGCAAGTGAACTAAGAGATACTCTATCGAATAAAAAAACGCCGGAGGAAATATCCTTTCTAAGTTGCAAAGAATAATTGGAATATCTCTCTCTAATTTTTTCATGCGCGATGCTTTTAACACTGTCGAACAAATATCATGGAGAAAATTGTTTAATTCTGTAATGGCGCCCCATACAAAGTTTGGTAGAACTTCCTTCAAAGCTATTGGAAGTAGTCTTTCCATCGGGATGTGACAATCATGACTCTTCAAACCTGTCAACTTGCATTCATTCAAATCAACACATCTCCCGAAGTTCGAAGCATATCCATCAAGAAACCTCACAGATTTCAACCATTGACAAACAACTCGTCTATGCTCCTTATCCAATGTATAAACTGCTTTCGGTTTTGGTCACCTGCTGCTTGCATCCACAGCTAGTATTGACCGATCGTAAATATCTCTCATATCTTTTCTTGCGTTCAAGTTGTCTTTTATTTTTCCGGCGACATCCATCACAGTATTTATGACATTGTCGAAAACATTCTTTTCTGTGCGCATGACGTCAAGATTATGATGAATAAGACGGGCCTTCCAATATGGTAGATCTCAAAATATATTACGTTTTGTCTACTTATGTGTACTTCTGTACGCAAAAGTCATGCCGTGCGGATTCTCAACAACAGTTGGAAAGTCCTGCACACATTCCTAAATTTGATCGCCGGTCAACCTCAATGGTGGACGCGTTCTTTCGGTCCTATTCTTGATGAACTCTTTCTTATTCCTTCTGAAAGGATGATTTGGCGGTAAAAATTGTCTGTGATAGTCAAAATAGCTAAGCTTCTTTCCATGATTTAATCTAAATGACTTTGACCTCTCCAAACATATCGGACATCCTAAAATCCCAGCTGTACTCCATCCAGATAACATTCCGTAAGCTGGAAAGTCATTTATCGTCCAAAGAAGGGTAGCCTTCATTACAAATGTTTGATCGGTAGAAACGTCATACATAGGGACACCTTCAATCCAAAGCCGTTGTAACTCCTCAATCAATGGTTGCATATAAACATCTATCAACTTTTTCTGATTTTGCAGCTGTGACATTTCGAATTTTGACCCATTTTTGGGATTTATAAAACGTGTAATTCGTCAGTGTGCTTATAGTAAAATCTCGCCTGGGAACTAATCACTCCTGGTTATTGTTTTAAAATAGAGATTTCGCTAGAATCGCATTCGATCGAATTTGACCGTTATTTAGAGCCTGAACTTTGGTGTTGAATTTTTTGGAGTTCCGTGATTAATTTAATTGGATGGTGTCGATATTATCGTGGCCAACCTCGAGATTACCCGAGATAGGTGAAAAGTGAATTTTTGATCGGGTGCGAATTTGGACTGGTAAATCACCCTCGCAGTGTGTTTTTATTATTACCCTCTGGCCAAATCCTAAAATTATTAATTAGGATTTTTCGAGAACCGTTGGATCGTTTTCGGATTTAAATCGTGGCCATTGGATCGCAATTATTGCGATTTTGACTTATCCTTTTCTCTTTCTCTCTCTCTCTCCTCCCCTCTTTTCCCGCCGGCTTCTCCCCCTATGCGTCTTACCACTTCCCCCCACCTAATCCCACCTACTTCTCTCTCTCTCTCTCTCTCTCTCTCTCTCTCTCTCTTTCTTTTCTCCTTTTTCTCTTTTTTCTTTTCCTTTTCTTTTTTCTCTTCTCCTCTTCCTTCTTTCTTCTTCTTCGCTGGCTTGCCCCTCCCTGACGCTGGCTGTTATGTTGCTCCTTCTTGCTGCCCGACCGACACCGGCTTGTCCTCGCCGGCCCAGCCATCGCGCGCCGTTCGGCCGCCGCGCCTCACCCCCCCGGCCGCTTCCTTTTTCCCCCTCGCCAGAACTAGCCTCGCCGTGAACTGTCCGCCGCTCGCTTTTCGTCCTCCATCGCCGAGCGCCGCTCCTCCTCGCCGTGAACCACCACCGTCTCGGACGTTCGCCGGACGCTCGCCGCTCGTCTCCGCCATCCCGACTCCCCTTTGGTCGAGCTCGCCCCTACCTAGCCCACTCACTGCCGGAGTCAACCCCGTTGTCCATCTCCGCCGCTGTCTTGGCTGCCGGGACACCGCCACCAGCCGCTAGCTTCGCCCGGAACAACCCAAGTCGCGCCAGACCAGCCCCCATGGCGGCTGTTTCTTCATCGTTCACCGTTGTCCGCCGGCCACCGAGTCCGAACCGGAACCACTGCGGACCGCCCTCGTCGCCGTCGTCATCCTCGCGTCGTTGCCGGCGTTAGTCGAGTAAGTTAACCCCTAATCCCGTGTTTAGGGTATTAAACTTGCTTAGGGTAGTTTAATTAAAGTTTAGATTTAGTTAATATTTGGTTAATTGTGTTTAGATTAAATTAATGTTGGTTTATTAGATAACCTTTGGCGATAGGTTATCGTTCTTGTGATAAGTTATCGTTGTGTCGTGATAAGTTATCGATTGTTTAGTAAATTATTATTTTCAGAATTAATTATTATTTTATTATTTTCGGATTAAATAATTAATTTCCGAAAATTAAATATTATTATTTTTGGAAAATTTTTAATGTCAAATTGTGATACCAATGTTGGATTTCGCTTATAAGTTAGCATAATTAGAAAATGGTTTGAATGATTTTGATTCAAGGAAATGTTTTGACATTTTGGAAAATTAAATTATTTTCGGATATTATTAATTAATTAATCCCGAATTTAATTTATTGTTATTTCGAAAAATTTATAATTTCAAATTATGACTTTGAGTTTGAATGTTGGCGAACATACCGTGAATTATCGTATTAAATTGATTTTATGACAAATTGTTTCGATCAAAAGTTTTCAAGGAAAATTTATGAGGTTTTTGGAATTAAATTATTTTTATTGTTATGCCAAGTAATGTTAGTGATGCTTGTGGTTGATAATTATGTTTAGTATCGAAGCTTGTGAGAATTTATTGAATGGTTGCATGTGTGACCACTTGGCATGATTGTATGTCACTAGATGAGCATTATTCATGGATGCATGGGCTAATTGAGAAGATAATAATTGGCCGGAATGCTTGTGTGTTTGTGTGGTCACACGTTGGAGCCGTCTTGCTGTATATCGCTTGACGTTGCCCGATTTATCGGATGTCTGGGGATAATCTGGAGTGCCGATACCCCGGATGCCTTGTCGCGGCCCGAGGCCGGACTTGATGCTCCTTACGGGATACCATCTTACTATGTATCGTTTGATGTTGCCGTATTGGAATGCCGTCATCCTGTGTATCGTTTGACGTAGCCGTGCCCGACGAGGCGGGACGGAGCCCGGTTTTTACCGGTAAACCGCCATCTTGCTGCGTATCGCTTGATGTGTGGTGGCCCCGAGGGGGCGTAATAATTGGAATACGTGTGATACATAGTGCTTGATTATGGGGTCGAAACTGCTAGGCATGGTATGGGACGTGCCCAAGTGGATTCTATCTTATAATCGAGATACGCGCGACTGTGTTGCATTAATGCATGGAAAAATCTCGTTAAATGCTTTAAGTATGTGACATATGCATTTCATCAACGTATGTACCAAGGCGAGGTAAGGATGCCTGTGGTTGTTAATGATGCTGTTGTCGATGTTTTGCCTATTTAGGGACCCCCGTGCGAGTTGGCCTCCTAAGCGGGGCTTAGCTCGTTAACTTATTAAGACTTTGTCTCATTTGTTATTGTTAACCCCTTTTTCAGGACCTTAGCGTGTTGACACACCCAGCTTGGTTCAGGGTGTTTGGAAGCTGTCTTTTTGGGGATCGACTTGTTGAAGGGAGTAGATTAACCCGGCTTTTGTCTTTTGCTGACCTTTTTGTGGTAGCGCCCGGTTTGGGCTTGTAAGAATGTTCCCAGGGGTTAATCAAGTGAAGATTAAAATAGTGTCGTGTTTTGTTTTTCCTAACTATCCCTATTATTGTTATTGTTCGGGGATTATTGTGATCGTTTCTGCATGAGTATTAAAAGATAAAATGGAGGGTCGGCGACAAGTCCTGGGACATCGCATCTCAACGATCGAAGCGGGGTGTTGCGCATCCGTAGGGTCCGGGGCGTGACAGCGGCCCTGTCACGATCAATGTCAAAAACATATAATGAGTCTTCATGCACATACCAGGTGGAAGATTGTACGGCGTTAAGATAACTGGCCAGCATGAATAACTTTTTCCTGTTTTCCCAAATGGAGCAAATCCATCGGCACAGAGACTTAACCTGATGTTCCGAGACTTCATTGCAAACTCAGGGTATGTTCTATCAAAACGTTGCCATGCCTCCGTATCTGAAGGATGACACATTAGACCCTCTTCTGTTTCATGATTTGCATGCCAAGTCACGTGTTCAGCAGTGGCTTTAGACGCATAAAGCCTTTGCAATCTGGGGATTAAGGGCAGATAAAACATTTGCTTGCATGCTCTACGCTTCTGATTACGACCCGGCCTCCTGTTAATCTTGTACCTAGGTTGGCTACAGAATTTGCAAAATTCTGCATTTTCATTATTTCTCCAATATATCATACAACCCTTACTACATACATCAATTCTTACAATCAGAAGACCTAAGTTATCCACTAGCTTTTTCATATCATAAAAATCACTTGGCATGTTATTATCATGAGGCAATGATTCTCGCATTACTTCAACAAAAGAGTTGAAGCAATCCGCAGACACATTATGCTCTGCTTTGATATTTAATAGTTGGGCTGTTACCGATAACTTAGTGTGGTCCTCACAACCTGCCCATAGAGGTTCAACTGCTGCTTTCAACACATCCCAGAACTGATTAGATTGAAAAGTTTCATTATACACATTCTCCTTAAAATCCGTTACTCCTATATCTTCCAATTGTGAAGCATGACTAGTACCCAATTGTTCACGTGTAGGAGTAAAACTAGTACTTGTATGATTTGATTCTGTGACAAAATTATAACTAGCTGCATCAATCACCATCCTCTCGTATGGGTTCAATTGCTCATAATAGCCACATTCTTCCTTAATTGAAATTTGGTCACTTCTTCCATATCTTTCATCAGATATAAATGGTTCACCATGGGAAGTCCAATTATAATAGTTCGGAGTAAACTCAAATCTAGTAATGTGTTCTCTAACTTGATCACACACAAGAAATTTATCATTATCGCACTTTTTACACGGACACCTTAACTTATTTCCATCTATAAACTCATATTTACTACTAGCAAAGTCTAAAAATAGTTCCAACCCAATACGAAACTCATCTGTCAATCCTTGACGTCCAGGTAAGTTCTTATTATACATCCAAGCCATTTTTCTTTGCATTGTGTCTGTATTAAAATAAAAAATTATGGTAAAATATTTTAAATATCATATCTATTGTTCTTAATTAAATCTATAAAATTTTGGAAATTATAATTTTTGTTATTCACACAACAATTAATATGAAATTACAAAAATAGAAAAAATTACAAAGTAAAGAAGACTTACCCAAATATTTGACTGAAATATTGATAGGACAAAGTGATCAATTTGATGAGAATTGCAAAGTCCACTTGGATTGCGAGACCTTCAATTAGGCACAAACCTAAAAAAGAATAATTACTTAAGAATTATTTTTTAATAATTTTTAAAGTACGATGGAAACGGAATTCATCCGTCGCAAATTTGCGACGAATAAATGAAAATTCCGTCGCAAATTTGCAACGGAAAGTAGGATCCGCCGCAAATTTGAGACGGAAATTGTTATCCGTCGCAAATTTGCGACAAAATTTTCATTTATTCGTCGCAAATTTACGACGGATACCTCATTCCGTTGCAAAACGGCATGGCCGTTTGGCTTATCCGAAGGCCGGCGAGGTGTCACCGGTTGCTAGTCATTAAACCGGTGATGCAGATACGAAAAAAACACAAATATAAACATATATTTAAAAAAAAATTAGAATACAACGACGAATAGTGACGAAGTTAGCAATTTTGCACATACCGGTACAAAAGCTTCATCGAGATTAATATGTGCGTGCGCGAATTTTACTGATTTCAGATATATAAAAGAGGGAGAAAAGCGACAGAGAGCAAGAGAGAGCGAGAGAGAGAGAGATAGTGATTGTATGTCACGGATTGATAAACTACGAATTTGCGACGGATGTGTGTTTTCGTCGCAAATTTGCGACGGACGTACTTTGCCGTCGCAAATTTGCGACGGATTTTGGGGTTGTATTATTTTCCGTCGCAAATTTGTGACAAAATTTTTTCCATCGCAAATTTGCAACGGATTGTATTTTCCGTCGCAAATATGCTACGAAGTTTGCGATAGAAAATATAATATGTCGCAAATTTCGTCGCAAATTTGCGACGGAAAAAATTTCGTCGTAAATTTCCGTTGCAAATTTCATGTTTTTTTGTAGTGTTCTTATGCTCTTATGCTTATGCCTGAAATATCTTTGTGCACACGAGAATAACCCAGAAACTTCAAATCTTGTGGTTGGTAGCTGCTGCATTATTAAGAAAGTAGGGAGGAGATGATATTGCATGATTTGAATAGATTAGGAGATGCCTTTCCTAATATGACCCATCAGCTTGCCGAGTTGACGGATATGCATGTTAAGCACCGTCAATATTAGCGCTCCTCACGATGACACCGTGCACTTATCAGCTTCTATCTTGATGCAAGGTTCATAATCTGACACGAATTTTCTTATTTGTGCAGCCATCTTTCTCCTTTCTGAAAGAAATGCTGCGTTTACTTCGATGTGCACATGACATTGTGGTGGTGAGCAGGCTTTATTTACTTTGTTCAATGATGCTTATCATGATCATCCTTTCATAGCTCTTTCCTTTACCTATAGATTCGATGTCCATCTGGCCATGTAGATTAGCTAGTCTTCCTGTGTGTCCGTGCAGCTTTCTGTACTATTTTAGGTGATTTCACACTGCATTGTTTTCTAATCTAAAAGTAATTTTCTCTGTTCTTCCTCCCCTTTAGAACGCATACATGCACACGCTTGCAGTCCCTGTCAAAATTAGGCATCTGAGTGTCGAAAATTATATTGTATATGGGTCGGGCCTCAGTTCGGTCGCAAGAAGCATGCCTCCTTCCATGTTCGGTTCGGGTCGGGTATTCGTGAGACCCAATCCAAACCGAACCGTTGACACCCTTATTTGTTCCTGCCGGTTTTAGTCCGAAGAGGCCAACCGTGTCATCAAAGCACTGAGAAAGAACCTTATGGAGCTGAACCCTTGACACCAAGAAAAACATCACAAAGATAATGTTGCGACCTAAATTTCTCAGGCTAATTGATTATTAAGACTAAGCTTAACTCGAGCCCTCCTAAGCCCTACCAATTCGCAACTTAGGATTTAGGTTCTTAACGTGCAAATATTTTCATACTTGGAGTCGCCACTAATCTATTTGTGGTAGGTCGATTAAAAACCTAAATAAAACATAGGGAGATATGTTTTATTCCTACGAACCAGAGATTTTAAGCTCGGGGATTTGATTACGCTAGATCTAGTCTAACGCCCTTTCGGTACCTTTTCTTTTAAAAAAAAAATATTTGGCATACAGTCTGGACCCATTTTAACTTAGTCACTAACATGTGAGGTGTTCATGCGGGTGCGTAAACCACCAATTTAACACTCAAGAAAACATTAAATAAATTACCAGATTGAGAGAATTACTTACCTTAAATCAACGTAAGCATCTGCAGTGTTAGCTAGAAAATCACATCAACAATCCTAATATGATTTCTAATTAACAAGCAATTTATTCAATTTTTTTTGGATTTTCACTTATTTAAATGAAAACTAGTCTATATGCAATGACGTGCAAAAATTGACATGCAATTAATACAACCTAACATGCAAACTATATGTCATGCGATGAAGTGACCTATTTCTAATGACGGGCAAATAATTTATTTTTGCTATTTTTCCAATGAAATTCGAAAAAAAAAATGCCTAAATTAAGAATGCAATCTAATGGTTTCTTTTTTGGTATTTTTTTTATTAAAATTCGGAATAAAAATTACTCAAATTAAGAATGCAATCTATCCTAATCTATCCTAAAGCAACTCATTTTTTTTGGGATTTTCATGGAAATTCGGAATCTAAAAATAACCTAAATAATCTATTAGGATTAGAATAATACGTAATTTAAACTAGGAAATAAATTATTTCAAGTCCTAATTTAAATTAAATAATTATCCTATCTTCTAGATATATTTAGAGTTCCCTAAACATGCAAAACTTTTAATTGAAATCCTAACTAACATATTTTTGGATTTTCTTTATTTTTAAAAAAATCAAACGACACCATATCACAAAATATTACCGACATCCATTTAAATTTAGAAACAATAGATTGACAAATCATATCCGGGCACGAGGATCGGATTGACCAATTTTTTACGCAATCGCGAATCATATCTCGGGCGGGAGATCGGATTGACGATTTTCCGTGCGATCGTGAGTCATGATTCGGGCATGAAATCGGACTATCGATCATATGCACGTTGTGAAATTAGGAAATAATTCCTAATTTAGGGACCATTTGGGGACATAATGGATGCGATAATATCATTCAAAGATTCACGCAAAATTGTAATATTTCAAACAAAGAAGCAATATACTCGAAAATCAAATTAAATGAGATTTTTACCTAATTTGAATATTTGCTTTCCAAGTTTGGACTGGCGACGGATCCGGATTGCGGATTGCGGATCACGGGACTTGACGGATGGTGACTTGCGGTGTGACTCGGCCAAGGAGAGTTCGATGGTGAGAGGGTCGACTCGTGGCTGGTCAAGGAGCGATGTCGAGTAGTCACCGGGGAAAATAGCTTTTCGATCACTGAAAAACCTGCAAAATAGAGAAATTTCAAGCCATGTATTGGCTCGACGAGGAGCAGCTTGTGGTGGGACTTGGCTTGGCAGCAGCGGTGCTCGTGATTCTCGGCATCGGGTATCTCACGACAGTTCGTGGTGTGGAAGGTTCACGGAGGCGACACGGCCAGGAGACCGATGGCAGATTGCTCGACTGGTTGGTTAGTGACCTGCAAAACAAAGAACACACAGGACGTGTCGCACGACCGGAGGTGCTTTGCTCGATGAGGGAGGGCGTCGCGGTAAAGGCCCACGGTGTGGACTAGCTTGTCACGATGACAATGAAGAGCGCCACGTCAAGAAGTGGAAACTTGTGGACGACACGCGGCGAAGCTAAGACAACAGCAGAAGGCTTGCTAGGGCGGTTCCATCAATTGAAAACCTCGAAGGAGGATGCTTGTTCTCTTCTCCCTTCAATTCTTCTTTGACTTTTCTTTTTATCTTTCTCTCGTAGTGGAGAACGTGGGTCTCTCCTTTTGTGTGCCGATTCTCTCTTTCTCACGTTCTCCTTTGGCCATGAATTCTCTCGCCCCCCTTTTGTCTGTAGTTGGTCTGCTTTTATAAGCAGGATAGCTGAATCTCTTCGAGGAAAGAGCCAAGTTTTCTTTCCTTTTACGGGCATTCTTATATCTCGTTCCTGTCCTTTATTGACTGATTCCCACTCTGTTAACTTTCCTCTTGAAGCTTTGATTTTTTTCGGGTGAGATTTTCCAGATTCCAAATCTAGCAAAGATGCTAGTCATCTGGCCATGAACGTGCACTATTTCCTTTGAACGCTTGCCTTCACCGAAAATATTTGGATATCATCTTTCTTGTCCTTGCTTAGCCGAATATTGCCCAAACCCACTAAAATTGATCTTGTCATCTTCTTCATATTTACTTCTTCAAATAGTCACTTACTTACGGACCTTAAGATTATCACCTATTATCCTTCATGTGACCAAATCTTGATAATATTCCAAATGAATAGGTTGGGCCAAATTTTCAATCTACGTAGGCTTAGTCTAATTTCAATAAGCCCAGAGCTAATAAGTCCGAAGCCATTCATTTAAATCCATCCGACACCGGTCCAATTAATATGCAAAATGCAATTAAGCTATATGATAAATGCTCCTAAAAACTAAATGCAGTTTAATTATTATTTGTCTAGGGACTGGGGTCGATCTCTAATTTTTTATGCAATGAACGACTGATTAGATTGTCAAAATTTAAGTGTCAACAGATAAAAACACTAGCCACTCAAGGACCAAAATCCGAAACAACTCAACAACAGTTTTGTCAGCAAAATGGATTCAAGGTAGCCAGCAATTACTTTCCACTGCCGATGAAGCTGTCGAAAGTGAGGGTATTGCCGTTCCACACCGCAAGATTCAACTCCCTAAGCCCTTCAGTGAGTCGTGAACACAAACTTCTCTTGAAATATGGGGTTCTTAACCACCATGGACACACCAAATCAAATCAAAACCAAGATGTCCATGCTGTTGTCCCAATTAGCTCAACACCATAAACTTCACTCCTCAAACCTCTATAAGAAAACTCCATATTCAGATCTGAACACGGAAAGAGGTAATTGCGTGAACATTTCGCATGCAATTCAGAATTACCGGGGCAAGTTCTGGTGCGAAACTTAATGCTGCCATATTTCAGTCACCGATGGGGCTCCAGAGGCAACGGCGGCGGAGGGGGAGGCAGTGCCGCAGCAGCGAGGTTGGAAGCGAAGAGAGTGTGTGTAGTTAATGAAACGGAGGGGAGGGGACAGAACTAGCAACAGAGGGAGAAAAGAAGGAATTTTGAAAAAATCTGAAAAGTGAGACCATTTTTTCATTCTCGGGCACATGGAGAACACTGAATGGTGTGGAGCTTGGCCGACGTGGAGGTCCAGCACTACCCATTCCGAGGGATAAGGTCCATTGCTTCCACATGTTTCCCCCCGCATGTAATTCTTTCTCTAATGTACGGCCCTTCCATATTTATTGCCCCTGAACACACTCGTCACTTTCCTTCACCTGTGAAGTTCGCTGCAGAACCAGCCATGGGAGCTCTGCAACAAGAGACTCCATTGTTGCCGATATACTCATGTCCTTGAAACTAGTAGTGAAAAGGTGATCTGAAATTTAGGAAAAAGAAAAATACAACTTATGGGTAGGAGTCCATGTTGTGCAAAGCAAGGTGCGAATAGAGGAGCTTGGTCCAATGATGAAGACCAAATCCTCACCGACTATGTCGCCCTCCATGGAGAAGGCAAATGGAGGAAAGTTTCCCAGAATGCAGGTACTTCAGTAGACTAGGCTTCATATAAAATCTGGTCATTGAGGGTTTGACATAAAGAAGAAAAACCACAACATTACTCCTTACGTGCAAACTCTGCTTGCTATTCGACCAAAAAAAAAAAAAGAAAAAAACTCTGATTGCTTTTAGTTTTTTAACGTTTTGACGATAATAGGGTTATTAACTTCAAAGTCTGTGCAACCCTTGCGCGTGTTTGTTTCTTCTTGAGAAGGTCTAAACAGATGCTCCAAGAGTTGTAGGCTCAGATGGGTAAACTACTTGAAACCAGGCATTAAGAGGGGTGCCATCTCCCCCGATGAAGAAGACCTCATTATCAGGCTTCAACGTCTTCTGGGCAATAGGTATTCTTATATGTACTTCGTTCATACCCTAATCTTTCACTTTTAATGCTTTTTTGGTAAATTGCTCATTAGTTTTTTGGATAGCGTGTGTATGCTTCAATACATGAGGAAGCCCCCATCGTAAAAGAGATTACGTTTGGAACCAAATTTTAACTTGTAGAGGTGGAACCTTTTCTTGAGCATTATTTTAAAGCATCTCATCCCAGTGATCCTCCAGGATTTAAATATATAGAATAACACCATTCGCAAGTTTTGAAAATAGAAGAGATGAAAAGCGTATGGTTTCATTTTTACCAAAAAAAAAAAGCGTATGGTTTCATTAATTAGAGGAAGCATAAATGACACAAATGGTACATGTACTTTGGATTAATGTGCAATGTAGCTTCTGAACTTTTAATTTGTTAAATACGGTTCCTAAATCAATTATACTTAATTATTTTCGTGGGTGATGAAAATATTTTTCGATAATTCATTTTCATAATCTGAAGTTTTTCGTGAAATAAATGCATCCCAAGTATACTTCTTTTTCCCTTGGCTTTATGCAAAAAACACAACAAAAACCATCGTTTGCACCTAGTAGTTTTTTCATACCAATCTTTCTTTGCAAATCATTTGTATTTCTAGCACCGCTCTCTTCTGTGACATATCCTTCATCAGAGATATGATATCGGCAATGTTTTTGCTGAATTCATTCCCCAATTCTTCTAGTTTACGTGACCCCTCAAATGATAATTTATGAACTTGTAAATTGGCTCATCTTTAGCAATGTAATAACGGGAGACACTATCCATTATGTTCTTGCATTTTCATAATACTTCGATATGAAGGTATAATCATCAAACTAAGTGCTAAATCTAAGGCCTTTTCTCTTCTAATTAATTTGCGTTACACAGGTGGGCTTTGATAGCTGCAAGGCTTCCAGGACGAACCGACAATGAAATTAAAAACTATTGGAACACCATTTTGGTCAAAAGGCTTCCAGCTGCAAGGCCGCCCATCAAGCATCATCTCAACGATGAAGAGAAGGTTGGGTCATTTGCCAGTAATGGACTAGTCTTGAATCAACAGGTGAATTCACACCATAAGGCCCTTGGTTTCACTGAGTTCTCTACGTCAAATGAACTAGACAAGGACATGGTGAACATGATCAACACCGGCGCAAAGAATAGTGATACCGAAACCCTAATTCCTTTTCAAGCAGAGGACAGAGGTGACAATGATATGCACTTCTTGAATGCAGGTGACGAAGTCGTTTTCGGCGCTTCAGAATCAAATTTGCCATCGCATCATGAGAAGATGGAGATGGAAGAGGAGAAAGATCTAGTTGGTGTGAACAATGGGAGTATTCCTTGTTTAGAGGTTTGTGCTTCTTCATGTTCAAGAGATGAAGACAAGATCGAAACTCAGATGGCGAATAGCCACGATTCTTGTGATCGACCCACTTTACACATGGAGTTGAAGAAGTTGGCTCTTTTTCTAGAATTGGAAGATGAGTTTATATAAAGCTGATTTCAAGCATGAATCTGTGCTTTGCTGTGCTGGATTCTTAATTAATCACGCCCATTAATTTGTGCTATCTACTCATCTTCGATTATTTTGATTCACGTTGTCTAACTTCCCATGGGAATAATATGTTGAGGGAATAAGTAAAATGTGACCATGGGGATTGCATAGACAATTCTGGAGCAGGATTATTAAATCTCTTTCTTCTACTATGCTAGAAAAGCTGATGAAAATTGTTCATATTTAAATATGACCTCTACTTTTTGCCGCGTATAAATTAGTCAGACATTTCCACAGTCGATAATATTGTCGTTGCTCCTAAAGTTAGCTCGGGGGACCATGCAAATCATGTCGATAATTCAATGTAGCAGTTTTCTTTTTTTTTTGGCCAGTAAACGTAGTAGTTCACTTATATATGTGGTAATAATTGGAGAGAGAGTTAAGCTTTTTTTCAAGAGACAGAAGCCCGATACAAACTCGATCATATCATTAAACTCGAGGAACTCATTAAAAAAAATAAAATTAGTCTCCGATCTCCTTTCCTCCATATTTTGTCTCGCATAAATAGAAGATAATCAATTCAAGTATGCAATATTAATAGTGTGCACACTACCTATATGTGTTCCATGTAGTGCATGAGTCTTATATATACCTAAAAACGTCGAGAAAGATACAAATATAAGAATGCTGACCCTAAAGATCACCACTGAGTGTATTCTTTGGAAACATTGACCATGGAGTTTTGGACTTCAATGTCCTGAGGAGCAACAATGGGTGGCCACTCACATCCCCCAAGTTTTGATAATCTAGAAACAAGAGTGCAAATATCCGATTATTCGGTGGTTCATGATATACTCTGCAACCTCATAAACGATTAAGTTCAGGTATTTAACATGTGCATATGATTTTGATCTAGAGGAGCTGTGTACAATATATTTCATACAGTTTGGTGGATTTGTGAGTTCCAAGTCTCATTTCTCTCTCCTGACACATGGGAGTACTGTCTTTTTTTTTTTGGTAAAGACAAGGAAATCACATGGGAGTACTGTCATTTGTCTATGTTGTCATAATAATATGAAGAGTCACGGTCTTGAATTATGTAGGGTTGCAATTATTGGCCTATAGCATCGAATGGTGATATATGTCAATTCGATCAAGTTTATTAGTTCAGTCCTAAACATTTACGTGAAATTTCAATGTAATATTTCTAGCCAATTTTTCACAAAAATGCCCGACATGGCAGTCCAATCATTGCCAACCATCCAACATGGTATGTCATTATGTCAGCGATTTTACAACGATAATTAGCCATAAGGATTATATTAAAATTTTGCGCATAGATTTACCACTAAGCTGATGAAATTGACAAATTTAGGACCGATTAAATAATTTTCCCGCATTGAATGCTCCCATATATTCTGCCGAGCAATTTTCTTTCTTTTTTTGCCTTTAATTTCAATAGGGCGCGGTGTGACTTATTCTCGAGGGTACTGTCCTCCAATTTGCCCAAACGAATATTTATTTCTTAGATTTTGTTGTTGCAGTTGCATGAGGAGCAGTCTATTGACAGATTCATCACCATTCCCATATAAATTGATCCTTTGGCCCACTCAATTAAATATATCAGCACTATTGTGTCGGCCGTTTCTCTTATGCAATAACTGCTATTGGTACATAAGTCAATACTCTTCTGTTTCTTTTTGGGCAGTTTGGATGCATGGATGAAAATTGAGATCCTTACCATTTTCAATTTTGTGATTTCAAGAAGTTGATTGCGCTCGTTGCTCATTTAATTGATCTTTGCGACGCTCGTTAAGCGATTTTATCGAACGCCTTTTCAGAACATTATGTTTGATTTTCGAAATATTAACTATACAAGAAATGGAAAAAAAAAATCAGTGCATCGAAAATTATAAACTCATCGTCCGCGTAATGTAACTCGTTAACAAAATAGGATAATTATCCAAAAAATTCTAAACCTTTTGTATAGAGACCCAAAATTTTCAGTTAATTTGCCAATTTAGTCTTAAACCTTACAATTATGCTAATTAGTCATAAGTCTTTTGATGATTTTTCATAGTTTTACACAGTTCGACGATTTGCCAATATAGTCATTTTGGCCAAATATCCAAATAATAGTCATTCGAGGATTGGGAAGGACGTGGCCCCACGTGTCAGCATTTGCCAGGTTACCCCTTTTAACTAGTCTCCAACAAATTTTAAATTCAAAGCGGGACGGCCCCAATGTCAGAAGTAAAACAGGACAGCACGTGGTTCATGTTGGGAGGGGCACGATTGTCAATTCCAGTCCCGGGTGCGATCGTTAGCCCCCGCCCCTCCCACCCCCCCAATCATTGACGCGCCTTGGTCCCCGATCTTCAACGGGGGAGGCGGGGCCCTGTACTTCCTGTCGTCGATCGTGTGGGCGGAGGGCCCACTTCGATGGTCGCGGTCATGGTCGGCATCTCGAAAGATCGGCACGTTTTCAATAAATTATTTTTCGACTTTTTAATGTAATCGATTTAAGGAAAATTGGATTGTTAATAATAAGGACAGATAGGAGAAAATGACTTTCTATTATGATAAGGAGTGAATCACGTTTTTCTAATCGACGAACAAATGAAAAATTAATCAACTTCCTTCAAATTGATTTTTATGAAAAATGTTTTGCTTTAGGGTTAATTATTAACCAAACTATCAAAATTTTATTGTCAAATTATTAAGTTGGATAACATGCGACAATTAATAGGTTTATCGGTTTGGGGTTTTATTCTCCATTTATAACAGGAGTACCCATTTGTGATTTTTCGTAATATTAATTTAATTTAACGGAAACTAACATAAGGTAAATTTATAACAAATGTACCAGTTTTAGATTTTTGATAGTCAAAAAATTAATTTGGAGTAAATTTATTACAAATGTATCAATTTAAAATTTTTTGAGGTATCAACCATTTCCTTTATTATATCTTACCAAAAAAAAAACCATTTCCTTTATTATAAAATTTTTGATGACACGAACGTGCCTTAAGAGTGTGTGATGCTCATTATTGACCCTAGTGAGCGGCGGAGTTCCACCGTGTCCCTTTTTTATTTTCCTCATCTTTTTGTGAAACAAGGCCCAGTTTGATGATCGGAAATCCCGCATCAGCAACTTTTGGATGTACATGTAAAACGTGTAGAAATTTCAGCAAAATTCAGAGGGTTATCATCCTCCCTTATGTACCGATTCCATGCATAACTCCTGCTCCTCCCCGTGAATTCGGAGGTAATTATTGAGGCCACCATCCTTTTGTAATAATTGCCCAAGATTGCAGTCACTTGGATGTGATCACCTTTGTCTGCGTCTTGGGGGGCGTGAGAGAGAGCGATCACCTTTGTCTACTTCTCTTCTCGTGTGCACGAGAAACAGATGTCGTTGTTGCGCAAGACGCGGATGTCGGAGAGAAGGACCTACATATTTAATTAGAAATAATCGATTGCTCAAAAAATCTCGAATGCTTTAATTGTGATAAAAAAATGCATTAATGCTCGAGAAAAATGCCAATAGGTCTTTTCATTATATCTTTTAATTTAATTTTGTGTAAGCAGTTGTTTTTGTCAATACATGAATGGAAATTGAGTCCTCAAAGTATCTCTTCACTTGGGTATTGGATTAATGTGGTCCGTTCAGGCCCACAATATATAACATATAAAACAATCCATACCATGCGAGAACGATGTAGCTCCATGTATCCTCTCCGCTTGATAAATGCTACGAGACAAAAACACAACGTAACCTCCCTGCACGTTGTTAAACAGAATTATTCCGAATTTCTTGGTTGATGAATTGGAAACCCTACCGCTCGCGCCCCCGTGCCAAATTCGATGATTATTCCGTGACCCGGCTTGAAGGACACGATTTACAGAAGAAATTAGAGAATTTTCTCTCGTGATGGACATGATGAACACAGTGTTAACCATCATGCATGCATTTTGCATAGCTAATAATAACTCAACGACTTGTGCTATTTCCTTGGACGCGCGAACGATTTTGCACGTTAGAAACGTGGGGTATCCCCGAGGATGATTCCCGTCCATTCGAGAAAGGGGACGGTCGAAATGATGGGATTTCTCTTGTTGATTCGATTTCTGCAGAAGCATTCCCTTCGCGAATAGTATTAAGAAAAGACATTATCGGTCGAGTCTCATAAAGGAAAAATGGGACATGCGCTTTTTTGTGCCGAATATGGAACCAAAGTTGGGGTCCACGTTCAGCATGGTTCCTGTAAATCTGGTGCATATTCAGTTACTGCAAAACGAAGTGGATAAAAATAAACTAAGGAAAAAGAATCCCATTATGTGGGATTAAAAAATATTGGGAAAATTTTAAATAAAGGCCCGAAGCAAGTGTGAAGTGGACCTTATGTCACATAAAAGCTTGAAGTGGATATTGTTTTAAATAAAAATCTTAATTACTATATCAATCTTAAAGAATGGTATGACCTCACCAGCTGATTAAGGGCATTTTATTTTATTTCCTTTTTTCTTTCTTTTTTCTCATTTTTTTTCTCCGTCACTAGCCAGCGAGGGTCGTCAGGCAATCATGGGTTCGGCGAAGCACTCAGCCCGAAGCGCAAATGTGAGATCCACATAAACGGTTTTCTTTAGGTTAAGCATGTCTAGTTAGGCTCACTCATGCCCCACTATTTCCAGGAAGAAAATTTAGTGTGCGTTTGTGAAGAATGAAGAATTTGAAAAATATTTTTAAAAAATGACCGTTCATATTGCCTACAAAAAAAATAAACGAAAATATATTCATCGTCCTTGAAAGTATTCGACATAAATTGTTGTCTATAATGAAAATATTTTTCATTGATTAATTATTTCAAATGATACAAAATATTATCTTTAGGAAAATATTTTTCAAATTATTTATATTCCGCGAAACAAGCAGAGCCAATGTGAATTCCAGTTCTAGACAAGAGCTCTTAAAATGGGAAAAATTACCAAAAAGACTTTTGTCTATTGTACGGCAATCAATTCGGCCACAAACCTTTCAATTATGTCAATTTAGTCCAAATCATTTTAACGATTTATCAATTTAATCTTTCTGGACAATTTTGGTAGGAAATCACCGACGTGAATGTTGGCCATCCTACATGACATGGTCGATGTTGTCGGATAGCCAGCCCAGCGTCGATGTGCACATTTTGAATTTTTTATTTTTTTCTCTTTTCTCTTTCGTTTTCTAACTAAAAAAATTTAAAAAAATTTTGCGCTAATATGAATTGGCTAACCCTCGCCGGCCACAGTGGAGGGCTATGACCCTCGCCAGCCAAGAGTTGAAAAAAGAAAAACAAAGAAAACCGCAATAAAAAATCTTAACCAAATGAAAGATGATTGAATGTTTCATCTTGGCGCCTTCATTCTCCATAGGCCCATTGTCTTGATTAGCATGGGCCTAGGGCTAACATGCATGTATAAACATATGCCTTGGTATAGTCTGACGAACATGATTTTGTCACGGCTGTCAAATAGTCCTCGTGTGTAGGACTGGGAGAACAAACGCTGTCAAAGGTCTTCGCTTTGAGCCATGAAGTGGGTAATTCATCAAGAACTTTCACTTAGCATACTATGAATTGATTAAAAATGTAGAATTTTGTGGAACCATTGCAAACCGTTCTAAAAGTTGTTAGATGAACTTTAATATTTAAGAATTCTAATACTCCCCCTCACGGGTAGACGGGATTTTGGCCTAAAACTCAGCACGGAAATATATAACAAGGGAACCATATAAAGGGCCTGGAAAAAATATGAACTCCAACCACATGCTTTGATATCATATAAGATTTTGTAAAAGTGTTGTCGATTGCTCAAAAAGTTTAAGCTGTTCAATAAAGGTGTGGTTTGATAGTTAAGTATTCTAATGAATAACTTAATTGACGCATTCTTGACGTGAAAGTTACATATAATTGGACCCTTTTAGGTGAACCTTGCATTTGAATTTTTGGCCAAACAAACACCAAATTAAAAACAATATGCACACAAAAAGAAAACACCACGATAATAGGAGCGAAAGAGGGAGGGTGCGAGATTTAATTAAGGTTAATAATATCTCATTGACCTCATCCCTCTTGATTTGATAAATGCCTGAATTTGTAATGTATCGGAGAAGCGAGCCCACTCGATGATCAAAGAGAAACAAAGGGAAACGAAAGAAGACTAACCTTATGGTCCAACTGCTGATGTTAAGGCATAGCAACAACCTAGTCTGATACCAACTAATTAATCCCCGATGTTTTAGGACTTAGAATATCCCTTGTCTCCCCGCTGATTAGCCTAGACACAATAAGTAATCATGCTTTAGGGCAGCTCCACCTAACTAGTTAGTTAACGCCCAACCACCAAGCCTAGGACGACTTTTCCAATCATCTCCGGAATCCATCTCTTCCATTTCGAGCTGAACGTGACTCGTGATTTCGGAAAAGGACAGATAAAAATCCCGCTTCCACCGTGTCTGCTCTCAATGAACAATGATGTCATTCTGGTGCATCGAAACACAAAACTGGGATGATTGTGCAATCAGTCTTCCTTTCCGGGATGAGATTTTTTCTGCAACGTTGTGTGCTTTCGTGCACGCACACGAGAGCAGGATCCGAGGGAAAAGTATCTTTGTACTTCTTATCGATAAGGGAAAGAGAATCGCCAACCGAGGCTGTCGTGTGAAAACGCTAAGGGTAAAGAGTTAAAAAAAGAAAGACATAAGCTGTCGTCTCCCTAATATTCCATGGATGTTAATTTCCATGTGCCGTGCGCATTTCTGCAGATCTACTGAGAGGCATAGGGTTATGGATCGTGTGCTGGCTCTTTTGGTACCCTCACGAACGCTTTTCCCTACGAAAGTTGGTTGGGTTTCTCAACTCCCCTCTGTTTTTCCATAAGGTTCACTTTCCAATCAAAGCTCATTTTCACCTCTCTTGCGTAAGCAACTACTGGTACGGACTGATATTCCACAAGTGCGAGATCCCGAGAGGCCGACTCGGGACGTAATAAAACTATAATATCATTTTGATGCCACGAAGTCAGGACCATGCAACAATTTGGTATGCACACGTTAACAAAGCTATTTGATCACCAAAACAAACAACAAGTGAACGAGTTGTGCCACTTTAATCAACAGGGTCACATCATATTAATTTGGACTGCATCCTAAGTTGTGATATAAAATAACTCCACTATCTCCCTTAATGAATGATCGGTTTTTACTTTCCGCGGATGAAAGGAAAGTCATGTACGATCAGGTTTGATATTCTCCTTAGTGCTCGAACTTAATCATGCATGTTCTTAATCAAGAATATTTAGGAATGAAATGATCTATTCTAAAATAATACACGCGCGTGCATACGTACATGCAGATAGGTATATAGCAGAAAATCAATTCCTTAGCGATTTAAATGAAGATGGGAATTTACCGAGTACGGTGATTTGACAACTCAAAGAGCATTTATAATGTGAAATTTCTTGTGGATCACTGCTTATTGTTTTAAAAGCTAAAACTGTTACATAAATGCATGATTTAATATTTAATTACTTTAACACCCCCGTCACACTTAGTATGATCTTTTTACCTAATACTAAGCATGAACATATTAATTGGGGAGGCAAATGAGGCCCGTAAAGATTTGAACTTGGGACCTCCTAGGTTTGATACGATGTGAGATTTTTTGTGAGACCACTGTCAACTGTTCTAAAAACTTAAATTATTAGATAAATGCTTAGTTTAATATTTAATTACTTTAACATATAAGCTATAATATTCAGTCTCATCTGATGCCAACCATGTCTATTTTCTATTTTCATGAACCAAATGCCCAGTATTGTTGGTGGGATAATTGTCCAAAAAATCTTAAATCTATTGTATGGTAGCCAATTTAGACATAAACCTTTCAATTGTGCTGATTCAATCATAAATTTATTGTACGACAGTGAATTCAGTCATAAACATTTCAATTATGCCAATTTAGTATTAAACATTTTGATGATTAGCCAATTTAATCCCAAACCTTTTAACAATTTGTCAATATAGTCCTTCCGGGTAATTTTGGTCGGAAATCGCCGAAGGACTATATTAGCAAATCATTAAAAGGTCTGGGACTAAATTAGCAAATCGTTAAAAGATTTAGGACTAAATTAGCACAATTGAAAGATTTAAGACTGAATTAACCACCGTACAATAGGTTTAAGATTGAGTTGGCACAATTGAAAAGGTTTAGGATTGAATTTGCCGCAGTACAATAGGTTTGGGACTTTTTGAGCAATTTTCCTCGTTGCTGGCTATTGTGTACATATGGAGATCAAAAGACACAGATTCCGACCGCTAAAACACTAACATGTGAGGCTTGACAGCACATGCTTTGTCACTTCTCATGGATGCCATCGGTGAAAATTCTGTCAAATGGCAAAACAACCAGTACCAGAAAAACTCCAGTTATATACGAAGAGATCTTCCTTCTTTGATTTAATAGTCAAAAACAACTTTAGTTTTCCCGTGTTTGTGCAATTATGTCCCGGCCCTACTTCGTGTGCAAAGTCTATATGCCCACTTTGCTTGTGTGCGTGTATTTTTCAATCGGATTTCGTGCGTTATCACATGACACGTGATTTTGCGCTTATCGACTCAATCAAAAACAGATCATCTACTTTTATTAAGCCATTCGGTCATGAGTCAAACACATGTTACCTTGCACATTCTATCCGTGAATCTTCAATTAACTTGCTATCTCAAATCAACACATCTTTCGGGTATACGATTGCACGCTTTCAGATCCAAAGTAATTCCGACTAACAATCAAATGATGAGAAACAAAGGCAAAACGAAAATAACCTAGCAACGCGAGAGACCTTTGTCAAGGGTTAGCGCTTAATTTGCCGAATTATAGAGAGTGTTTATGTTAATCATGATGCAAGACAAGAAGGTTTCATTTGCCACCACTACCAAAAAAAGAAAAAACCTGAGGCTGCTTGAGCACCAACAAATCCGAGACTTGCAACAAGCAATTGTTCTTCATTACGTAGTTACTAAATTTAGTCAATCTCTATTTCAAGTCTCAATGAACAAAGTGGTTGATGCGAGGGCTCTTGGTGCGTGGCCTTGTGATTACCGCCAAGGAGACATAGTACGAGGAGAGAGATTTTTAGGGTTTTCAAATTTTATGGCGTGCTATTTATATAGTCATTTTCCCCGAGTAGGCGAGTACTATGGAGTACATGAGTTTTCAATGGGACTAGTTCTCGGATATACACGCAAATCACCTCGTTCACATGTATCTCGAACGGGGTTTTAACAAAAGATGGGTGGGGCCCGGTAAGTAAGAATAATTATTTGAGCAGGAGACAATACACATATTGCGGTTCAAACACATACGAAATTACCATATCTAAATCAAGAACGGTAACTATTTACCATACTCTATCAAGAATTGATGTAACTTCGTTTTAAAAGAAAAGAAAGAAACCCGGGGTTTCCACGACTGTTCCCACATCGGAGGTTTTTCCAATTCAGGAACTAAAAGTCACTCGTTCAAATCCCACCAACTACGTATATATTGCTTTAGGTTAGGCTCACCTGCATAGTTCAGATCGCCCAAACTTAATCTAGTTCAAGAGGCTTTTTGGGTGTCCCATGGACGCCTCCAAATAGCTGGGCAACTTCGCTTGTGTTTCCCGAACTACAAAAGACAAAAAAAAGGAGAAAAAGAAAGAATTTCATCACAGTCATGCCTATACGAATGCCAATTCGGGCGAAAGGGGGTATTAAGTATTAGAAATTTAAATAATAAATCACGCATTCATCTAATAGCTCAAGCTTTCATAACGATCAGCAGCGGTCCAACTAAAACCTCACATTAAGTTTCGAAAACGCCTGAACATCTCCCAAACCGGAGATCAAACCCCCGCTTGTCTAGGAGCACCGTCCCTCTCCTCTTGACGAGGGCGTCTACTGTCAACGAACTTTCAAAGAGCGTGCGAGAAAGTTAGCTGCTGGGGGAGATCAGAAAGCAGCCCATGCACGCACAAGAAAGGCAGGTGAAACATGCGATTTCTAACCTTACTGAGCTTTTTTAGTTAATGGGTATTCTCTGTTAACTCGGAATATAAAATGCCGGTGAAATAATCCCTACTGGTGAAAGCGAAGATTTAGGCACGCGATCCGTACGGTTCTAACCTAATCATTTTCGTAAAATGATTTTGAACTGCGCGCAAAGTCGAATCTTAATCCCGCTGATGCGCAACCCTTAACACCCCCTGGCGATGTGAAAATTGTCTAATTCCACGTAGAGATGGCCTAATTGAGATGTGCACTTCTCTTCCACATTCAAAGTTTGGGCATATCATTATCAATCGCATTGTCGTCACCCATGTGATCCTTGTCGTCCCCGCGAAAATCTTCACTACTCGTTTTGACTTAGGGGATTTTTTTTAAAAAAAATTGTTTTTCCGTATCTATACAATAAGATGAAATGATGGTTATTTTCGAACCTTCTTGGGCAGAACGGTGAGAGTATAGATTAGGTAGGTGTGTAATTGGCTCACCTACTCCAATATCTACTTTCTTCTCCCGTTACATCCTTCATTTCTCTCTTTTTGTTCCCTATTTTTCCTTTTTTTTGGCGTTCTCTAAACTAAAGATACATGATTCAAAACATATAATGAAATAATTTTCCGTTTATAAGCTGTATAATTTGTCATGTGGTTAAGAAAGTTGATGGTTAGAGTATATGAGAGACAAAATTTTTGTTGATGCAGAAAATAAAATATGTTCACGTCATTGTCTTATGATTTTGAAAATACTAGCAATGACTACATGCACAAAAAAATTCCTAAAACCGATAGGAACTCGCTATTTCTATTAAGGGTTACATGAAGTGCTAACTATCTATCTTTAAACTTGGTATCCTTAGGTCCTCGATTTAAAGGCTTCGGAAATATCCATTTTAATAAGGATCCGCCTCAACTCTAAATTCGACACGTGTTCTCTATATAGAACAACTAACTAGAGTTTTTTTTATATTTATTTTTGTTAGGAAGTTAAAATATAGACACTAATAAAATGTGTCGAGTATCAAAGGCGTTGCCCCTGATAGCTCTTTTATCTATAATTGGCATAAATTTATAGGTTTTAATCTTTAGGAAAGTCCATCTTAGGTAGGTACACCCAAATTTATGAAGTAACCTACTTATATCATGAATTTAATAAGACGCAAAGCCAGAG
Organism: Syzygium aqueum; assembly: GCA_031216185.1. Lineage (NCBI taxonomy): Eukaryota > Viridiplantae > Streptophyta > Magnoliopsida > Myrtales > Myrtaceae > Syzygium > Syzygium aqueum. The sequence goes on from CM062236.1 coordinate 31,318,650, forward strand.
CTTAGATTGGCGAGCAAGGACGGATCTAGAACTTTTTCTTAGCTGGGGCAAATATGGCCATGAATGCAAACAAATCGAGTATTTTGCTTCATAAATAAAGGCAGGTTCTTACACCTAAAAATTCAACTATAAATTGATGTTTTGTTTGCCTATCATAATTACAGTTTATGATTGTTTATTGGCTTTTGCCGATTTGTGGGCAATTTGGCCTTGGTGTGACCTGTCTATATATTTTTCGAGAAGATTTAATGGGGGCAAAGCTCACAAGTATAGCATTACCTAAAGACATTCACAATTAAATATTTCATAACAACTCCAAAGAAGTTAGTAAGGGGAAGGGCCTTTCCCTGTTCAAAACATAAATCCATGGAATTCCTTGTATTTAATTATATGGGAGACTGAAACCCTGTCGTGTGCACAAACCAGATATAAATTTATCCCCCAAAATTCACATAGTTTCATGATTAACACAAGCATATGATTTTGAAGTACATTTATATTTCTAATTGACAATTATAATAACACCAAAAAAAAAAAACTTTGTCGATCGCGGTGCGGGTAGCATTTCCGGTTGTCCTTCTAAAACACGGTTTCCGTTGGTACAAGGAACTGTAAGACAAGAAAGACGGTCCCCCACTCCACTTGCTACGTCATGTTAAAAGGACCAATCATTTATTTATTTGGGTGAATTCCTTAAAATATCTCCAATTTTAAATCAAGTCCTAAATTTGCTCCGAAACTTTTCTTTATCTAAAGAAAAACCCAAAACTTTAAGTCAAATCTCAAATCTGGCCAGTGCCTTTTTTTATCTCAAATAAAATCCCAAACTTTTAATTTAGTCCCAAATTTGCCCCGAATTTTGTTTTGTGTAAAAAAATATGCAAATTTCAATTTATTTTCAAAAATTTACCCACGTGATCCACTCCCAACTTGATGTAGGACTTCTACGTTGATAACAAATCCACATCAACAAAGTAATGGGGCGATAGATATAGACCGACGTTGCATTTCCACTTTGATAACAAATCCAACCCAATAAAAATTATTGAAATTCTCCAAAATAAAAACCATTTTATGATATGAAAGTTAGGGACGATAATAAATTCACCTAAAAAACTTTTCTTAATTTAAAACGAAACCTAATTTTTTTGTTCAGTCCAAATTTGCTCTGAACTTTTCTTTGTTTAAAAAAAGGCCCATTACTTTGTTGATGTGGATTTGTTATGAACGTGAAAGTGCCATGTCTGGTTAAGACTGAATCAAGGGGGTATATTTTTTAAAATAAATTGAATTTTGGTATTTTTTTTATACAAAACAAAATTCGAGGCAGATTTTGGACTGGAGTTAAAATTTGGGGTTTTTTCTGAGACAAAAAAAAGTTCGAGGTAGATTTGGGACTGGACCTAAAGTTTGGGATTTTTTTTAGAAAAAAAAATGTTCATGATAGATTTGGAACTTGACATAAAGTTAGGAGTTTTCTACGGAATTATGCCTTTATTTATTTCATTTTTGGAGTTACATGTGGCTTGAAAACGTGCTTTGACGGAATGGTTGCGGGCCTGAGCAAAAAAAAAAATTCTATGTGTGTGTGTTAGACAGAGAGAGAGAGAGAGAGAGACGGGGGGAGAGACTAAGTGCAGTAACACACCAACTTCAAGATTCATATGACACAGGTCCCAGAGTTTCTCTCTCTCACAGAACCAATTACGTGTTTCACTCTCACTTACCAGAGAGAGAATGGGAAGAAGCCCATGCTGCGCGAAGGAAGGAGTGAACAGAGGAGCATGGACAGCAATGGAGGACAAGATTCTGACTGACTACATCAAAGCGAACGGTGAAGGCAAATGGAGAAACCTTCCCAAGAAAGCAGGTCATGTTCACTCATCACGCTCATCACACACACACACACACACACACACACACTCGCACAGAGAGAGAATTCAAACTATATTTTGCGAGACATATTTGGTTTATATTGAGTAATCTGGATTATTATTTTTGATTTCTTTGGGGGCCTCGTGCAGGTCTGAGGAGATGTGGGAAGAGTTGCAGGCTGAGGTGGTTGAATTATCTGAGGCCCGACATAAAGAGAGGGAACATCACTCTTGACGAAGAAGAGCTCATCATCCGGCTTCACAATCTCCTGGGAAACAGGTGTTTCTTCCTTCTCTCGAAATTTTTTTAGCAAATGCTCACGATAACGAAACGAAGAATTACGGTGTCTGTTTGAATTATTGCAGATGGTCCTTGATCGCGGGGAGGCTTCCGGGACGGACGGACAATGAAATAAAGAATTACTGGAACACCACCATCGGAAAGAAACTACAATCCAGCTCGAGCCGCTCGAGCTTTGTTTCCGCTCACCCGTCGTTGTCTTCATCCCAAGGAAGCCCCAAGTTGGCCCTTGAAAAGCCGACCATTGATGACACTCTCCTGCCCGTGGAACCGTGTGTTTCTCGTGCCACGGCACCAAGATGCCCAAAAGCGCTTCTCTCTCCCGGATCCTGTCAAGATAGAGAAGCACAAGCACCTGACATGGTGGACGACAAAGATCAAAGCTCAGACCGCCATGAAGATCTAGCTGCAACAGCTCAGTCATCAGATGGAAATTCAAATGTCTCGTGCAATTTCATGGCAGATTTCGAGCTGGACGCGAACTTCCTGGAAGCTTTCTTGGAGTCTGAACTCGCCACTAATACTCAGCAGTCGTGTTTCCTTAATGGCGGATTAGCTGATAGCGACAATAGAGCATGGCCGTCGTCGACATCGACACAGAACTCCGGAGGAACCCTAGCATTCTTCAATCCTGGAGGGACGATACTGAGCGAACCAGACTTGCAATGCGTGGCATCCTTACTCGAGGACGAGGTTGACTGGCTTCATCATGACTAGCTAAAGAGCTCTAGGAGTTGACTACGTAAAACATACTGACCTACTACTGTATGAATAATTTGTGAATAATGTATGAATAGCTCTCTTCTTCCGGTTCCTGTCTATGAATAAATAATTATCGAAAAGTCCTTAACATTCGATGAGCAGCAGTCACGCATGGCGCAAGCGCGACCGTCGGACCCAACCAACGATGAGTCTCGTCGCGCTCGATCAAGCCGCAGGGGGCCCGGCAACGGGAAAACGTTAGGACGGACGACCGAGCTGGTCTTGACCTAAGCCGGTTCACGACTCGGGTACTTCGGTAATCACTGACGCATGACGGCTGGACCCATCGGGTCGGGTACGGCCTACGGAGGGTGCCATGGCCATTTGCCCGGTGTCAGCCAGCCTCGCGACGAAATTTCTGAGTCGGGTCCCACCCAACTGCCCACGTCTGCACGACAACAATCAATGGCGACGTACCCCATAATACGACCGCTGCCTCGCTTTCATTTTCATACTAGATCATTTCGATCGTGGGTCCCAGGCCCATTATGTATACGTACGTTTGCAGACAGTTGCGTTCTTGATATTTATCGATTTTTTTTGTTTGTTTTTTCAATTTCCAATTGACATTTCCACTTCGTCGATAGGAATTGATATCAGTTGCTTTTCGTGGGAATGGAAACGATGATATAGGGAAGAGAAGACTCCACATGCGGTGTCACATCGGTTTCGCAATTTGGTATAGGTCCCATTCTAACATGTCGATTTACATATGTAGAACTGCGAATTTAATGTATCACAAAAATGATTGAATGGAGTTCTTGCATGGTTTCTGTGGCAACGAGTGTTCCCAGCACCGCAAAGGCATCGAAACAAAATCATCGGGCTTTGTCAGCCAAAGTTATGTGATTTCCGTTGGGTTTCAAGGGGAAAGAAGTGGCTTTGTCTTTCCACATGAGAATTCGGTGGTTGCACAGTACCGCATCATAGGCTGACGTAACATAATTTGTGTATCAAAATCCAATTACACATCGATGCCTGTCTATGACATAACAAGTAAATAAAAAAGATTAAAACATTTGCAAATCCCTTTTTCTATTTTCTTATGCCTCTGGTCGTTGCCCGTCCACCCTTTCATCGTTGTCGCCGTTAGGCTCGTCCATCGGCAGATCAGGAGGTCCATGGCCGAGCCAACCCTCCGTCATCCTGCGGCTCGCAAATAGAGCCACCCCCTTCATTGTCGCTCACGGCCATATTCGTTCATTGCCACATCTGGAGCCATGGTCCATGGCCAAGCCACCACAAGATCATCTTCTTCTTCGTTCACCTTCAGAATTAGGGTATCCACATCTACGAGCTCAAATCTGGGGCACACCGACGGTCCTCACCTATTGTTCATCCACCCCGAGATAATCTTCTTCTTCATCCACTTCCAGATATAGGGCATCCACAGAAGCAAGCCTTCGGATCAGGGGGCTTCCGAACTCGAAAATAACAACTCTAGCGATTCCCTAGATCACGGTTCCACCATCAAATGCACGACCTGCGACGAAGTCGGTGGCTCGGTCATGGACGGCAACAACTATGAGCCACCACGACGATGGAGAGGTTGCTCGACCATGATGCACAGTAAGAGATGGCTTGGACGCAGTGTTGCCGACTTCTACGGCGACTGCAGATGGAGGAGGTAACTGTGGCTGGATTTTTATTTTTGTTTAATATTTGTCCAAGTCATCAAGATATGTCAAGTTGTGATTGAGCTTCAGAAAAAAATACATGCCGTGTCAACCTACGATGTAGTACCATGCAACCACTGAATACTTTCTCCTTTCTATGGGCATCCTAGAAAAGCATCGTTCAATTACGACGTCTCGCGTGGAACGTGGGTCGTGGCTCTATGAATTTTCGGTCGTCTCCGACACAATTTCTTGGAGTCGTGCGTTCACTTAAAGTGCAAGAACCTCCATAGGCAATTTCGTACTTTTTTATGTTGATGAATCAATGTGGGGGTGTGATAAGATACTGTTCGACAAAAAACTCGCTAGTACGGAAGAAACATTCGTCACATTATACATATCGTTACAGTATTGGGAAATGGTATCGTGAGTTGCTACGGACACGTACCGTGACTCGATTCAATAGGGCTCGAGCAACGAGTCCCGGGGCTTGTGGCGACAAATATTAAGGCTATATTAATAACGGTCAACCGCATAATCTACGCGTCTTTAATTACCACTGGAATGCTTGATCGGAAGCCAGAACTCTGAAAACAATATACACTTGCTTTGTTCTCTGAAAAATGTTAGGCAAGGCATTTCAATATCAGGGACCTCGACTTTCCAGAAATTGCTCGAATGCCGGTACGAGAAAATATCGAAAGCCCCACGTTCCAAAGCCAAATCACCAACGTAATAAAAACTCCATCCAAATTTCAGGATATATTTGCGAAAATGGTTAAGAAATTATTTATTTTATTTTTTAAATATTTTTTTTTAGATTTAAATTTTACTTCTAGTTTTAATTTTTGTTTATTGCGTGAAAATGCCTTTTAGAAGAAACATTTTTTTTTTTTACTTTCCACCGAGGTCCTTCAAAATGGATGGGCTTCGCCCTCCGGAAGGCCTCGTACGAAGCCCAGACAAATAATAGGGCCCACGCACAACCAAACCCTGCAGAGAAAAGTATAAAACGGGCTCGAATTCGAAAAACAAAAAGGTCAAATTCCATAACTTTGCTTCAGCGATCTTTCGAAGTGCTGCCGCTCGATGTTTTCTTGAAGCGATTCCCAGCTTTCCGATAGCAAATGGCGTCCGATTCTCCCAATTCAGATCGCAAGAGTGAGTCCCCGGAACGAACTCGAGAGAAAGAAACACCCCCCCCCACCCAACCGCCCAACCTGTTTTCGTCGTTTCCTTCTCGTTGGGTGTTGAATTTGATTGCTTGATTTGCCGGAATTTGATTCCGCGGGCATTGTGGTTTGCGGATTTCTTGTGATGTTTGCAGTTGTTGTCCACCTGAGGGCCACCGGCGATGCTCCCATTCTGAAGCAAGCCAAATTCAAGGTCGGTGGTATTTGCTCCTTAATTTCTTGAACGGCGTAGCATGCATCGGGTTCGTGTCGCGTGCTTCTGTGTGCGGTTGCTGGCTCTTTGGCGTCGCTTGATTCATCGTGGAATTGGCCGGTGATTCCACTGTTTTTTGACATGGCGCAGTGGTGATTGACGATTCGTATGTAGAATTGGTTGCGTCGTAACGCGGAAGTTAATTTTTCGCCGAATAAATTCAAGTTCGCACTGTATGTGCTTGATCAAATGCTTCTTTCAATCTTCGAAGGTTTTTGCAGCGATAACACAAAATTGAACAGACAAGGGAATGCGAATATGGTGGTATGTTGAGCAAGGTTGATTGTTTAATTAGATTTCCGCAGCGCGGCTCTGGATTTTCTGACATAGGGGACAATAATAGTAGATGGCAACGGGAGTATTCCCCATTTCATTGGTCGCATTAAATCGTGAAATCCCAACTTATCTATTTCAGATAGGGGATCTTAAATCATCCAAACAACAGTGGGGGAAGGAATTCCATTCTGCGTAAATTTATTCCATTTCAATGTTAGGTGCTTGTGGGACCTAGCAAAGCCTTTGAGTGGTGAAACTTAGTCCTATCTCTTCGAGCCGTGCCTCCATTTTGGTGTTAAGTTTAGTCATAGGCTGATGAGATATTTTGAGCTGTGAGATTGAATATCAGAAATATGGTGTGATTGGAATGCTTCCGCTGTTGATTTTGGTTAGGTTATAGTTTTGACAGAGGGCTGATTCAGGTCAGTGTTCATGCATCTTTGTAGGCGGTTCTGGTTTGAACTGACTTTGCTTCGGGTCAGATGTCTCATGTCAGGAATAGAGGTTCAGTCTGCAAGTAAGATAATATTTAACAGTGGAAGTTGGGGGGTTCTTTAAATGATATCAATTTAATCTCTGTTCTATAGATGAACCAAGATTTGAAATGCAAAATCTTCCACTCTTGGTCAATTGTATATAGATTTACACCGGATATTACCAGATCGTTGTTATTGATCACTTACTGCCCATGATCTTGAAACTTAATAGATTAAATGCTTGGCGAGGCCATTCTCATACCTAACTCCATTTTTTAAAAAGGATTTTTCCTTGGAAACCAGCGTTCATCAGATTTGCATGACTGTGTTCTAATATTAAAGCTTTGGTGGCATAAGTTGATATATCTATTTTCCATGAGAAAAATCGTTGAATGTGGTGATATAGTGAACTCTTGAATCTTTGATATTCATGTGATGATCACTATGGTAACGACAGATTTCTGGGGCAGAAAAATTTGCCAAAGTGATTGACTTTCTTTGCCGACAACTTCACCGGGAGACATTGGTAGGTAGCTGGTTCTGGTATGTTTCTATTTTTTGGATGGCGTAAATTGTACCGTAACAAATATCTTTTTTTCCCCCTCTCTCTTTTTTCGGGCAGTTTGTCTATGTAAACAGCGCATTCTCACCCAACCCAGATGAACTGGTGAATGATCTGTACGAGGCAAGTGCTTTCAATATTGCATATTTTACATTGCTGTTCCTCTTAATTCTGTAAGTAGAATTCCATTGCGGCAGTTTCCTTCTTTCTGTTATATTTATTCAATTAGCTAAATAAGAAAAAATGCCTAGATGATGATGATGAAACGTAGGTAACTAAGCACAGAACTTGGTGTTTTCATCGTAGAAGTGGACACGGGTGGTAGATGTAGCGTTAAATAAGTAGTTGACCATTTGGGGACAGTTGCCTCTTTGTTTGTGGTTCTTACTCATAGAATTATGCCCTGAACCTAATGGTGAATATTTCTCTAAAGAAACAGCTGCAGATAGAAAATTTGAAATCCGTGAATTTTACTACTTGGGGGCAGAAGCTTCTTGAAGGAGTCCCCCTTTCTCAAAGACTTTGACCCAACTAGTTAGGGATATTGGGTAGCAATCATACCGGCAATCATACCAACAATCATCTGCTATTTTGGTCAGTTTACTAGTGGTTAGTCATTATGGAAGATTGTTCATTCTGCGGGAGTCGTGGGAAGTTTTGAAAACTTCTGACAGAGTTAATCTCTTATCTATTGTGTAAAACGGATATATTGCTGACTGTATCAGTCTTTCCATTTAAAAGGGTTTACCTTCTTACAGTGTTATATGGATATACTATCATTTTCAATGAGAATAACTACTTTTAACTGTATTTCTCACCTGATTTATGGCAATCTGATTGATGCAGAATTTCGGGTTTGATGGTAAGCTCGTTGTTAATTATGCTTGTTCTATGGCATGGGGCTAAATATCAGTAACATCTGCCAATGTATCTGTACATGTAAGTAACTTCTCCATAGCTTATGATCAGTCCTTTTCTCCTTCATATAATATGTGTGTAGGGGAAAAAGTACCAATGATATAATGATAATGATATGTTTTCTCGTTCTCATGCCAATTTAGTTAATTAGTATGGCCTGTTGCATAATGCACAGAAGTTTAGCAGTGTCAAGGCAGATCTTCAACATGGCGAAACTTTTGATTCACTTAATATATGCTTTCAGTGGTGACAGATCTATTGGCTATTGAATTAATATAAGTTTAGAATGCCAAGTTCCCTTGTTACAATTCTAACAAATTGCACATAAAAAGCTGTCGATTTGTTTTTTTTTGGTAAAGGAAAGCTGTCAATTTGTTTGTAGCTTTTGTATAGAAGAATTCGCTGGAAATTTGCCGCCACGTTGGAAATGTACCTGAACTTTTTTGAGGATGAGATTCACCTTGTATTCATTGAACCATGTGTTTGAATAATGAGCCGAGCTGGTTAAAGCCAGCTTTTCATTTCACTTACTTAATTTTGTCTTCTTTTGCAGAAATTCAAGTTTTCACACTTCATTGCACTAAGGAAGACGCCATCTGCTGTAAGACTCGGGATTTCCATAGAAAAAACTTAGTCAAAGAACAGAACCCACACGTTTCTTACATATTTTTATCTGTTTCTCATCATGTGGCCGATGAACACAGCTAGGTGGGAATATATCATCCAAGGATTTAAACAACAAATGTGATTTGAGTTGACAGGGGTTGTCCTGGGTCACATTATTTTGGTAATGATATTATTTCAATGTCAGCGGGCCTCTCCTTTTGATTTCATGTTGGTTATCATTCCTCCTACGTTTTTTTTTTTTTATAGCTTTATCGCCTTATGGAACTTTAAGGCTGTCACTGAGTTGACATGGTGAGATATCTTTTTAGCTTTTACCCTACCAGTTTCAATTACATGGAAAGAGAGAGGCAAAAGGTTCTATTCTGTGAAACTTACTCTGGAGATGGTTTCACAGCGGTCTACCACGATGAAGAAGGTTTAGCGATCCATTTCAAAGCTTTTAACTGACCAGGGATGGTTGGCAATCTTCAGGAAAAGCTGGAGATTGTTTCTTTAGGGATATGTTTAGTTGGAGTGAAGAAAGTTTCAAGCATGCATGATTGATGCTTCTGTGATGCGATTGCTACCGACTCATTTGATGCATTTATGTGATGAACTTGTGAAGTACTGGGTTCTGAGATGAGCACTGTCTACTTCAGAAGTAGTCACACTTCGGACCGAAATGTACGCAGACATGAATTTAAAGCTGAGTCGTCACTTTCAATAGACTCTGCAGTATATTTAATGTGGACTCATGATCCGTCCTCCCTTTTCTTTAAGATAGCATGAACTAGTGAACGTGGTTTTCAGTGTCTGATTCACGGCGAATTGCATCTCTCTGCTAAACATGTAAGTCACACGAGCCAGTCACCTATAATCATCTAAAGACACATTGTGGAGAGGGTTATAGTTGAAAAAACTTCACTGAGAAAACAAACGACCATTTTCGGCGAATGATATTTAGTTGAGGGTTCAGTTTTTTGGTTCCATTTCTTTCGATCGTTTCGCCACTTTGCCTAATATATTCATGTGGACCCACCTAACAAATAATGTCTTCCAAAGTGCCGACTAGTTACAAGACTCTCGAGGTTGGAGGACGCTGAGTTCCCGGAAGGAAACAGGGAAACGAGAGGGAAGCTACAAGGATCGTTTGACGGCTTTGGTTCCTGTAATGTGCACAAAATGATTTCCTTCTCTAAGATCGCTTTTGTCAAGCAAGTCATGCTTGGTGCAGATGAGAACACAAGAAGTTGCATTATGAATGTTCACTATATCAATACCCTACCAAGAGAATAGTTTCTCGACACGCGGTGATAGATTCACGTTTTTTTTTTGTCGGTCCTACTTTATCTCTCTCTCACGATACACACTCAAACTTGCGCCTCGCCTCTTGCAGGGCGTGGACGCCGAAACCTATATCTTAAACTACGCGACCCCACCCCTACCCCCGCGAAGGTGGGGATTCGAACTTCCCACCTTCTCATTCTCAAGTGAGAGCGGTGGCCACTAGGGTAAATCCCCAGTGGTTGATAGACTCACGTTTGGGTGTTTAATTTCTTCACGAAGGTATCACCAACTTTCTGAATTTTAATTAACATAACTTCAATCACTCCAAATCATTATGCGCCTAATAGAGTGAAAAACATAGCTTATTATCTTCTCACACAGAACACCTCTTCTTCTTCTCACTTAAATATTGGTAACTAAAACTCAATTGCCGGTATATATATTTTAGTGTATAGCTAAGCATCGGTTCATGCAGGACACGAGCAATATAATGAGGGGGAGAGATATTTTTTCTGTCCAAGATAGCGAAGTATTCTGCGCGTCATATCGCAAACTAAGCGTACGTCCTCAATCGTTATGATTTTTACATTGACTTGTGCTCATAAACATGTGTAAGTGATCAAATCTTGGATATCAGGTCAAACATTAAAGATTGCATAAGATGCTTGACATATTGGGTTTTGCAGCCACACTTAACGGATATGCTGTGAGATATGATAGGGTCCCAAAACATGGAGATAAAATGGTAGTGGAAGAAGCTGATGTTCACACTTCACACCCATCGAAATGTTATCCACCACCATCAAACCTGAAAATACAAAAATGGAATTTATTCCCAAGTACAGTCTCCTTTTCGTCTTACTTTAATTTTCTTTTTTTCCTCTCCTGTTTTTCTGTTTCCTTTTGTTCTCCTCTTTTCGCTCGATCCTCCATAGTGGGGTGGCGTGGGGTGGGGTGGGCGCTCCCTTCTCTGATTTGAAATCTGCAGTAAACAATGTCACTATCTCTCCACACCCATCACTCCTAGTGCAATCTCACGTAAAGCAGACTCATCGCAGGTTCCTTGAAATTCCCACGTCGAAAAGGAGAGAATTCCTTGTGCTATGAAAAAGAACCGCAACAACGGGTCATGATTTCAAGGCGAGCATCGGGTTTCTTCTCTCTTACTTTTGGCAGGTCCAGGGATTCTCATTTATATACTTGTGCACCCATCATCATCATGACCCCACTTACCCTTTTCTTTTTTCTTCTTTTAAGGATATAGCAGCCCACTTACGAAGCGACCGAGGGAAAGCAAAGCAAAAGGGAACTCGTTTTGAAAAAGGATAATTGTTCCATTCCACCACTGTAAAGTAGAAACCAAAGTTGCATGAAAGGCCCCAACACGAACTCGTTCTCTTATCTCAAGGGGGGGCTTTCAATGTGGAGGAAGCTGTGACGGGCACGACTCCTGAGATGTCCCATTCGATGTGAAGAGCCCCTTGATTCCGAATTTGACCTACCTGTGCGGGGGTGGTCCAATCAGTACTGGGGGTGGGTGGGGGGTCCGGCATGTTAAAGGAGGGGAACATAAAAATCAGCAGGGGAAACAAGAGAAAGCAACGAGAATTATCAAGGGCTTTCCGAGAGATTGATGGAACATTGATTGACGACTGCCCCTTTTTCACAAGGAGAAAGGCCGAAAGAAAAAGGAAAAAGAATGGTGGGGGGGTTCCACATCACGGCACTTCGCATCCCTTTGCTTCCCTCTTCGACGACTTTGATCGGATCCATCCATGTTCTCAATGTGTACAAATAATGTGATGTGCTCCCCTACTACTGTCCATATAATCCCGGTGGCCCCGCCTCAAACTACTCAAAGATTTTGGAGCATATATGGGGATGTGCTCTTGATGTGCATGGGTCTCATGTCACTTTAAAGTGGGCTCTCATGTGGATGCCCATTTCCACCCATTTACACCGTGTCCCCACTTCCCGAACAGTGTCGTTCTTGACGAGGAGCTGCTCTCCTTTCTTGACTTGTGTGTTCTTTTACTCGAGAGGGGCCAGAGCTGCAGATGTGAACTGGATCTATTCTGGTTTGAATGTGTCTGATGGTGCCAGTCCCTTCCTGTTCACCCATCAATCCCTGCGCGAGAATAACGTGCATTGGGGGAGAGAAAAAAACAACGAAAAAGGAGGGTAAGTTGTATACGGCAAATCTCGGCCTCATGTGATTTAAAACTGCTCGGGCGGTGTCTAATCAAACGTGGGTACTTGCAGAAGCTTGGCCCTTTTCGATTGTCTAAAGGCTCTTATTGTGAACGGTCAAGGTTTATTTGTCTAGGCATGGTCGGGTGCGTACACGACGAGCGAGCTGTCGCGCGTGTACGGCTTCTTTAGTCTTTTTTGGCTGCATGTTGGACACACCTTGACGTTTATATACACATATCCATATATGTCGAGCAAGGTGTGCATATAGGTCGGACCCACGTGAGAATGGGACGTGTGATTTTACGTGTGAATGGTTAGCAAAGCAATGTAGTTGGTGTTAGTTTAATTTCGCACATCCTTTTCAAGGCACTTCCATATGATATGGTATAATTATAAGGGTACGATTTTGTGTTGGCTTTTCTTTTGGTTGGTGACATGAGGATTCCAATGTGCAGTGCACCGCTATACCAAGACAACTCTTTTCACATGAGAATCGAATTAAACAAATGTGATATAATTTGAAGGTGGGACACCTCGCGTTGAGAACAGCCACTCTGACGAATTGATTTTAAAACACACCTTTTGACAATCCCTAATTATATTCTTTCCGCCCAAGATGCCATTCTCCAAGCAGCAGCAGCAGCAGCATTGGAATCAAATCATCACATGTTTTCCCATTAAAATATAACCACATGTTGTACGGTCGCAATCCGATGGGCGTGATGACCCCGTCCGGACCCGGGGCCCCACCGTCGTGGGTAAGCATGATTAGTCGGAGCTTTTATCTCTAAAGGGGGGAATTATGTGGGATCGGTAGTTGTTTTCAATGACGGTCGTGTTAGGCTTGTGCCTAGGGAGACGTAATTTAGAAACAACATTTAAGAGATTAAGGAATTCAAGTCGATGCTGGACCATGCCCGAGTCAAAACGCATGATGACCGGGCAAGGCGGAAGAGGAAAATTCAAGCCATGTAATCTTCAACATATAAAAATAATCATGTTGTACATCATGTAATAAATATATGAAAGTCAGAAGATGAGGTTCACGAGTGGTCCCATCCCCCTCCGGGCTAATTCCAAAATCAATTGCTTCACGACTCCGCAAGAATCACGTCAGGTTGCGGGAAATTTCCCCGGATTGAACTAGCCGACGCATTTGATTGACCAGGACGGGCGCGCCCGAGATGCTTCGCGAGTCAGTCCCGAATGGAATCCTGCCTAATACCAGAACCAACGATGTTGTTTTCAATCGGACAATGCACATCGCTTCCCCCCGTTTTCCAAGGCCAATGGTCTTGAATCGTGGCCCCGGTCAAAACTAGCGTGCACACGATAACGATGATGCCATCTCTACGACATCGACAGACCAACAGTCATTGCATCGATGATCACGCCCAAATACGAAACCGCACAAGCAATGAAGTCGCGAGATTCTCTCCTGGAACAACCGACCCGAATAAAGAGCGATCCACCGCGTTGATGTTGAACGGAGGTGGGAGGGAAAGAACAATTCTGAAGAAGGGGGAGACGAAACCATTGAAAAGTAAGGACGTCAGAATCGGAGAATTGGGGGGGTGGTGGTGTTGATTGTAACTTGGAAGTTTTGAAAAAAATCTGGTGGAAATACATGTGGTGGGCCAATTTGGTGGCGATGGTTGACCCATCATCGTCATCATCTCAACCATGACTTGGTGCTAATCTGTGTTGTGGGGAAGATTTATCATATCTTTGTCAAAAAGCCCACTTAACTTCAAACACCCAAAAAGAACAACAGAAGAATCCCACCCCAAAGACAAGGAAAACGTAACAAAGAAAGACCAACCCTCCATGACCGACACGTACACACGAACCTTTGTCTCTCCTCCTATCTCCTGCCTAGCCATCACGGGCACAAAAGGGAGAGGGAGGGTAAGGAAAAGTTAGCTCGAACGCTTTTAATGACGTCCATGAATGATGAAGAGGGTCGAAATGATTGATCAATCTAGCCACACACACACGGAACAGCTTTAGCCCGAACGAAAGGGAAGGGGGCGGGGAGGGGGACGCGGAATCATTCCGTTCCCACGATAATGCGGCCACCACCGAACACACGAATCATGACTCGGGCGACCGTCGGCCAACCAGTCAGTCGACGTCGATGCACCGAGCTTTTCTTTTATCGGAATGATGAGACATCATGGAGTGCCGTCTCAGGCTGTCCTCTAGCGACAGCCAAAAGGATGTATAGAGTTTTTCCCTTAAAAAACGAAGAATCGGGGAAGTGGGTGGGGGCGACTTAAACTTGCGAAAGTGGCCTCTGAACGGGGGGGTGCGTGGGGATCGATCGTTCCTATTCTTTACGGCAGACACTTCTCCGACTCCGGAACAGAATTAGATTATTGGATAAACAAACCAAAAAGGGGGAAGATATAGATGACCACGCTCTATTTAATTGCCCCCCCACTGATGAAGAGATGGGTGCTTGAAGATCGATCATATTCCTATTTCTTTATGTAGACACATCTCCAATTTCGGAACAGAATTAAGTTATTGAATAGACAATCCAAAAGGGGGGAAGACGACCACCCCCCTTTGTTAATTGCCCCAACTGATGAAGGGGATGAAGTACGTCTTGATTATGGTCAATTATCGTGGATAGGTCGCTATCAAAACGTCCCCCCTAATCTAAGATGGGGTCGTTCTTTGCCGCAAATGGAGGTAATATCTTAATTGATCTGATCTGCTGATCCATAAATAAGATTAAACAAATTAAATAAAAAGGGAAAAAAAAGGAAAAAAAAAAAGAGAGAGAGGACGAGGACGAAGGAAAGAACTGGGAATCGAATTCATCATCAGAGGAGAGAGAGAGAGGAGGTGGGGGCATGCTGTGTTGGTCAGAGAAAGGGACAGACGGTCCTGATCTGGCGGGCCCCACCGCCGACGATGATCCGTTCAACAGCAAAAAGAAAAAAAGAAAAAACATCGTCAAAAAGATCCGCTGTTCCCCCACTCATTGTTGTCTCTGTGCTCCCTCGTTCAAATTCAATACTACTACTTCTTCTTTTTTATTGTACTAAATCGATTTGGTAAATAAGATGGTGGATGGTAAAATTACGATTAAGAGCCCCCCCCCCAAAAAAAGATGAAGGGCTTATTATAGGTGGAAAAGCAAGAAACTTTTGGCATTTGATGATTAATGAAACCCCGGTCAATGACCATCAAATGAAAGCCGGAAAACAAATCATCTCACTCCTAGATGTTGTCGAAAGCAGTGTCCGGAGAAATACCCATTTAGGCATAACTAATAAGAACATACATTAAATTTCCAAATTATTAGCTATAAAATTAATGGTTAATATCGCGGAAAAACTCAAGCTGGTACACTCGTGACAAATTTACCCAAAATTAATTTTTCGACCACTAAAAATTTCCAATTTGTACATTTGTGACATATTTATTTTCCATTAGTTTCCATTAAATTAGATCAATACCACGAAAAATCATCAACCGGTAAACTTATTAGTTGCCGCGTACCATTCGTCTCAGTAATTCGATGGTAAAATTTAACGAAAACTAAAAAATAATTTATTTATTACAAGTGTCTCGGTTTAAGATTAATTAATCTTTAGCTCAGAGTTGTTCGCAGTACTGGCCCTAAAATTAATAACACCACATATTTAAAAGAGGTCGATATTCATTGAGGGAAAACATACGCAACTTCCCGACTCTTTCGACGACGATTGATCCTAATTTTCCCAAATCGGGGCCAACTATAAACTGGACAGCATTATCGGGTCGAATTTAAAATTACGAGGCACGCCTTCATTTTGATTTAATTGTGCAGGGGAGGGGAGGTAGGGGATGTGCTGATTCCGAGGGTGACCCCCGCCCCCATACCATAGAGAAAAGCTCTTGGGAAATTGGACTCCTGACCTGTGACGCTAACACATACACATCTTCCTTCGCAAACCGCAAACTCCCAGGGGGAGGGAGGAGAAATCAATCCTTCATCTCCAAGTTTTTTTTTCCCCCATTAAATTGTGGTCAAACTCTTAACCGCGCTCCATTGTCGGATCAAGCACTACGTCCTTTTAACTTTCCAAATTTTTTTTGGTCTCCATCTATGTCCTCTGACGAGGGGGGGGGAGGAACTCGCGATCTATGGTGCACCCCCGTACCTGTTTCTCCGGCTTTGCTAGAACAGAGCGAGGCTCGCGTACCGGGGATTTCCTGATTTCCACCGCGCGATTGGGGGAGGAGAATTCGAGAATTTCCCGTTGTCTTGTCTGAGTCCTTAATTGGATCCGGGAACTAAATTGGGAGACGGGTTGAAATGACGACCTTCGTACCGTCGAAAGCGACGCGTCGGTCTGATTTTGGTGGGGGAGGCTTTCCCCGTAGGTCGGGACGATTTTCAACGACAGAGAACGATAGCTAAGGACGCTTGGACCTGATTAGGTTGGACGTTGATGGTTTTTTTGGGCGGTTTTTCTCCATCGTCCCTTTCTTTCTTTCTCTCTCTCTCTCTCTCTCTGTCTTTCTCTCTCTCTCGCTAGACCAGAACATGGGGAGATCATTCGCGAGCGTCCGTTATCATCCAGAACAAGCAACACGTCGAATGAAGATGTCCCGATTGGAAATAGCCAAGAAGTCTCGCCGATCGAACGCTTCTCCCGCGAACACGCTGCGCTTCGATGGTCGTGCTGCACTGCTATCGCCCTTTTCTGTCGCTCTCTCTCGCTCTCTCTCTCTCTCTTTCAATTTCGATCGGCTGCTTCCGAGGAAAATGATGCGACGACGCTGTCCGAGTCCACGTCCCCGTTCGTTTCGTTTCGTATCGTTTCGTTTCCTTCGTTCGTTTGTTTCTACTATCAAGTGGCGGGGACCAAGGAGGGTGTCCTTTGTTCGTGGTGTAGGACGAGCAGATTTTTCTCTCTCTCTTTTTTGATTGGGAAAATTGGGTTGCCAATAATTCCGCTCCAAATAAGGCATCCACTTGTCACGTCCATATCGCATTCATGGCTGCGTGCATCTCCCACGGATATCCTTTCTTCTGCGGTGAAATTGAGAAAAACAAAATTATGGGGGAAAGTTCCGATTTTGAAGACACTTGACAGATTTCTCGATCCGAGTTGCGTTAACATGGGTTCAGTCAAGATACTCGGTAAATTTTCGTGATTAGCGTGCGAAATAGCATCGAACTTTGCGTGAAAGAGCACGTTCGCTTCCTAGAAAACTAACCAATGACCTTGCGAGGTGCTGAGCCACGCTTCAACGGGTCCCATCGAAACGAGGCAACGAGCGGCATCTTTACGACGTCCGTAAGCGCCAAAAAAACTGCTTCGCTTCACGAGGCCACCGCCTTCATTAATTGACGAGCTAAAAGGCATCGGGTCTTGCCAATCGACCGAAGCGGTATCCGGAGGAGATGGCTCAACCTGACAAGCAACGTGCAATGGACGACGCTCCCACATCTCGTTTAAAGCCCCCTTCGACCAGTCAAATTCCTTTTTATTTTTCCAAATAAGAGAGAAAGAAAAATTGCGAGCGAGCGGCACTGTTCCAACAAGCCCCTTCCTCCTTCATTCATGCCATTCAATGCGACCACGACTACTCGCACGTCTCGGGAAGTTTACCCCCGGTTGCCCAAAGCACCTCGCCAATGCCAATGCAAATGCGAGGTAGGGCAACACGTGACGAACGATGCTATGGTATTTTGAATGCGGATAGGAACCAATTCATCAAAGGAATTGCTTAAAGGGGAACCGATCGAGAACCGTTAATAGCGAGATCACGATAAGACCGAGGCCATGGAATACGAGATACGCCCGTATGTATGCCGAAAGAGAGAGTCTGGACGGACCGTCCCACCACCGAGCATATAGAGAAAAGTTTTTTACTTGCGGCCACCCGTACCCCAAAAGAGTAAAAAGGAATAAGAAATCAGTCGAGTAGTCTCCAAAGTAATGCGCACAACATGAATAGTCAAGGTCAAAAAAAGAAAAGAAAAGAAAACGGGGCAGTTCTGACAATTGCATACCATAAATCGACAAGCCTCCCAAACTATATATATATATATATATAATAGAGTATAAAGTCGGCGTATATTATATAGTAATTAGATTCTCTCGCGAATCCTGACAGGGAGCCCCCCCGCCACCTATATCTTGCACTGCATGCACTTCCTTCCTTTCCACTGGTCCTTCTTCTCTCCCTCTCCCTCTGCATCTCCCTCCACGGCCCAAAGGTAGAACCACAGCAGAGCAAACCCACGCAGAGAGACCTGTCTCCCTCTCCCATGGCGGTGGAGTCTCGGCATCTTCATCTTTTCCCTCCGCAGCTCCTCGGCAGCAGGTGGTACCCTCTCTCTCTCTCTCTCTCTCTCTCTCTCTCTCTCTCTCTCTCCATTTCTTGATTTGCGTGTTCTCTCGTGTTCCGGGGCTTTGCTAAATCTTTTGGGTTTTGAATTGCAGGGAAGGGGGGATGATGATCACCCACCACTCACCTGTGGAAGCAAATGCCGGCATGTATAGCTCGCAGCCGGTGTACGGGCTGCCCTTGTCGGGAACCTCCACCGCTGATTCTCTCCTGTTTCCCCTGTACAGTCACAACCTCAACGCCCATCTCGCCGCCGCTCGCGCCCTCGACGAGCCCCTGCATCTCAAGGCGTCGGCGTCGGCGGCGGCTCCGTTGAAGTCGGAGAGCGGGATCACCTACATCAACAACAACAACAACACCGCCCTGCCTTCGTTGTCGTCGTCCTCGAGGAAGCGCCCCAGGGACTCTAACCAAGCCTTGTTGTTCTCGACGGCGGAGATTCAGCCCGACGGCGGGAGCGGTTGCGGCCGTTTCGCCTTCCTCGGGGAAGACGTTTCTCTCCACGTCCAGCACCAGTTCCTCGACGTCGACCGCCTCATTTCACAGCACGTGAGTATCGATTCCGTCGCTATATTTGGCGATATCGCGGCGTCGTTCTTTTCAGTCGTTACTGTTTCACGGCTTCTTCTGGGCAATGGTTGATCTCGAACTGTATCCGACCGATTAATCAAACAGATGGAGAAGTTGCGAGCGGAGATGGACGAGCAGCGAAAGAGCCAAGCGAGGAGGCTCGCGGAATCGATAGGGCAAGGCCTCGCGAAGCGGCTCCGAGCGCGGGAGGAGGAGATCGAGAAGATCGGGAAGCTGAACTACGCGCTGGAAGAGAGGATCAAGTCGCTGTGCATCGAGAACCAGATATGGCGAGATCTGGCGCAGACGAACGAAGCCACCGCGAACGCTCTGAGGACGAACCTGGAGCAGGTGCTCGCGCAGGTCCGGACGGCGGGGGCGGCGGACGACGCGGGCGAGACGGCCGACCTCGACGACGAAGACGCCGCCGCCGCCGCGAACAATCGCCGGAACGGCGGCGTCGACGACAACGCCCTGATGGAGGACGCGCAGTCGTGCTGCGGGAGCAGCGGCGGCGGCGGTTGGGGGGAGGAGGCGGAGGATTGCGGAGTGGCGGCGGCGGAGGAGGAGGAGGAGGGGAGGAGGAGGTGGTGGTGCAGGGAGTGCGGGAAGGAGGAGGCGCGGGTGCTGATGTTGCCGTGCAGGCACCTGTGCGTGTGCACGGCCTGCGAGCCCTCGTGTCCGGCGTGTCCGGTGTGTCAGTCTGCCAAGAACGCCAGTTTCGTCGTTAACGCGGCGTGAATGTCTGGGGACATTGTGAAAAAAAAAAAAAAAACAAAATCTCAAGAAATGCGGAATGGCCCAAAAAGAAAAAAGAGGGAAAAAAGATCTTTTGCACATTTGTTTTTGATCTCGAGCCTCTTCTATATTCCCTCTTTTGCAATTCGGTCCCTCTCCTTTAGCTCGAACTCGCGTCGCCGTCCCAAACGCTGGGATCAAGTTGCTATGTTTTGGCTGTGACGGCAAAAAAATTTCAAGTGGAGCGGTGTTGCCGCAGCCCATCATGGTACAATCTCGGGACTGTTTTTCTATTTTTCTGTTTTGGGAAATAGATTTGCAATAAAAAATGGTTTGATAACACGGCTTTATTTTTTTTATTTTCGGAATAAATTTTTAATCTGGAGACGGGTTTAGAACGGGAAATAAAAGTAGAAATTTCTTACTTTTCAGAATCGTTCACGTTCTAAAAGAAATCGAAAAGGCCCGACAAAAAAAGCATCCCGGGCTAAAAGAAGGCTGTAAAAAGGGGGGAGCGTGGGAGATAGGCGCCCATGAGAAAGTGAAGCGAGCGAGAGTAACGGATGAAGAGCCGACACGCAAGCGGCGCGCGCAAATGTCGCTGTTCTTCTGCCATTTTCTAACATTTTCTCCTCCTTTTTTTTCTTTTCTTTTTCTTTATATTAAATATCTTGTTCTGTCGTTATTGAGTTGCACAGTGCTTTCTGCCTCTCCTGCAGCAGAGCAGATCCCACTGGGTGACCGTAGTGGGGGGGGGGGGACGTCCCCACTTGCCAAAACCAAACTCTTTTTTCAAGAAAAAATATTAATGATAATGATAATGATAATAAAATAATGAGACGGGGATCGAGATTTGCAAGAGACGGTTTTTATTTTTTTTTTTTAGTTTATAAATAGGAATATGAACAAAAGAAAAGGCTCGTCCCACCTGACATGCAATTTGCATGCGTTTTGCGCGCTAATATTATTTTGCTTTGCGCGCTCCAAGGCCGCAGCCACGTCGTGCCATCCTTCCATACATTACGACAAAGAAAGCCTCCCCCTCCTCCTCCTCACGTGTTCTTCACAATTTAGGTAACTCGGTTTTACCCGAGCAGTCCGATCGCGTTTTTCGCGGCCGGTGAAAAGAGCATGTTAGAAAGTCTAATCACAAAAAGAAAAAAAGAGCCCGGTGATTCGGGTTTTGCATGCCCATCTCCGTGTCGATTGTTCGCACCTTTGGCACCGTTTAGGCTTTTGCAGCGGAAACGGGTCGATTACGAACGGGTTTACATCTCCCTCGGGAGTCCCGACTGACGGTGGCCCACCCGCTCTTTTCCCCGTTGTGGGAAAGCACCAGAGCCACCGTTTCTTCCGTTTCTCCCTCGTCGTAACTTTAGTGGTGGGGTTCGCGCACGTACTCCCCCAACAACAGTCTCTGCTCGTCTCGTCA
Source organism: Syzygium aqueum (assembly GCA_031216185.1). Lineage (NCBI taxonomy): Eukaryota > Viridiplantae > Streptophyta > Magnoliopsida > Myrtales > Myrtaceae > Syzygium > Syzygium aqueum. Next base: position 31,340,064 of record CM062236.1, read on the forward strand.
GAGCGTGTCATGATTCCATTTCACACCTCAGCTTTCTGTCCCCGTCCCTCCCTCTCTCCCTCTCTCTCTCTCTCTCTCTCTCTCTCTCTCTCCACCTTATCTTGTCCCCCCTAAACCTGATGATGAATCACAAACGACTTATCATCATCATCGTCTAATCTCCCACCTGTGTGACCTTATTATACATGATGTGTAGGCGCGGTCCAATTCTGCCATTGAGCCCCCAAAGGGCGCGACAGATAACCATGGAACCGTGCACTGCACTGCACTGCACAGCACAGCACTGAATCGGGGGGAGCTTTCGAGGACACGCCCCTACGCCTATCGTGTGAAATGCGTGCAATGAGAGTCGTGCTCGGCCTGTAACGTGAATCTGCAAACTCGTCGTAAAAAATAATTAAAAGAAGGAACATTCTCTTGGGAATGGCTAGGAAGGGAGCGGTATCGACGAGCAAAACGGCATTAAGGCTAAAAAGACGAATGCAGCCGTTGGCCAGAAACGGTAGAGTTGTGATTCATTGGCTACTCTAAAGGCTTGTCAAATCTGAAAAAAAAATCCATAGGTTGGCTAAGGTGAACTCAATACGATGAGCGCTCAGGGCCCACGTGACACTGTGCTAACATGAGTTAACCCGACCCAACCCGACCCGACGATGTAAGTATTAATTGTTGATATTTTTATTTTAAGTTTTCATGCCAATTGGAGTGGTGTATGACCTACATCATAGATAAGGGTGTCCATCAACTTCTTGCCATGTTTAAGAATGAAATGTTTTAATTTCCAATTCTATGATTGTCGACTTCACACATGACACGGAGGATTTTTATTGGTCCACTGTCGCAATAACTTACGCATTCACAGTTCAATTATCAAAAACATGAAAGAATTCAACTGTAAAACTTACTCCAAACACACATGCGCTACTCATCCGTCCGCAAATGTGGAAGTGTTTTGTTACATTGGTGGCGAACGTGATAATATTCCTAATACAAAAGAAACGATACCTTAGAAATAACGAAATTTTCTTGCTTGGATGTTTAACAAGCGTCCAAAAGACTATTGTTAACAAAAATCTCGTATTGTTTTTGTATCCCAACACTAGTATATGTTCCTAAAACTCCCCGGGTTGCGAAGTTGGTTGGCATACTTAGCTTTTTTCTCCCGTCTAGGCAATTAATTCTCCGTCTCCTTGTCTCGACAATTAATCAAATCCACGCCGCTCCAAATCAAATTCGTAGGAGATGAATTTCCCTTTTCTCTGGTTTAGGAAAGCTGAGAACCGCAGTGCAAATTGGTAGTCCGATACTTCTTCTCCTTTGAATCCCATCGATCTATCTCCACCCTCTGAGCTCCTTCATTATTGCCCTCAGCAACAGGAACCCCCACCGTGCTGTTATCGAGCAATAATGAAACCAAAAGGACAACGCATCGAGAGGAAAGGACCATAGAGAGAGAGACAGAGACAGAGAGAGGAAAGAGCAATGCAAGTCCAACACTTCACTTGTGCCCAGTTGCACGAGACGTCCTTTTCACTGTAGGGAGAGCAATTATGGTCCGGTGGATGGGGCAATGCATGTTGTTGTCATGATTGATCTGGTCAGTGCAGAATCATCATTGTCATCATCATTACGACAGGAAATTTTGTTTGCTTGGACCTTTCGTCGTTTCGATGTACATCCAGTTCCATTCGCACCTATTCATAACAAAGGCAGGCAGTGAATCAAAACAGCGGGGTAGATGAATAAAAGGCGAAAGATGTCACCCCTTTCAATTCACCAAGGGAAAAAAAAAGGGAAGGAGACGCTGCTTTTTCGGACCAAAAGATTTGCCCCCCCGACAGAGTGGGTCGGTTCGTCTGTCGTTGTTCCGTGTTTCGGACACGCACGCCTTTCTTTTGCTCGGCCTTTTCCTTGAAAGAGGGAAATTCGAGAAGGCAAAGGCTAGGTAAGACCTATCAGAGTCTGCAACATGTGAGGGGCCAAGCAAGAAATAAGTTGAAATATCAGGAGCACATGGCGATTTTTTATCCTTTTATTATTTTCTTTGTTAACTTTGCAGGGGTCTTGTGCAGTTTCGACTGCATGAATACTGGAAACAGTCCCCGAAATAATTTATTACGAGAGTCGATGTAACGGATCTCCCACCTACCAAACCGACACTTACATTTGGGCATTGGTTGAGACATCAGTAATTTTCACAACGATGCTGAATAGGTGGATCCTTGTTGATTATGAGCACAGTTTGGATGGACGAACGTAAAAGAGAGGTCGTTTGAACTTATCGATTTGAGTTTGCGAGGATGCACGTGGCTTGTCGATTGTTCGATGAAGAAATTGAGACCCTTGGAAGGTTGGAGCAAACGGACGGAGTCCATTCAATCTATCAATCTGATCAACTGGTCTGTGCCCCCTAACAAAGATTTTTCTGAATAGAGAAAGAGGGATGACGAAAGATATCGGAAATTGAATCGAAAGGGAGAAAAGGACATTGCATCTATGTGAATATATCCTTCTACTATACTCCTTACTAGTGTGCTTGATGAATGATACTTGGAACTTCTAATTGCAAGACCCCGACCACTCTCCTTGCAAAGAGAGACTCTGCTTGCATCTCCATCCTTCTTGCTTCCAGCTATACTCTTCTTTTTGCACAACGATTTGCCATTTCTAAGCCTGACTGAGCCCTTATAAACCACTTGAACCAAAGCCCTAGTTCATATGGAGCCCCGTTGAACCCTATATATATCCCACGAAGATCAATGGCTCTAATTACACGACGCATGATTCACAATTTAGACATGCATTTTCATCAAAGGGCTGGACTTGCCATGACGCAAGTCAAAATTTCCGGGTCAATCATATAGCCATCCATCATGATCCTGCTAAACTTACCGACTGTCATTGCTCATGTCCGTAGACCACCGTTCATGCGAGTGTCTATCTAATGACTATGTTGTACATGGTCTGTGCCCACCGCATGTATTTCTATACATACATTTGGCCAATGATAGCTAATGCAGCGAAATCAGTCAGAAGGCTATCGTATAACCTGCTCAATCTCCCAACAATTTTTTAAACTCTTGCACATATGGTCAATCACATTCTTATGACGTTTCTTTTGGAATACTTGACTACGTCACCCTTGATGAATGAACATTGACTTTGGCATGACTCTGAGCGACGTTAAACCGCTTTTTAAGGGCTCACTCTAGCCAACCTCGTGGAGCCATATATCCGTGAACTGCTGGCCATTTAGTAGGTCTTAAATTCAATGCAATCCATTCATATCACGACGAGCGGCATCCCATTAACCATTCTAGGCAATTCCACACATTCAAGAAATCCGCCCATAAAGTTTTATAGGACCAGCCAAGAGACAACAGCATTCGCATGAGGTGGCCGTAGCCAAATTTTCCATAGCAAAGCCGTATGGGGCAACCCTTAAGCTTCAATTCAATTGGAACGGGCATTACAGATTGGAAACCCATCTGGCCTTTTAAGCTACGATAAATAAAACGCTACCATAAAACAGAATAATCAACTTCTACAAGAACAATCAAATAAGACAGATTCAGAGTTGCCTGGCAGAATCAATCCTCTAAAAGACGAACATGGTCATAATTACAGCCATACAGTTCCTCCACAGAAACAAGTACCACATAACTTTCGATTAGCTGGAAACTCCCTCTCCGTTTCTCTCCCCCACGACAGGAGGGATGCAGGGACGCGAGCGATGCGAGTGGGGCTGGGGAAGGGAGGTGGAGATGGGACAAGGAAAGGGAAGGGGGAGGAAAAGAGAATTTACCTATGGCTTACGAGCTGGTGAGCTGCTGCTGCTTGTATTGCTGGAGCTTCTTCCCCTTATGGGCCTGCAAATGTAGAGCTCCGGGTCATTCTTACGACCATTAAATCAGAGACACATGCTAACAAGCCATGTTTTAAAGCAAAAAATGGGCCCACCATTAGTATAAGGCTACAGAGGAGCAACATTTTAATACAAAGCAGAACTGGGAAGGCTGTACAACTGCTAGCGGCTGCTACAGTCAAAGTTCTGAACGCCAACACCCAGAAATCACATTGCACACAAACTAACGTTTACGACAAACAACTATAGTTATTGGCACAAATAAACAATGCTCTTACTGGACCTTAGATCTAAATCCTCAAAGACGATCTAGGAAATAAAAATACCTTCTAGGGCTGCGATTCGTTATCCGCCGCGCTATCTGTTAGAATTATAACAGAAAATGAGAAAAGAGTCTTTATGTAGTAGCCATTGAAAATGTTACTAGCAGACTATACAAACCTTGCGTGGACTTGGTGAGTCAGAGAACGACGATGACCTGCCACGCCTTGCTTGTGGTGCTCGACCTCTGATAGCATCAGATAGCATGAAACAGACAGTCATACATGTAACAGCCAAAACTATGCAGAGAAGACAAGCACAAGACACAACCATAACACGACAGCACAAACCTGGCAGGCAGGCAGGTCATCACGCGCAAGTCTTGGTTCAGAAGAGGAAAAAGATACTAGTAAATCATTGCAATAATGTACCTCCGAGGAGAAGGTGATCGAGCAGCCCTGCGCACCGGAGAGCGGCTACGCCGTCGACTGATTGGAGACCTTCTAGGTGGACTTCTAGCTCGTCTAGGTGGTGAACTGTTACAGTAAAAAATTTGATAAGATTGAAAACTAAAAAGTGCACTCAAGAAAATTAGGAGCACAATGCATGCCACCATAAATTCAACCTGTATGATTAAGGTACTTGCTTCAGGCATATTGCCTGTGGAACTCATTAATCAGCGAAACGGATACAAGCAGCAGACTCAATCCATGAAATCAATATGATCAACAGGTCAACAACTAATGAACTAATTAAAGTCCTTGCTGTAGGCAAAATTCTCAATATTATGGATTACATGATGTACCGTCCTCTAGCCACTATTTCATTAACATGTCACACAAAATACAGCTTGGCCACTGATATATTACAAGTTATAGGACAAAGCACCCTAGGCTCAACTTTACAATACACAAAATACAAATGAGATCATCTTACCGGCGCCTAGGAGGAAGGGGCGAACGTCTTCGCATTGGACTAGCCCGAGCTCTACGTGGAGAAACCCTGATGAGGAGACATTAGTAACATGATTTAAAAATAGAATTATGGCAAGAAAGCACCCAAACAACCAACCTTGCGGGGGACCTATGCCGCCTTGGAGGAGATAATGGGGAACGAACTCTACCCGGGGATGCAGGCCGCCTTCTTGGAGGTGTCTCACCACGTCGATAGGGGGAATCTCCTCGACGGCGGATTGGCGACTCTCCTCGTCGACGTGGTGAAGAATCTAGCGGTCTTCTTGGAGATCCACCTCTACGAGGTCCAGGAGATCTTCGCGGTGGTGGGGAAAGAGCTTTCCGACGAGGAGAAGCTACATAGAAAAACTCGTAAGCATGCAACGATGCACATGAAACAAGAAAAAACAACTAAAATATTGCAACAAAGTCTGGCAGTACAAACATACAGTCTCTTGGCTGCTTAGATCCATCTTTTTCTGCATCGGCACCAACATTATCATATTTCGAAGCATCCTTCTTCAAAGCTGTTGGGGCAGATTTTGGTGGTGGCGAAACCTTCTGCCTAGGCGGTAATGTAAACTTGGCCCGAACAATATTTCCATCAATTTGAGCCTACATAGAGACCGTTATTTAGCCTCTTTATCTCAATATCAATATTCATGAGGTTCTGATAATCAGGCTACACATGGTAAGTGAAACTTACTCCATCCATATGCAGCTGAGCCTTTTCAGCATCAGCTCTTGTTTTGAACTCAACGTAACCATATCCTTTCGGAAGATTCACCTGAAATGGGATTAATGTTATTATAAGCGATGAGTGTACATTCATGCACAGGCTCCAAACAAATGTGTGAACTCACAGTCCGGTCCATGGCAAGCTCCACGTGCACAACTTCACCAAAGTTACCTGGAAGAGAAAAGGTTAGAATGACAAACTAAGAGTATTATCCTGACATAGGAACACCGAAGAAAAGACCAGTTAATGAAAATCAACGCAGTAAAGGATATAGCTGCCAAATAAAGAAACTTTGAGAACACAAATTAGCACTCCGGAGACTGCATTTTGGTCATTTGCAATCATTAAATACTAGAGCTTGAAAACATCCAATCGACAACATAAGTAAAAGTATCTCTCCCAAACAAAATATTATCTGTACTTTAATTTGTCGGAATTGCATGATGAAAATTCCATGAGCAAACATGAAAAAGCCAAGGTTGAACGAGCATACTGATATACTACATAGACACCCCTCTAACCAAGGAGAACATGTTCTCGAAGTTCAAGAATTCAACGAAGAGCAGAATCATAAGGATAAAAGGCAACAGATAATGTGCATTAAAGTATGGCTATGAGATCAGAATTTTCCAGGTGCAACATATCAAATCCCGCAATCCAGCATTACTATTTCAATCTTAAGAAAGTAGTTGCTGTGCCAGCACAAAGTGAACTAAAATAACCCAAGTACATGAAAAATGAAATTGTCTTACTGAATATCTCCTTCAGGTGGCCTTCATTAACATTTCTGCTGAGTGAGTCTATGTGAAGAACAAGGGATTCTCGGATAGGAGAAGCTTTCCTGCAATTATGAAATGTTACGCAACAAATAAGATGTAACAGCAAAATAAGAAGATAATTCGAACCACTAACACTATAAATCCTCTATTTTCTCCTCAACCCCATCTGATGGTGTGTTTGTTCCGGGGAAAACTTATTGAAAAAGGAAAATGCTTTCCAGGAATTCATTTTCCACAAAAATGTTTTCCCCATTTCAAGTTAGGGAATTCATTTTCCTAAATTTAAGCATGCATATTTTTTTTTTTTACCATAAATGGTTTTCCGTTGACTGATTATTTTCCCCAAACCAAACGCGTGAAAGTCCAGAAAACTAAAAAATTCTTTTGCTCAAACAAACACATTTTAAATGCTATTATCTTTGCCTGACCTATAATGAGCTGCTTACAACGTAAATCCTACTGATTTAGGTTGTTAAAAATCAAAATCCTTACCTAGGGGGCGGAGAAGCTCTCTTAGGTGGCGGTGGCGGAGGAGGGGAATGGCCTCGCTTGACTACCTCAGGAGAACTGCAGAAAAGGGATGGAGTCAGATATGACGAAATAAAAGTAGCGATGGGACATTCAAAAAGAGAAGCAACCGAGAAACAAGTATGCAATTCATAACGACTTCCCTCATTCGAATCATCAACCCTCCAATCCTAGCTAGAATCTAATAACCGCACCTTTCCATAACAACGGCCTCTCCCCTCGGATCTCTGTCCACTCTCACAGTATCATACCGAGCCCAAATCTACACTGAGAAGAAAAGGGACAGGCATTGCTATCAAAAGCCCAACGCAGTTGACACAAGCAGAAACAGCTGTGAGTTCACGCCCACCACTGGACTTCCTACTCGTTTAACATGTAAAAATTCCAGCTTTCCATTCACCAACTAGGCCCAGAGAGCAGAAGAAGCCAAATTAAATTCGGATCTCTGACCATCCTCTCAGTATCATCATAACGAGCAGAAATATACACTAAGAAGAAAAGGAACAGGCATTGCTATCAAAAGCCCTACGCAGTTGACACGAGCAGAAACAGTCGTAAGTTCTAGTCAGAATATCAAATCCCCACGCCGTCCATCGGACTTCCTACTCTTCCAACATCTAAAAACTCCAGCTTTCCACTCACCAACTAGGCCCAGAGAAAACAGAATAAGCCGGAATTAAATCCGGCGTCACGCAAGAACAAACGAAAGAGTGGGGGTGGGGGCAAGCAAGCAGCAGAGCAGGGAGAGAAAGAACCTTCGGCGGTGGCGAGGGGGGCTACGGCTGCGAGAGCTGGCGCTGCGGGAAGGGGAGGAAGAGGAGGTGGCCGATCTGGAGCGGGAGCGAGAAGGGGACTTGGACGGGGAGCGAGACCTGGAGCTGGAGCGAGAGTCGGAGCCCGAGTAGGAGCGGGACCGAGAGGAGGACCCGGAGGCGGAGCCCGACGGCGCAGGGCGGCCGCGGCCGGGTTTCGCCATGGCTTCCGGTAGGGGCGGGTGGTGGTGGTGCTGGGAGATCGGGAGGGGAGGAGTTGAAACCCTAAAAGGATAAACCCACTCTCTTATGAACAGGAGAGAGGAAAGAAAGAAATGTGCTTCGCAGCCACGATAGGAGAGTGGTTAAGGAATGGTAAAGGACGGGGCGGAGAAGCGTGAAATGACGGAATTGGTTTTCTTATTGAGTTTTCCCGGTGGTAAAAAATAAAATCAAAATTAATACCACGGAAAACTCCGATGCAATTATGATAAATTTACTCGGAACTAATTTTTTTATCACTAAAAATCTCAAACTAATACACATATGATAAATTTACCCTCCGTTAAATTAGATTGAAATCACGAAAATTCATAAATTGATAAATATGTGACAAATAAATGGGTAAAACCCCAAATTGATACACCCGTCAACTTTCACGTGTCATTTAACTCAGCAATTGGACAGTAAAATTTAACGAAAACTAACGGAAGGTAAATTTATCACATCAATTTCGGATTTTTTATGGTTAAAAAATTATTTTCGGATAAATTTGCAATAAGCGTACCAATTTGGATTTTTCGTGTTATTAACCCTAAAAAAAAGTACCTTTTCTAGGGCATCATTTTGAGTAGGGTTGAGCATGGTCATGCCCGATTTTTGGCACAAGGGACTAACCCTATTGAGCCTAGAACTAAGGACTGGATTGATCCTGTGCCTGTGAATCAATCAATTCTTTTTTGTTTCATTCTCTATATTCCTTAAAATGAAAAACGTACTCTTTATAATTATATATCCATTTTTTTTGCTAGAATATAATTATATATCCATTGACAGTGCGATATTAATTAACCAAATTGTGAAATACAAATCAAATAGAAATATAAGGGAAGGCAACAACAGAAATCTTCACTTGACAAAAGCAACACATTATAGAAAAAGAACTCGTGAAATAAAATTAAACAATAAAAAGTTCCAAATACGTAACATAAACCATAAATTATACAACTTCATGTGTCGCTCATTCTTAAAATATTACTTCGAATTCCAAGCTAAACTGTGTTTTGTGAGGTAAGTAAGGAGAGGCGAGACTTCTAGCGAAGGGAGGGAAGCGAAGAGGGGCAAAAGGGTTTTTATTTTAAATGGCCTAGATATTCGGTTATTTTCATCTTTTATTATTTGCATTCATCCCTGCTAGAGATGTCAGAACCGAACCGAAAATTTCGTGCATTTTGATTCGGTTCGGTTTCGATTTCGGTTCGGATCATCAAAATAAATCAATTTTTCTTTTCAGTTCGAATCGAACCAAACTAAAATAAATACTTCGGTTTATGGCTATTTTTCTCTTTCTCTCCTCTCCTCTCTCCTCTCTCTTTGCTTAGTGAACTTGAAATCGAAAATCGATCCGAATCAAATTGAGTTTTCGATTTGGTTCAAGGGAGTACCCTTAATGGTTCGGTTCGATTCGGTTTTCTCGAAAAACCGAACCGAACCGAACCGAACCATTTACACCTCTAATCCCTACAATCTTGTCCTTAACGTTGCCAAACCCCGAGTAAAGCCCCTCAGTCGCATGTAATTCTTTACCCCAAGCCCCATGAAAGAAAAGCACAAAGAAGATGTCCATTATGGAAAACTCACACCGTACAAAGTCATTGTGTCCGTAACTACTGTAAATAAGCAGCCTAGAAGAGAAGCAGCCTAGGGATACACACACAGTTAGTCCGAGTTGAACCAATCCTAAAGCTTCAGAACTAGGGGCCAACTTGCACAGTGACAATTCCAGGATAATCTAGGATTAAGGATCGGCCCACTCCCCCTGAGAATCAAACCAGGACCAGCCAAGTTGGGCCGATCTAGAATTAGTCTACGGTTGACCCTAGACCGATACTTACCCCTAATTTTGAGCTAGCTTTCAAGGCTAACATAAAAGATCGTCGAGTTTCACTTGCCGGACAATTTTCACTCTAACTTTCAAGTGTCGCATAAAAACATAATTTTCAGTTGAGAGACTATTTCAATCTAGATGTGTGCATGTGATGTCTAAGTTGACAAGCAATGAATGTTACGTCGACTGAAGCGGCTTACATAAACAGTCAAGACGACACCGTCTGATTTTATAATTTCACTATAATTCTGTACACAATTGAATCAAGAATATTTTGATTAAGAATATTAGTATGCAATTTAAAATCCAAATTTCGATGCAATTTTGATTGACGCTTCAGAGATAATATCCAATTTAATCACAAATGGGGGGATTGTTTCGCTCCAATTTTGACATTGAGTTTTGCCGTTGGTGGTAAAATCATTACCCCTATCAGAAACTATCTTTTCATTACATTTTTTTTTGCCAAAGTAATATTAGATTTCTAGGACACGTGATTTATAAAGGAACAACAAAGCTTAACGATTGGTCAATCAATTTTGCGGGCAAATTTCCAAATGAAATAAAAAAAAAAACTCTCTTGTTCATTCTCTCTCTCTCTCCTCCTCTACTTCTTTTCCTTCTTGGCTTTCTGCTCCTGCTTTGTGTCTTCTACTTCTTCTGTTTCTGCTTTCGCTTCTGCTTCTATCCAGACTGCTTGCTCAAATATTTTTTTTTTAAAAGAAAAGGCACCAAAAGGGCGTTAGACTAGTTTCTAGCGTAACCAAGTCCCCGAACTCAAAATCTTTGATTCGTAGAAAATATAACGATCTTTAGGAACTGTCTAAATTGTGCATCGTATTTTCATTAATAGATCCAAAACCATTACAGGACAGGTTGAAAAAGAAAACTCCAGAATCATCAAAAATTCAGATTGAAGCTGTTAGTAAAATAGAAAAGAAAATCGCATGAATTGGAATGCACTAGTATTGCTGATCCATAACTTGCAAAGAAAAAATGGAAATGAATAATTAATCACATAAATTTCAGGAGGCTGGAATGATGCTTGGAAAAAAAATGCCATAATTAAAAGGGTAAATATCACAAAAAAATTCAAACTATATCTACTATGACACAAATGATCCAAACTTTTTATGTCACTAAAAATCCTAAACTTATCCATTGTGACACAGATACCCTAAACTTTTTTGTGTCACACAAAAACTCACCCTTATATATATATATATATATATATATATATATATATATATACACACACATATATATATAGATATATCCTCTATTATTATTTCATCTAAGGTGTTTTTGTCACACAAGTATAACTTCGGGTTTTTTATGGTATTTGCGTCACAATGAGCAACTTTAGGGTTTTTTGGGACACAAAAAAATATTAGGATATTTGTGTCATAGTGCGTATAGTTTTGATTTTTTGTGGTATTAATCCTAATTAAAAATGATATTTTGGCCATGGTCTTATGTGTAATGAAATTCGAAGAAAATTTAGTTAATAATAGATCTTTTATTAGAGTATATAGTAAAGTTGCAAAAGACATTTTGCATAAAAGAGTAAAAAATTTATCATATAAACAAATATTGGGGTAATGACACAAACGGTTCATAAACTTTGACCTAACGTACAATATGATACATGAACTTTTAATTTGTTCATTGTAGTCTATAAACTTTAGCCTAATGTTCAATGTGGTCACTAAACTTTTAATTTGTCAAATGTTGTCCATAAATTTTAGTCTAATGTTTAATGTGGTCTCTCAACTTTTAATTTGTTCAATATTGTCCTTAACCTTTTGGTACATTTTCAATATAGTCTATGAACTTGAGTTAATGGAATGACTACATTGAATATTTTCATATAGTTCAAGAATTATATTGAATATGTACCAAAAGTTCATAGATGACCATGAACAAATTAAAAGTTCAGAGACCACATTACACATTGGACCAAAGTTCAGGAACTATTTGTGTCATTTTTCCATAAATATTTGCTAGGTGATAGGCAACTTTAGCAGATTTGGTTTTTGACATAAGATATATTTGCTAGATGCCAAGCCAACTGTTATAAAAGTTTCTTTTTTTGGTCAGAGCTCTAAAAGTTTAAACCGTCGTACATTTGATTTTTCAAGGAGGTTTTCTTTGGAAGAAGGGAATAGGGTTCTATGTTTTCGTCATGGAGCTTCGTGCGGAATATTATTCTTGTTCGCAAACTAATTTAAAGTGGATTTCCTGGCAACATACATAACTAACCGGGAGCTGTTGTTTGAAAAGATTGCTTTATGTAATAATTGTTGAGAGACATTACTTTTCCTTTTGCTTTCAACACTAAAAAAAGAGACAGAATTGCAAAGAACTCTTATTTCCTGCAAAAATATTTATCCAACTTACAAGCTACTCACTAAGAGTCGATTCAGTTAAAACTTTGCCTCTCATTCCTCTAAAAATGATAATAACAGCATACATATGATGATATGACAGACAATAACTCAACATTATCAACCGTCCTCATGGTAGCACTACTTGCCCTGGGGGTTTATCGAGTTAATACATAGCCCTATACTGATATTTTTCAGTAAAGAAATGTATTTATGGAGAGAGAGAGGACATTCATGATATAAATAGAGAAATTCTTGTATGGATTATTGGGTCCATCTATGCCGTTGATGGTCCCATATGAGCCTTACATGCAGATTCCAAATGATCAACGACTCAAATGGACCTCATCAGACCCGGATTTAGATAAGAATTTCTCACATAAAACCCTTCAACGAACACTGGAGCTGCCTGAAAATAGTAAACAGCTCTCGTCCTGAAAAGATTTTAACTCGTCCTGAGAGGGAAAGAAGAGGATTAAACAACTGTGTATAGGACTTTCAGTTTCAGACCCTTTTTTTTTTTTGGTAAGGAGTTTCAGACCCTTTCTTTCATGGAGAAAGGCAAAAAAATTGTGTGATTTTCTTAAGGTACAACTATTGGTTATAGGAAGCTACTCTGCAAGCAAAACTGCCATTCCCTTTGAAACTCAACGCTGCTGCATTCCATCGAAGTCAACTCAATGATGCATCTGCGGTCATGCACGGAAAACCACTTCATCAACAAAGTAGTACCGCTACCAGCTTCATTGGTAGCTATAAACAGAACTATTGGGACAGCTTCATATGTTGAAGCGAAATAGCATCACATCTCCTTCTTGGACAACATAATCTTTACCCTCCGATCTCAACTGCAAAATCCAGGGAAACAAAGTCCAATTCATTCCATGTTTTCCCTAAGAGAACCCAGCCACCACTATTAAGACGCATGCCAAGAAGCGAAGGTAAGTGTCACATATAAAGTTACAAACAGAAAATTAAGCATCATAACTTTCACTTCATCTTAAATGTTAACTACTCATATCTAACATGATACCTTCACTATTATACCTTTTTCTTTCTCCGACACCCCCCCCCCAAAAAAAAAGAAAACCTCTCTCTTCGAACGGTGATTCATAACAGGAGGGAAAAAAGGCTAAAAATAAGCTTGCGAAACTAGATGTACCCCTACTTATCCCAAAAGATTCACATAGAAAAGTGATTTGAAGCCATAAGTGAAACAAAGACGCCAAAGGACAGGATAGCCATAGGAGAAACAAAGATACCACAGGTAATCATCAAATCAACATGCAATTATAGCCCCAACCCAGAGTCGCACTAAATCAAATTCATCCATTATGTGGGACTGCTATATAACTACTTTCACATCCTATACAACCTCAAAAAATTAGAAGTATCAGGATCTATAATGCCTTCATTGGGATAGACAGTCATTTTTGTGGACTGGGAACAAGATGAGCAATAAGTACATTATATCCCACTTCAATGTGCTACCTCACATGTCAACTGAAAATGGATTCATCCTATATTGGAGCCAGAAAAGCACATTCAGGCTCATGAAAGTGATTTCTAGCGAGAATTAACGGAGCTCTGCTAAATGTCTCACACCACCATGCCCAATTAAATAAAGTTAGAAGAAAGGTAAGCAACTCACTACTCCTTTCTCCCTTGCAGCAGCAAATGATCCAGCAGTAACAAAATCATCATAAGCTACCTGCAGGAAAATTTGACACAGGTCTTGTGTAATTGAAAAAATTTGCAAGGTTTCCTGAAAAAAGACAGGTAATTCGTGAAACAACAACTCCTAGTCCAACAGCAATAACAACAGACTAAGTCTTATCCAGCTAATTCACGTTGACTATTTCATAGTCCTAATGCATCTTGGCTTTTGTAGGTTCTAATTCGTATTTTAATATTGTAGGTTCAACATACTTCAGTTGGCTCCATTTGAGAGTATCAAAGGTTATGGGGGAGATTCGTATGTCTTGGCTGCAAACTATTTCAATAACATCCTGAAACCGGAAGATGCTGTTCAATAAGTGGAGACAAAGCACTTTGGTCCTATCTACAAGAAAGAGGCAAGAGATTGAATTATCTTGCACCTGAAAGTATTTCTTTTTCCCATTGTGTACTCATCATAATTTGAAGTGGGGAATGGCACTAGAAAAATCACACCTCGCCCAAACAGACAACACATTGACAACTTGTCAGCTGGACAAAGGATTTCATAGGGGTGACACTGAAGTTTCCAAATCTTACTAATGGTCTAGGATTTGCTTCAGTCATGGCTAATGTTAAATAAAAGTCAAACTATAGTTATTTAATTCTGATTTGATCTTACTGTCCATTTACAAAGTTATTCCAAGTTCAAACAGTGACATTAGCATTGTCAATGTAGATTCAAAAATGGATTTGTTTGGAGAGACATAATTTTATCTCTGTACTCCCTAGTCCTCACATGCTGACCTTGAGATCACCCTTTTCCTTGATTTCAAATTTTGATCTCTATATCTCTCTGCTTATGTTTGTTGAGATTTTTATATTCTACTGTTCTACTCCAGCTATCTAGCACCCCTTAATCTTTCCTTCCTTCAGATAACCATAAATCTTGATTTCTATATCTCTCTGCTTATCTTTGTTGAGATTCTTATATTCTACAGTTCTACATCAGCTATGTAGCACTCCTTAATCTTTCCTTCCTTCAGATAATTATGGGCTTCTCCTTTTCGGTCCTTTGTTGCTCACTCTGAAATACCTATACATTCCTTCTCTAATCCCCTTCCCGGATGATGGCGGGGCTTGATCTCATTTCATTCACACAGAACTTCAGCATCCTTGGGAGCAAAATTGCATTTTTGACGATCGACTCTCACTTGCTGTTCACTACCTAGTGAGAGATAATAAGCTATGATTGCAAGAAACAAGGAGAGAGATGATCTGATTAATCTATATAATTTCTCCCGTGGGCAAAATCAGCCTCTATTATTCAAACTAAGGATCGAGCAAGAAAAGAAGAATCTGCAACTCCTAGGTTTTTGTCCAATTGAGGTGAAGCTACCATGTTATTGCATATTAACAACTAATCAAAACCATAGATGAAGCTTAAAGGTCCTACAAATGTAATGCTTACCGTCTCAGCTCGGATGAATCCTTTTTCAAAGTCTGAGTGGATGACTCCTGCAGCTTGAGGTGCAGTCATTCCTGCATCAACAAAGCAGAAGAAAAAGAAGGCAGAGGAAAGGAAGATGGAAGGTGAGACAACTCTTCAACCACAACATAGTGCATAAACATCGAAGGATAGACAATATCTAACCCGCCAAGATAGTCCACGCCTTTGTTTCCTGTTGTTAAGATCAAATTGTTCTTCGTTATAGTGAAGAGTGCACAAATTCAATAAATGGTATTCCAGAAAACTTCTCAAGTTTGCATCTTTACCTTCTCGCCTGAAGTGAAGTACGTACGCAAACCTAAAAGTCCATATGTTGCTCTTATCAGATTCCCAAGCCCACTTTCACTAACACCAAGAGATTTCAGATACTCCGTTCTCTCTTCAGATGGAAGTTCAGTAAGCTCTGCCTCAACCTGCAACAATGTGGAATCTAAATCTAAGTTCTAGGTTGTGGTGGTAAGCAGTCACAAAGACAAAAACAAACCATCACAAGTTTACTCATCATACGGAGTCAGGTACACATGACCTGGGTTATACTGACCTGTGCTGAAATTGTCACTAGTCCAGATTTCAACTCAGATGCAAGATTCATAACCTCTTTCACGTAAGGATTACTTGCAGGTTCAGCTAATTCGGATTCTGCAACATTGGCCACATAAATGACTGGTTTCATTGTAAGCAAGCAAAGATGCTTGATGGCTTCGTTTTCAAAATCTGTTAAACTTGCTGACCGTGCAGGTTTTCCATCCATGAGAGCCTGCTCAATTTTTTGCAAGGCTGACTTCTCTGCATCCTCCTGGGAACACAATGACGGGATTTAAGGCAAGTGAGGAGACGAGCTGTGGGCCAAGATTCAAAAATTTTCCTTTGTCAGTATACTAGATAAAGTAACATTCACCTTAAGTTTTGATTGTGAATCCCTTGCTTTGCCTTTTTTCAGTTTCTCCAATCTCTTCTGAATCTGCAATTCTTGTAAGATAGACTTATCAGATCTACAATTTCACAGAATCCGGTCAATTATTTGTGGTACTTGTACAGAATTCATCACCTCTGAACAAAAATGATAAAATCACGTTCTACCTTATGAAGACTAACTTGAAACAAGGGATATAAATCACAGATCAGTACATAGAGCAGCATGCTAAGATAAAAAGTCTCAGGACTACATCCATGATCACTACTGCCAAAGTGACGTATCAAGGAGATCTTAGTACTCTGAGGCCATGAAAAAGTGAAATTGATACACGGACACAAAGATAAATTTGTGAATTCAACTAAAAGTAGCACAAATTTCCACAGAAATAGATGAACAGATTAAACAATCAGAATTTTCAGTAAGCCCTCATCATGTTTTGAGCAGATAAGCTCGCTAAAACAGAAGTTTTCACTACTTTCAAATGAACAAGCCAGTATAAATGGTGCTTGTTGATCCTCTTCTCAAAAGTAGAAACATAATAAGTTTAAAAAGAGAGGTCAGGACCTATGATCACACTGAGTATCAACGACATACATCACAATAAGAGGAAGTTGATATATTTGATCTTCATCGTTATAGTCACTTCTTTCCAGTTTGACGCTACTTCTTCCAAGATTTTCACTAGTAATTGCCATTACTAAAGTATCCCGCAACATAGTCGTGTCAATGCTACAGTACAGATGCTGCTTGGAAACCTTGCAAAGCAAGTTTCCCCAAGTGGTTTCTTCTATTTGAAGGTTAAATTGCGGAAGCATTGATTGCCTGATGATATCCCAGGAGATAGATACCAAGTGAACTGAACAACCATGAAAACTCAAAATGAGGCAGAACTTTTTTAACGTGAATCCCTGATGCAAGCTGAGGAATTCCAAGCAGAAAATGAAAGAAGAGCCCTGTGAAACCTCTAGTAGAAAAGCCATAGTGTACCTGATCCAGATCAGTAAAAATGAGCTCCAAGTTAATCACATCAATGTCAGACTTTGGATCAACTTTTCCATTCACGTGAACGATGTCATTGTCTTCAAAACAGCGTACCACCTGTGAAAACCATACTTATTGACCACTCAAAAGGACATTTTCCTCAATGGTGCTCGAGTATTTACAAGTTAGATTTTTATTTGAACAGTGAGTGACCTTTCGTCTGAAGACCCATTTAACTTTTAAGAAGACTTACTATCACATCAATTAACAGACCTGAAGTATGGAATCCACTTCACGAATATGAGACAGAAACTTATTGCCCAGCCCCTGGAAAATCATAACAGAAGAAGAGACTTAACAGGCATCTATAAATAATCCAACCTACCAGAGCAAACCAAGCATATAACTTAGCAGAATACAGAGTTTTGGAGTGCAGGAAAATTGAAACAGCTTTGCCTAAGAAGAAATCTCACCTCCCCTTGACTCGCACCTTTGACGAGACCAGCAATATCCACAAATTCTATAGAAGCTGGGACTGCTCGCTGAGATTTACAGAGGTCAGAGAGGACATGCAGACGGGGATCTGGCACAGCGACGATGCCTACATTGGGCTCTATGGTACAGAATGGAAAATTAGCAGCTTGAGCTTTTCCATTCTCAACCTAAATAGAAGAAACCACCAGAATAACACTAGCATCTAATGTGCAAGTATGGGAAGGTGGGAAAAAGAGATATTTACAGGGAAAAAAGAAGGAAAGAGAGGGCCGCATTACTGTGGCACCCTTGCTGATATCAAATTAAAGTGGCTAAGTTCGAGTTTGTCTCAATCTGCCAAAGCAAATCTTCCTTTCATATCCTTCAGTACGATGCCATTCCGTTATGTGTCCTCTCAAAAGAGAAGGAAAAGAGAACTTTTTCCTTCTTCCCTTTCAACGGTTAAAAGTAGATAAGGAAGTGCAGAAGGAGAGGCCGAGGCACTCCAGTTCCCTAGTTGGAATTTTCGAGCCATATAATGATTCACCATTCATATGATTAAGATCTCTATAATAATACGGGTTGGCAGCTACGGCTCTAATCTACCAGTTCTGGCTATGTCTCCCACCTTTCTGATTAAAGCATCGAAGCCAAACATATCTTCCACTGTCCTAGGAAGAGAGGCATCACAAAACTCCCCCCCAATTTGAGATGTTCCCTCATGGCACGCGGCGCGCCAACATCCTCTAAGCGCAATTTTCTCAAAGCACCTAAAACTAGCAAGATACCCTCCTCCACATACCCTTCGCTACACGGCACGACATCGAAAGAGCAGGAAGGTGTACCCAATCTCCCAAAACAACGCTATATGTCATGAAAGCACACGGAACTGGATAAGGAAGTCAATCCAACTCAATGTGATGCTCGGAGCTAGGGAAGCTACGCTGCACAGAGCTCACAAAACAAGATCGACGCACACGAAACGATACTAACTCGAACCGACAGGGGGGCACGAGAACGAGGCGACAGTGACTTACGACGGCGTTGAAGAGCGTGGACTTGCCGACGTTGGGGAGGCCGACGATGCCGGCCTTCAGGCTCATGCTCAGCCTGGAGGAGCAGGAGAAGCACCTGCGGAACCCGACGGCCGCCGCCGCCGCCGCCGAGCGAGGGCGGCTCGTGAAGAGGGAGGGGTTCGCGGAGAGGCATGGCTTGGTCGGGAGGATGCTCAGGGCGGGGATAAGGTGGCTGCGAGCTATCCTCGCCATTTCTGCTTTGCTTCTGATGCTCGGAGACGGAGAGAGAAGAGGGGAGGGAGATTTATCAAAATGCGTCATGTATGAATAAATCATTTTTTGGAGCATTTAAGAGGGTTTTCCTAAATTATAATGCAAGCGAAAATAGCCTCGAAAGAGTTTAGATTAATTTTCTCGATCAAGTTCTAAATCCATAATCTTATATTTATATTGTCCTGCCTCATTTTATAAGTTATAAAAATGAGCTTTTGTGAAATTTTTGTATTCGACTCATCGAAAATTTTTAGCTCCTTGGATTAAAGGATTTTTTTCCTCGTGAAATTTTGTTTTTTATGAACTTACCGTATTAAAACTTCAAAGGTCGAATTTTACTTTTCTTTTTAGTAAAATGGGTATATAAATACAAGTGCGCCTGACCAATAATCACTTCCATAATTGTTTTTTTGGTAAGGATCACTTCCATAATTGTTTGTTTGTATAATCCCAAAGATTTTTTTTTTTGCTTGGCATTTTGAGGTTTTGTGCGGGAAGGATTTGGTCTTTGATTCCGTTGAGAATAAGAGAAAATCTAAATAAAGATTTGAGATGAAAAAAGTATTTAGCGGTTGCATAATATCACGCCATAGGCTGATGTGAAAATCTGCGGCGGTTGCCCATCCACGGCTGAGCCACTCCTTCCTCATCTCACATGGTCAAGCTTGTCTCTTGGCAGGTCATGTAGTCTACCGTCGAGCCACCCGTTCGACGTCATCACGGCTTGCAAACAGAACTACCCCTTAGTCGCCACTCATGGACATACTCGTCCGTCACCAGATCTCGAGCCACAGTTCATTGTCAAGCCACCCTCTTCATCATCGTTGTTCATGGCTAGGCTCGTCCGTGACTAGTGTAAGAATTTTCTAACGTAGGCTTCATTAATTGAAATTAACTGAATTAGTTTGGTCTAATAAAAGTAAAATATATGAATTCTTAATAAATCTAATATGGGGTTGGCTGATGTGGGTTAAGTACGGCCCGGCCCGTAATGAGAAAGTCCGTGGTCGAAAACTCTATAAATAGCGTTCAAGTCCCTTCCCAAACCTGATGATGCACAATCTCACTGACATACGGATCTAGAGAGAACTTTCTTATCATGAGTGGTAATTTCATTAGGCCAGTGTTCTAATGAAGGGTATAGGGGAGAAGCTCTTAAGTTCGTATTTTGAAACTGTCGCAAATTTCGCGTCAAGTTCGATGGATTCCAAATCAGAAACGCGAATCAATAATTTCTCCATTAACGTGTTTTGGTTTCTGATTATGGTGATCCTAGGCGTGCAATTTTCGTGGCCCTACATGTGGTATCAGAGCCAGCCTGCCATAGATTAGAACTGAAACGTACGGATTAGGACTGTTTTCGTTATGTTCGAGAGGTTTTTACCCATTTTCGAAATTTTTTGTCAGATGAATGTAAAATTTTATTACATATTCGGAATCTACTCATTGAGATGAGAAGATTGACAGGCGGCATGTCACCGAACGAGGCTGCGCGCGCCGACCCGCGCCGTGGGCACGACGGCGTGTGACAGCCACGCACAGTCGTGCAGAACCGGAGCATTTTTCGCTGGTAACCACAGGCTGACGTCAGCGCGGGCGCGGATTCGGTTTGACCCGGATCCTAACTAGACCCGATCATTAACCCGACCCGAATTTCGATCCGATCCGAACATTAACCGGACCGGTCAACCGGTTAGACCGGTTCGTTGACTATTGACCGGTTGGACCGATCAACCGGTCGGACCAACTGTTCAGACCAGTTTGATTGGCTGAACATGCACTGCGCTTTCCGGCAGTGCGTGAGGGCGCGTCCAACGTCTATTTGGGACGTTCTTGGTACCAACGCACTCGTATTGAGATTCTCTACATTGTAGTGTATTTATTTACATATTTGAAGCTTTTACATATGTGAAAATATGTATAGAACCCTATATACGCGTATTTTTAGGATATTTTTGCATATTTTCTTATATTTCTTTATGGTTTCGGAAATGTATATGGTAGCTCACGTATATATCGCCATATAAGGACTGTGTAGAGTGTAATTCATTGTCTATCAATGAATGGAACAATATAATTAGTATGACATGTAATTTCAGAGATATACGCCCCTGTCTTTACGTCTAGCATTACATGTATATAGTAAATATGATACATAAAGCTTATATCCCTTGTACGAGAGATTTTCAAGGATTCGGTTGGGTAGTGACCGCCAAAGTGGCACACTTGGCTGGGTTTGAGAATATCGGTCTCATATTATGGTGGGATGTCCCCTATTCTATTGCGTGATTATATTCCCAAAGGAGGTGATCTTGTATTGGTTCATGGAGTGGTACATGTACAGCGCATGCTTGAGAAATGACTGATCTTAGTAGTTCATACACCCAAAGGTGGTGATTTCATGAAAGATTAGAATATGTTCTCATGGTCGCTGTCATATAGAGAGTGTACAATTGCATGTTATATTTTATGCCCAAAGGTGATTATGTGATGATATATGTAACTCTCTGGATAAGTACTCACATGATGCTGATTGTATTGTTTGTTTATTTTCCAGTCACTTTTTTTGTAAATGGCAATTTCATTTCTATTAAGGTCCTTACTGGGTTGAACTTTAAGAAATGGAAAGAGGATTTTCTATTTGGAATGGAGCTGGTGGATGTTCACATTGCTCTTATAAAGGATAAGCCGGCAGATATTACGGCCATCAGTATTGAAGCTAAGAAAACGGACTATGCTGCCTGGGAAAAGAGCAATCGAATTTGCTTATTGATAATAAAAAAATCAATTTAAGAACACTTGAAAAGTGATTTGTCAGCTAACCGTATTGCTAAGGAAATGATGATAGCCTTAGAGGCTAGAAATTACATTTCATCTAATGCTGAGGTTGGTACACTTATTCAAAAGCTCTTTAATATGAAGTATGATGGTACTGCTGGAGTTAAAGATTATGTCTTTAGGATGGTAGACCTAAAGACAAAGCTTCAAACTCTTAATGTTTCCATTCCTGATGCTTGCGTTATGCATCAAGCCCTAAACACCCTTCCACCTGATTTTGGGATTATAAAGACAAATTACAATTTCCAAGATGAAACTTGATCAGTTAATGACTTGATAGCAAGGGTGGTGGCAGAGGAAGAGAAACTTAAGAAGGAAAAGGGGCATCTAGCTTTATATATTTCTGGTTCCCACAAAAGGAAGGATAAAAAGTCCAGAAATCGTGCTCATAAAGGTACTTATGATACTACCGGTCAATCTGACAATATAGGTCCAAAGAAAACATCCTTCAAAAGGGATAGTGACAGTTGCTTCTTTCGTAAGAAGAAATGTCACATAAAGAAGGAATGTGGAAAATTCAAAAGTTGGTTGTCCAAACATGAGCCTGTAGGTAATGATTCTTTGACACTTGTTTGTGAATTCGACCTATCAGAAGCACCGTTTAGTTCTTGGTGGCTCGATAGTGGTGCAACTCATCATGTTGCATTTACCATACAGGAATTCATAAACCGAAGGAAGCCAAATCAGGATGAGTCAAGACTCACTATGGGAAACAACAAGAAAGCCGATGTTGTATTTGTAGGAGATGTTATATTGATTCTAGACTCTGGTTTTAGATTAATGTTGAAAGACACTTTTTATGTACCGTTTTTTAGATAGAACTTAATTTTCTTATCGTGTTTGGACATGTATGACTACTCTTTTGAAATCAAGAACAATGTTATTTCTTTGTTTCTTAATTCAAATAAGGTTGGGTGTTGTAATATGTCAAACGGATTGTACAGATTATGTTTGTCTCCCAATGATATATATGTTGCTTATACTGCTGAAAAGCTTGTTTTCAAGAGATCACTACCTAAAGAACAGTTTTATGCATTATGGCATAAACGACTTGGTCATATCTCTAAGGATAAAGTAGAAAGGCTAATAAAGATTAACATCCTAGGCTAATAAAGACTAACATCCTGCTTGCTCTTAAAGATGATCTAGAGACATGCGTAGACTATTGTAGAGGTAAAATGACTAAGATAAGGAAGAAAACTGCAGTCCGAAGTTCTGACCTGTTGGAGGTCATTCACACTGACATAAGTGGACTCTATACGGCAATCTTGTGTAGAAATTTTTATTTCATCATATTTATTGATGACTATTCTTGATATGGCTATCTATACTTGATTAAAGAAAAGTCTGAGTCTCTTGACAAGTTCAAGATTTTTCGGACTGAAGTCGAGAAACAGTTGGGAAAGATTATAAAGGTTATTAGATTTGACTGAGGTGGAGAGTATTATAGCAAGCATGGCAATGCTGGATAGCTTAAGGGTCCATTTGCCAAATACTTAGAGAATTCTGGGATAATGGCTCGGTTTACTATGCTTGGGAGTCTTGAGCAAAATGGTGTAGCTGAAAGACACAATCAGACCCTTATGGAAATGGTGAGGAGTGTGATTAGTAGAATAAATTTACCTGGTTTTCTGTGAGGTGAAGCTTTGAAAATAGCTTTGTACATTCTAAATCGTGTACCTACTAAAGTTGTTCCATTGACTCCTTTTGAGTTATGGACTAGACGTAAGCCTAGCTTAAACTATCTTAAGGTTTGGGAATGTCCCGCGGAAGTGAAGTTATATAATCCAACATTAAGTACGTTGGACTCTAGAATCACTAGGTATTACTTTGTATCTTACTTGGATCGTTTGAAGGGATATCGGTTCTATAATCCCAATTGAGGCACAAGAATTGTGGAATCATGAACAGTAAAGTTTATGGAGTTTGATATGGCCGAAGAAAGTAGCTGCCATAAACTATTGAGGATAATAGTACGGTAGGTAATGTTGTATCTTTATCTCCTCCCATACAGATAATTATGGAGACTCCCACATCACAGACTAAACCTGTTGAAGCTTAGGATCCTGTTGTCGAGACAGCTCCTAATGAAGTTCCTTAAAGCTCTCAGGTGCAGAATGAGGCTGTTGCTGCTCCAGTAAGGAGATTCAATAGGGAGAGATGATCAGCTATACTACCGAACTATTTAATCTATATAGGAAAACAAGACTACGATATCGGTTCTGTAGCTGATCCAGTGACTTATGCGGAAGTTATTTCTTATCCTCAGTCGGAATTGTGGTTGGATGCAATGAGAGATGAAATGCAGTCTATGAAGCATAATGATGTTTGGGAATTTGTTGAATTGCCTGAAGGTCATAGACCCATTGATTGCAAATGGGTGTATAAGACTAAAAGGGACTCTAAATGAAAGATTGAGAAGGTTAAAGCCAGACTGATAGCCAAGGGTTTCACTCAAAGAGAAGGAGTAAACTATGAAGCAACTTTTTTTCCAGTCTCTTTTAAAGATTCTTTCAGAATAGTCATGACATTGATAGCTCATTTTGATATGGAGTTACATTATATAGATGTTAAAACTGCCTTTTTCAATTGAGACATTAATGAAGAAGTCTATATGATGCAACCCGAAAGCTTTGCAGCAGATGATTCTGGTTCGCTTGTATGTAGATTGAAAAAATCTATTTATGGTCTCAAGCAAGCTTTTAGACAATGGTACTTGAAATTTCATAGTGTTGTCGCTTCATTTGGTTTTGTTGAGAACAAAGTAGATTAGTGTATATACTGCAAGGTCAATGGGAGGAAATTCATTTTCCTTATACTCTATGTGGATGATATCTTCCTTGCGAGCAGTGACCTTAGTTTATTGCACGAGACAAATCGAATGTTGTAAAAAAACTTTGATATGAAGTACCTTGGTGAGGCGTCTTTTATCCTTGGCATTGAGATTCATAGGGATCGTTCTCGTCGACTATTGGGTTTATCTTAGAGGGTATATGTTAATCGTATCTTATAAAAATTTTACATGTAGCAATGCAAGTCAGGAATTGCTCTTGTCATTAAGGTTGATAAGTTGAGTCTATCACAATGTCCTCATTTAGATTTTGAGAAAGCCCAAATGAAGAATATACCTTATACTAGTGCACTTGAGAGGATTATGTATGCTCAAGTATGTACTAGACCATATTTTGCTTTTGCAACAGGACTTCTAGACAAATATCAGTTAAATCCAGGACACGATCATTGAGTTACTGCCAATAAGATTTTAAGGTACTTAAAGAGAACAAAAGACTATATACTGATTTACAGACATGGTTGGGACCTATAGCTGGTCGTGTATTTGGATCCAAATTTTGCTGGCTGTCAGGATGAAAAGAAGTCAATAACGGGTTACATCTTTAAATTAGCAAGAGGTGCAATATCATGGAAAAGTGAGAAACAGAAATCAATGACATCTTCTACCATGCAAGCGGAGTTTGTAGCATGCTTTTCGGCCGCTACTCAGGCAATTTGGCTCCGGAACCTCATTAAGGAGTTGATCGTAATTGATTTTATGGATGGGCCCATACAGTTGTATTATGACAATAACTCTACAGTGTTGTTTGTTAACAACAACAGAGGTCTCAAGAGGTATAAACATATAGAGGTCAAGTACCTTACTATAAAGAAAAAAGTTCAGAATTATGACATTATAGTAGAGCATATTTTGACAAATAATATGATTACAGATCCACTAACTAAAGGCCTTCGCCTTTATGTATTTGATCGACATGTCATTAACATGGGCTTAGAAGTATCATGGGATACTGTTAATTAGTGGGAGCTGTTTAGTTTTATGTTGCTCTTATGAAGTTTATATTTGATTTTGTTACATTTTGTAATATTCGAATATATATCGACTCTTTTGCATTCAATAAGGTATTTATAAATGTAGATTTATCAAGTTGAGTACACGTATTTGATGAAAATCTCGAGACATTGTGTAAGCCTCGAGTACAGGCTATGGGGCATTCTTGGTATTAGCCTTATCGATATATCTTGTTACACATAAAGTATAGTTAACCATCATGGTAAAACATATGCAGGTTCGTTAGAACCATGAAGGATATTTTCTGGTGACACACTAGGTTTTGTGACACTTAAGGAGAGAAAATTTGGACTAACAAAATGGACAACACATGAAGTATCACTCATAATAAGGTATTGTCCATTTGACACACTACCGTATTGAATCCATATCAGTAAAGTTGAAATCACTCATGACCATGAAAGGCTTTGCATGAGTACATGCAGTTACCGCCATGATTCAGTGTTCAAGACTTTATGGGATTAGATTGACTATTAAGAATAATCTCTAGACTAATATAAGGGTGCACACACAGTTTTGTTTCAATTAATATTGCCCAAGTGAGAAAATGTAAGAATTTCCTAATGTGGGTTTCATTAAATGAAATTAACCGAATTAGTTTGATTTAATAAATGTAAGATATATGGGTTTTTAATAAGTCTAATATGGGGCTGACTGGCGTGGGCCGAGTACGGCCCGGCCCGTAATGAGAGGGTCCGTGGTCGAAGACTCTATAAATAACGTTTAAATCCCTCCCCTAATTTGATGATGCACAATCTGACTCATATACGGATTTAGAAAGAATTTTCTTCTTGTAAGTGGTAATCTTATTAGGCTAGTGTTCTAACGAAGGGTATAGGGGAGAAGCACTTGAGTTCGTGTTTGGAAACCGTTGCAAATTTCACGTCAAATTCGATGGATTCTAAACCAGGTACACGAATCAATAATTTCTCCATTAACGTGTTTCGGTTTTTTATTATGGTGATCTTGGGCGTGCAATTTTCGTAGCCCTATAGCTAGGTCTTGAGCCATGATGATCCATGGCCGAGCCACCCTCTTCACATTGCTTGCAATCAGGCTCATTCATTTCTAGATCTGGAGCCATCATGACCCATTGTCGAGCTACATCTTCGTTCCTTGTGTTGGGATTTTGGCATCCAAATCCCATAAAATTGAATGAAAAGTATGTGGATGAAAGTGTCCCACATAGGATAGAAGAGGTGATGGGAGAGGGTTTATTTTGAGGAGCCTCTCAAATGAGTTTGGCCCCAAGAGGTACCCGTGCGTGCTCCGCCGCCGCCGCCTATCCGACCGGCTCGGCTCAGTTCGGTTTCGGGTCCATTCTCTATCGGTTTTTTTATTTTCTCCGGACAAACACATTGTCAGAAATTTATTATTATTATTAGCAAACATGTCTGTTCGTGAGGTTCGGTTCAAGCGAACCTTTGCAACTGTTCACGAACCGAACCGATTCAAGTGAACCTTCGCTACTGTTCACGAACCGAACGGAACCGCCAGCGAGTTTTCATTACTCGCAACTCTTTAATTTTCACCATATACATATATCTGAACGGTTTAGTTTGAAGTGACACTTCGTGGTATTTTACATTCCTGCGAGACATTTTGTCAATGCATTCAAGACATTTTTCACTTCATCATTATCATTTTGTGTGATTATTTTGCGAAATTACGTTCGAAGGAGTCCTCCGAATACGTACCATTTCGGAGAAACGAGATTCGTTCTATCCTGAGAGACGATTGTCCAATATTCTCGGGTACTAATTAAGGGGCCAAATTCCTCTTAAGGACACGACGTTATTTCGTTGGGTTCGAATCAACATTCTGCTTATTTATTTGTACTATTTTCAGGTTAATTTTTTTGATATTTAATTTCAATTTCTGATATACGAACTTAGCCGGACAGCACCTTATTGTATCACGGAAGACAAGTGGAGGACTAGCATATTGTTTATGGGGTTCGACTTGATGTTGTTTAACATTCGAGTTCCGAGGAGTCCCAACATCTTCCTCTTCTTTTTATTTGTTATGGTTGAAGCAAATGGACGAGACACAATGTAGTGAGTGCCTGGGTCAAGGACGGCGATGACTCTGAGTTGTCGCAATGATGGAGGGGTGACTCGGCCATGGACGCGCACAACCGCGATCAGCTTCGACACGGCACAAAGAGAGAGAGAAAAAAGGGAGGCGAATTTTTAATTTTCTTTATTTGCTCGCCGCATTATGAGCACGTGTTAATTCGTGACTGGATTTCAGCACAAGTGCATGCCAAATCTCAGCCCATGACGCGATGCCATACAATCATGTCATAGTTTCTCGTTTTGGGACCCGAGAGAGAATTTGTGTCTCGTCTGCTGCTACCTTCTGCAACAAATGATGGCCACTCACTTCTCCTGTGAAGGCTGATTCGATGCTCGACAGATGTTCAATATCTATTCAGAAATTCTTATTTAAAAAAAAAACGAAACTGACATTATTCATTTATTATGGTTCAAATCCGAACATTCAAGTGCGATGAAGAGACCCGAAATCACGTATTGACTTGAAATTCTAATCGTCTCTACTTTTTTGGGCAATTTTTACTGTTCAAGAATAAGAATCGACAAAAGAAAATTCTACCATGTGCCGCATAAACGAATCCAATTTCTGAAAGTGACCCTAATAATATATCTATACCTTCAAAATTGTAACATTGACACGAGTATCTTAAAATTCCGCATTAGCTCGTAGCTCTAAAATCTCATTTTGGCCGATGTGGCAGAAGAGTAACAATTTTTTGTGTGTTTGTTTCTCGAAAAATGAGCGATTTGAAAAATGTTTTTTGAAAAATGATTACTTGTAATGTTTAAAAAATTTAGTTAACGGAAAATATTTTTATCATCGATAACAATTTATACTTAATTATTTTCGTGAGCAATTTTTTCCATTTATTTATTTTTGTAAGCGATATAAACTATTATTTTTCGGAAGAAGTTTTTCAAATCACTTATTTTCCGCGAAACGAACACACTTTAAATCTTGCCCGCCTCAACCTATTCCTTGTACCCTCCATTTAAGTGTATTGTCAACCAAAACAATTATCTTTTGGTAAAACCATGCTCTTGTTTTATCGGACCGGAGAACATAGATGAACATTCTAGGAGAAGTAAACACTATAGTTGTAGTAAATGAAAGGGACTGCGTCGATTAATGATATTCAACCACTACGACTCACTGTAGGTTTTTAGTTTTACTACTTCGTCCGAAAAAAAAAGGGAAACAAATTTTTTGTTTGATGGCTTTAGAAATAAAAAAAAATTGGTGTGAGCAGAACAATGCCACTTTTAGTTTGCGGTGATGTGGAATGATTAAAGTATTAGTTAGCCTATTTCAACTCACACGTTCAAGACTCAAAACCCGTCTCGAAAGCCACATCGAATATTAAATTTCCTACTAAAGTTCGAATAGAATATAAATTGGGAGATACTCAAGTAATTTACCTTTCCTATTCGAGTCCAATATTTTTCTATTCAGAGATCCATAGGGCTGCTTGTGATTATTCTACGTGTCATCATTAAACCGTCATCATTCGTTTTAGCTAAGATTTGAATAGACTTCATGTCATTCATCTTGCGATCGCCTCGTTAATTCTGAAATCATGATTAAGGCTCCGTTTCGCTGAAAATATTACGTTTTCGGAAAATATTTTTTAGAAAGCCATTTTTCTGAAAAAGGACACAGTTTTTTGGTGTTTTGCTAAATCGGAAAAAGTCTCAAAAAATATTTTTCACCGTTCGATATGAAAAATATTTTCCTTCATATATTATTTTTAATAATTTTTTTGTATTTTAATATTTCTTTTCTTTTTCTCTTTTTTATTTCCCTTTCTTTCTTTCTCTACCGGTTTCTGGCCACAGGCGAGGCTCGGCCTTGCTCACCCAAGGCCGTTGAGGCTCGTCGTGGCCGGCGACTAGCCTTGGGTGAGCGAGGCCTCACCTCGCCTCACCGATCTCGAGCTCGGTCGAGCATCACTAGTTCTGGCGAGGTGAAGCTAGGCTTGGCCTCGCCAGCCATGGGATGAGAGAACGCGCAAGGCAACAACAGGAGCGGAGTAGACGAAGCGCGAGGCAGCAGCAGAGGAGGAGCGGCTCTGGAGATCCGGCGATGGGAAGAGGAGAGGACATTGGGAACAATGAGAAGAGGAGAGGACGGGAAGAGGAGAGAGGAGAGGAAAGGACGGGAAAATCGGAAAATATTTTTCTTGATCACTCATTTTTCACCCCCGAATACAGAAAATTATGAAAAATATGAAAATATTTTCCGTAGAAAAGAATGGAGCCTAAGTAAGGAAATAAGCTTCCATCCTCGTACTCTTCTGTCTTAAGTTTCCCGTTCAAATAGTGACCACAAGAATCACAAAGTTAACTGTGTCTTTCCCCTTTGGGTTTTTGTCGAATCAAAAGCAAAAAAGCATTTCGCATGTCACGGTGCTCAAAAAAGGGTACAACTTGCGGGAGAAGTAGGATCCGGATTATCTTAACCCGGGGATTCGATCTACCGACCTTTGATGGGTAAGCATGTTATTGTTTGTGCCTTCCGTGACTTAACACGTAAGTTGGATATCCCGATTTAATTTCCATTTTGAGAAGGGTTTACTCTCACTCGATGCAATTTGCGCTTAATATTTTTCAAATCTTTTGACGACCCGGCAACTATCTATTCCCGCCGGACATCACCGGGGTCGCCGGATTTTGGCCCGTCTCCCGAAAAATGCATCCGAGGTTTCTATTTTTTACTAAATTTAGGCGTGCCCAAGGAAACCACGAAATCCGAAAATTCGCTATCTGCTTTGCAAAGAAAAGCATATATACTACAAGACCTTCTTCAATCAGCATCGTCATCTGTACCCCCGCGGGCCCGACGTCCACTGCCCCTCTAATTGGTCGCTCGCCCATGTACACAAAAATACAGACGACCGAACCCCAAAAATTATCCAAGATGATACGAAATATACCAAAAAAAAATAATAACCAGTGGATCATTGTAGGGACGAGCGGTTCCGGGATCCTTATAGATTTCGTCTGAAACCTATCATCGGGGTATATGTTTCTCATTTTTTCGAATCTAGAATCTATTCGTCGGAACTAGGAACCTATAACCTGCCATCAGGTATAAGTTCAGGGTATAACAGGTTCTTTTTATTTTTTATTTCGTTTTTAGTTAAACAAAATGAAAATGAACACAACAATATTAAACAGGCTTTTCATTCGCAAAAGAGAATATAAAAAAACTAGTTTTCGTAGCATTACGATTCAAATAAATATAATTAAAATGAGAAGTCATTGCGTGAATCAATACTAGGGGTGAGCTGTTCCATGTTCCGTACAAGTTCCACCTAGAACCTATCCATGAGAATATGTTCCTCATTTTTTAGAATGTGGAATCTACCATATCACAAGTTCTAGATCCATTATAGGGTCTGCCCATATTCCACCTATATTATTAATTGAACAATTGCGATGAATATCACATTTAATGATTACCACTTGCTGCTACGATCTAATGACCATAATTTATATTTAGACAAAAAAATATAAAACATTAATAAATCATAAAATGAAAGATCAGACTAGTGGTTCTATATTATCAACTCATAATTTGATGCCATGAAATATCACAGGATCACGCGAAGACATAGGCTAAGAAAAAACACAAAAAACTTGTTAAGGTTTCAAGTTCTGCATACCTAGAACCTGGAACCTACCCGTCGAAATAGGTTCCCTAAATTTTGAAACCTGAAACCTACCTTGCATGTCTAGGAACCTGGAGCCTACGTGTTCTCAATGGTAAGGTTCTAGGTTTGAGGGTAGAACTTAAAACCATGCTCACTCGTCACTCCTGTATCATCGCATCATAATTGAGCTTTTCGTCGGGCTAAAAATAAATAATAAATATAAAAAAAAGGCGAAAACCCCCCACCGCCCACCCTCTCTCTTCCACTACAGTGGGCCAAAAAAAAACATCACAAAAACCACCACGCAAAGCGCAACCACCACCTCAACCCCAACTCCCCACCGTCGCGCTCCCCTACTCAATCATGAGGCTGCTCCAATTATATTACTCCCTCCTCCGTTGCTGAACCCACCTCTCTCTCTTTCTCTCTCTAGCCACCCCCCCTCTCTCTCTCTCCACCGTCCTCCGCCGCCACCGCCGCCGCCGCCGCCTTATCCTATACTCGGCGATAGGGTTTCGGTTTCGGTTTCAGCTTCGTTCTTTCGCTCTTTTTGTTCCCCCCTCACTTCCACAGTCGCCTGCTGCGGACCTAACTGTCCGGTTTTTGCTCGGATTGCTACTGCTTCTTCTTCTTCTCGGTAGCCGTCTCTCGTCGCTCCGGTGAGCTGTACAGATCTTATCGCCGTCGTCGGGACGAGACCCCTTGGTGTTTCTTCGCGCGGGGTCCGTCGCGTTCGGCTAGGTCTTTCGCCTTCTTTTCCTTCGGCAGCTTTGTAGATTCCGATTCGGATTCGGTTTTTTCTACTTTTTTTTTTCCCTCTCTTCTGGCGTTTAGATGAGGGCCTGGAGTTTGTAGATAATTAGGGTTGCGATGGATGGTTTTGGTAGCGGCGACAACAGTCGTTTTCAATTCGCCGGCTCGCAGGATCTCGAGCAATCAGGCGACGGCTCCGCAGGTTCGGCGATTTCTCTCTCCTTTTTGTTTTCGTTTCGTTCCGTCTTCAAGCTGATTGCGGTTTCGGCAGATCTACTTTCACACTCGTTTGTCGAGGAAGCGTCGTCCTGTCGTCTGTTGACTTGGCCTGTTTCCTCGTATGTTGGTCTTCTTCTGTCATTTGAAGTTCGACCGATTCTTATGAGCTCGAGAATTGTGTGAATGAGTGTTGATGTTCTCTGGAATTTTTTGTTGCGAGCTAAGGGAAATCAGAAGCTCAAAGTTGTTCAGTAGGGGGGGAGGCTTACGTAGCTTTCGAGCGAAAAATCAAGTGACAGTGTTGTACGATGAAATTTTCCTGAGGCTGTTTTATTCTTCTTGGCTTTCGGATTCGCGTGATTTCTGTTTGATGAATTTTGGTCTTGCTTATGATCGGAACAACAATTTTCACATCCTTCTTGAACTTCTGCTTACGGATGTATACATTCTCCTGCTATGGCTGATATATGAATTTCCAGAAATTCGTGATTTGGCTGACGTGTTTATATCGACGAAATGATCTTGCGAAGCAGGGGGCACTCGATTTGATGCATCGCAATATGCATTCTTTGGTAATGATGTTCTCGAAGAAGTTGAGTTGGGGGGATTAGAAGATGAAGAGGAGGATTTGCCTCCTACTGGCTTAGATGAAGAGGAGTTTCTGTATGATAAGGAAGAGGTGATGTGCCCCTCTCCTTTTTCCCTTCTTTAGTTCTCTCTTTAGTTTATGCGTGGAGATGCCCTGATGACTACTGTTTGGAGCAATAGTGATATCTTGAATATTCGGGATAGTACCTCATTTACTTGGTTTTTAAACGAACTGGCTTCAACATTTGTCAATTTGAATGAAGTCTAAGCTGATATCCGTCAATCCTCATTTATACATTCATCATCTCCAGAAATTTTGAGTTCCTTTTCTATTCTTCTCTTCTTTGATTGCAAGGTCCGATAGGTATTTCCAATATGTCTTGAACGCTCAATTTCTGCACCGAGAGTATGTATTCGTAAAAGGGTTACTGCTCTACATCATACCAAGGCATTACTTATGAATTTAATAATGGTGCAGATATGTGATATGCAGTGACCTTTCGGTGGAATGTCATTGAGATAGTCTGAGAGTATGCTCTGTTTTTTTAATCATAGAGTTTACATCTAGTAGAGTGCTCATATAAATTGATCATTAAAACCAGTATTTTTGGGTTCCACATATCTAGTCAATTGGTGAAGTTTTATGGTTTGAATTGGCTCTGAAAACTTTTATTTTACCTATACATTTTACTTTTTTTCTAAACACGATCGTGGTTTTTATCGAGGCAGTGTTTCTCATTTCCCAATGAAAGTTAATTATGCTGTTCTTGGGTTTGATGATGCAATTTGTCTCATGAAGTTGAATTAACAACTGTGGTTATACGTCTTCTTCTTATTATATATATGATAATTGAAATGTTGAAATTAGCACGATATCAATTGAAGAACAGTTGCTTAAGATGAATAGCATTTCTTTCACAGTCAACGTGTTCATGCAATGTTTTGACACTAAGCTTTCTAGCTGTTCCTTTGCATGCTTGTTTAATATGGTATTTACTTTCAAGCACGATCACCAGAAAGCATTTCTTATGGTGTCCCGATGATTGCTCAATGGACTTTGGCTATAAAAATTTGCTATTGTCTCTTGCTTGATGGATGACGAAGATTTCCTTTGTTGCAGGGCGAGGACTTAAGATCTTTATCAGAAATTGATGATCTTGCAAGTACCTTTTCAAAGGTCTGATACCGAGCTTTGGTTTATTAAAAAATATAAGAGCTCTACTTACTGTAGAATGGTTTGTTAATTTCAATCATAGTAATGGGGAGAATGTTGTTTATGTGCAACGATTCCTTTTTTTTCTTAAAGAGCTAGTGAACTAGTTGCCAGCATAAGGTGCTTATTCTTTGGCTGCCACAGCCTTCGTCATTGGTTGTCTATGGCAACCTTTGGACGATGCTTTATGATGGAACTTTTTGCTGGTGTTTGAAGTAATATCTTGTGTGATGCTTCATCCCTTGGAATATTTTGGGTATGGCGACACAGTATTGATCATATGATAGATGTGTCTAATGGAGTTGTTCCGGCATTGGGGACCTATGATACTTCTTTTTTGCAATTATACTAAACTGTATGTTCTACTCGCAGTTAAACAAGGTGGTCAGTGGCCCAAGAGTTGCAGGAGTAATTGGTGAAAGAGGATCTAGGGAAAGTGAGTATGTCACTATTTGTATATGTTCACCGCTATCTTATTTCATTGAAGTATTTGTTTACATGATGTAATAATACTTAGAACATTGTCATTCATTTCAAATGTATGTGCTCATACCTTTTTGCTTAATGTAATACCCTCTGAGCAAGCGTACTTGTTAAGTTGAAATGCTGCGATGCTTTACCATATCTGCTAAAAAGAAAACGAGAATTTAAATTATGCCATTGGTAAATTCTAATAAATCTAGTGTTTGAATTTGAAGATTGCTTTGTCAAGCCTGACCAACCTTTCCTGGTTTCTTTAACCTTGGTATGACTTGTACTATTTGCCCCATTCCTAGCTTCAGCTTTCGGATTTTCGTCATCCCTTGCAGGTTTAAGTTTGGCTTCAGTACACTCTTGCATCTCTATGCAACCTTAAATGAAAGGAATTATGGCATGCATATTATCTATTTCAAATTTAATCTGCCATCTGTTATGTGAGAATGGTCTTAGGTGGCCTCTGTAGTATGGCTAACTCTCATGTATTTATCGTGAATCTTGATGATGAATCTTGTCTCAAGTTTGGTCACTTATCCATCTTTTTTGACATTACAAGTCTGCCTTTTGGGGTTTAGGTGTTTTAACTCTTTTCCTGCTAGGAAAGGATCTCCATTTTTTGATATGGCTGTAATTTAATTCTTACTTCTTCTGGACTGGACTATCTTATAGGTTCTGCCACTGCTGAGTGGGCACAAGGAGAGGATAACATTAACTGGTTTCATCGCAATGTAGCGGACTCTGATAGCATTTTAGAAGGCAAAAGATGGTCATCACAACCATATTCTTCCGCTCACATCATAGACTCAAAGACTCTGTACAGGACGTCATCTTACCCAGAGCAGCAGCCGCAGCAGCAGCAGCAGCCGCAGCCTCATTATTCAAGTGAACCAATATTAGTACCAAAATCATCTTACCCTTCATATCCTCCTCCTGGTGGAGTATCACAGCATGCATCTCCAAATTATAACGCAGGCCACCTAAATGTTCCTCATCCGGCTGGTGGAACCCAGGTGGCATTATCTGCACCAAACCTTCCTCCTTTTTCTAATTCTCAGGTCCAGTTGACCACCTTGCATCATGGCTCCCAGTTTGCCGGGAATATGCAACCTGGTTTACCTCTTAGTAGCCGACCACCAAATCATTGGGCCAATCAGATGAACTTGTATCCTGGAGAGTATCCAGGTCGAATAAACAGCGGATTACAGCAGCAATTTCCTCATCAAAATGGGTTAGTTCCTCCACAATTAATGCCTCAACCACAACCACAACCACAACCACAATCCCAGCAGCATTGGCTGCACCGTCCAATGCAGCCGCCATTTGGGCATTTGTCAGGGATGCAATCCCAAATATTTAACCCCCATCTTGCCTCGTCTCCACCGTTAATGGGCAAGTTTGATGCGATGTTTGATCTTGCTGATTTAAGTGAGCAAAGACTAAAATTAGCTCAGAAAGGTAGACAGGATCTGCGTTTTTCTCAGCCGGGATTTGATTTCAATGGCCCGAAGAGTGGTAGTGGGTGGCCGAGATTTAGATCCAAATATATGTCAGCTGATGAGATAGAGAATATCCTCAGGATGCAGCTTGCAGCAACACACAGTAATGATCCATATGTAGATGATTATTACCATCAGGCTTGTCTTTCTAAAAAATCTGTGGCTGCAAAGTTGAAGCATCATTTCTGCCCTACTCATCTCAGGGAACTCCCTCCTCGAGCCCGCACAAACACTGAGCAACATGCTTTTCTCCAGGTCGATGCTCTAGGAAGAATTTCCTTCTCATCAATTCGGAGACCTCGTCCTCTTCTTGAAGTTGATTCACCTAATTCATCTGGTGCAGCTGGAAATACTGAGCAGAAAGCATCTGAGAAGCCCCTGGAGCAGGAACCAATGCTTGCAGCAAGAGTGGCTATTGAGGATGGGCTTTGTCTTCTTCTTGATGTGGATGATATAGACCGATTCCTGCAATTCAATCAGGTCCCAGATGGTGGGGCTCAGTTGAGACACAGGCGGCAGGTCCTACTGGAAGGCCTTGCCGCATCTCTGCAGCTGGTCGACCCTCTTGGCAAAAATGGCCATAGTGTTGGGCTTGCTCCCAAGGACGACCTTGTGTTCTTAAGGTTGGTATCTCTTCCTAAGGGTAGGAAACTCCTCGCAAGGTACCTTCAGCTCCTTTCTCCCCTTGATGAGCTCATGAGGATAGTTAGCATGGCCATATTTCGTCATTTAAGATTTTTGTTTGGAGGACTTCCTACTGACCCCGCAGCAGCAGACTCAACAAATAAGCTTGCAAGGGTGGTTGCACATTGTGTGCGTGGCATGGATCTTGGTTCACTGAGTGCCTGCCTTGCAGCTGTGGTCTGTTCTTCAGAGCAGCCACCCCTTCGTCCCCTTGATAGTCCTACTGGAGACGGGGCATCCCTAATTCTCAAATCAGTTCTTGAGAGGGCAACCGATCTCCTAACTGATCCTCATGCTGGCACCAACTATACCATCACTAATCGACAACTATGGCAGGCTTCATTTGATGAGTTTTATGGTCTTCTCACCAAATATTGTGTAAATAAGTATGACAGCACAATACAATCACTGCTAACGCAAGTCCCAACGACAAGCATGCCTGTAATTGGTGCCGATGCAGCTAAAGCTATTAGTCGGGAAATGCCAGTTGAGCTGCTACGAGCAAGTCTCCCCCACACGGATGAGCACCAGAGGAAGCTGCTGTTGGAATTTTCTCAAAGATCAATGCCTATAGTTGGATTTAACAGCCATGAAGGGGGGAATGGTGGTCAAATCAGCTCTGAGTCGGTGTTAAGTTAATAGAATGCTGCACCAGAGCTCCAACTTATGTACGGCATTAGCGTTATGGAAAAAGCTCTGTGCGTGGCATGCATCAAAAGGATCTATGTTCCCTCGTTTTTTCGTATTACACCAGTGCATCTCAATAAGCCTGGACAGGAGGGAGCCATGGCAAAGTATGAAGTGGGAGTCAAGGGGCACTCTTCAATCCCAGTCAATTTAGTTCCGTTCGAGTACTTGTTTTTAGCTTCTTAATGTCTTTTCTCTGGGGAGACTTTCCAGCAGTTTTATGCTTGTACCCAACTTCAGATTTCCTTTCTTCTTTCAGCCGCTTAATTAGGGTAGCGGTTTCCAGTTTTTGCCAACTTAGGAGCATGTTTTGTTGCTCTGTTTTGAGATACTGATGTGGGTCCTGAACAAGGGGGTCTGGTTTTGTACAGGGCTGGTGTAGAAGGTATCCCGCGTTCCTGTACCTATTATTCCAAGGAGGTGGGACCGGTTTTGGGGGTTTATATCCCTTTAAACTTCTAGTAGCAAATGGTGGGGTGGGGGAGATATAGATGGTTCGAGGCGGTTTTGTGATAAGATCAAGTTTAGGATTTACTTCTGAAATAGCCAGTATTGCTAAGGTCTTCTCTTGATTTTTGCTCGTGTGTATTCCTACACATTTCTTACCTCTACTGTGTTGTGCTGTTGAATCTTGATCTCTGTACCGTTCAATACGTTGAAGCTCTTGGGATCAATTGCAGTCAGTTATATTTCCGCATTGTTTTTTACGCTAATTTCTCAATTTTTGTTTGGTGAGCCACGATGGTGTCTGTCTTTGTCCTCGAAAATTCTCTTAATGCAGTTCACTGATTAGGCTGTGAGTTCCAAAGATGGGATGAGGACATCAAAGCAAAATCAGAGGGAATCCTTTCTAGGGAAAAAGCCACCAAAAACCCCAAACTTTGCCCCTTGTGACACATTTATCCCGAACTTTTTTTGTGTCATGAAAAACCCCAAACTATGCAATTTGTGACACATTTACCCCAATTCAATATAACCTAGGGCATTTTAGTCTTTTCCCCATTTTCTGTTTTTTTTCTGTTTTTTTTTCTTTTTTCTGGTCGCCGGCGAGGTCTCCGGCGACCTCGCCGGCGACGGCGAGGGCTGCCCTCGCCCCGCCCAGGCGAGGGCCGCCCCGCCCAGGCGAGGGCTGCCCTCGCCCCGCCCAGGCGAGGGCCGCCCCGCCCAGGCGAGGGCCGCCCCGCCCAGGCGAGGGCCGCCCTCGCCGGCGTCGGGCGAGGGCGGCCCTCGCCTGGGCGGGGCGAGGGTCCCTCGCCCGACGCCGGCGAGGCGAGGGCGGCCCTCGCCTCGCCGGCGTCGGGCGAGGGCGGCCCTCGCCTCGCCGGCGTCGGGCCGGGGCCAGGGGCCCTCGCCCCGCCCAGGCGAGGGCGGCCCTCGCCCGACGCCGGCGAGGCGAGGGCCCCTCGCCCTCGCCCGACG
Organism: Syzygium aqueum; assembly: GCA_031216185.1. Taxonomy (NCBI): domain Eukaryota; kingdom Viridiplantae; phylum Streptophyta; class Magnoliopsida; order Myrtales; family Myrtaceae; genus Syzygium; species Syzygium aqueum. Next base: position 31,379,210 of record CM062236.1, read on the forward strand.
CCGGCGAGGCGAGGGCCGCCCTCGCCTCGCCGGCGTCGGGCGAGGGACCCTCGCCCCGCCCAGGCGAGGGCCGCCCTCGCCCGACGCCGGCGAGGGCGGCCCTCGCCTGGGCGGGGCGAGGGCAGCCCTCGCCTGGGCGGGGCGGCCCTCGCCTGGGCGGGGCGAGGGCAGCCCTCGCCGTCGCCGGCGAGGTCGCCGGAGACCTCGCCGGCGACCAGAAAAAAGAAAAAAAAACAGAAAATGGGGAAAAGACTAAAATGCCCTAGGTTATATTGAATTGGGGTAAATGTGTCACAAATTGCAGAGTTTGGGGTTTTTCATGACACAAAAAAAAGTTCAAGGTAAATGTGTCATGGCAAGTTGGGGTTTTGGTGGCTTTTTCCCTCCTTTCTATGCATAACACATCTGCATTCAAATATGTTGAAAAGACATCTGATCTGTCTTCTTTTTCGTATTGGTGGGCTGTTCTACCCTATTGAAGTGTATGCCCGGGCGTAATGGGAAAAGGGTTTGGTCGGAGATGCTAGGAGGCGGATGGATCAATCACAAGAATGCCACCAATGTGTTTCTATTCAATAACCGGAAATGTGTACGATGCTCTTGATTGCTTGCAACATCCGAGAGAGTAAAAAGAACGAAACTAGAGCCTCTTCTCTTGATTTTTGCTCGTGTGTACTACACATTTCTTACCTCTACTGTTTTGTGCTGTTATATCTTGATCTCTGTACCGTGCAATATGTTGAAGCTCCGGGGATTTAGTCAATCGGTTAAATTTCTGCATTGGTTTTTACGCTTTGTTTCTCAAGTTTTGTTTGGTGAGCCGCCGTGATGTCGTCTTTTCCTCGGAATTTCTCTTAATGCAGCTCCCTGATTAGGCCGTGAGTGCCAAAGATGGGATGAGGACAGCAAAGCAAAATCAAAGAGGGAATCCTTTCTATGCATAACACATCTGCATCCAAAAGACATGATCTTTCTTCTTTTTCGTATTGTTGGGCTGTTCTGCCCTGTTAAAGTCTGTTCCCGAGTGTAACGGAAGAAGGATTGGTTAGTGATGCTAGGAGATGGGCAGATCACAGACAAAAGAATATGCTATTGATGTGTTTCTATTCAATAACCGGAAATGTGTACAATGGATGCTCTTGATTGCTTGTATCATCCGAGAGAATCAAAAGAATGAAACTAGAGCCTCTACTCAAGCGGGCTGAATCGGTGTACTACTGTGCTATGAACAATCTTTCACTTGCCGTCCCAACACAGACAGGACTTCTCGAGGAAGCTGCTGTGGTAAGTAAAATCTGGTCGAGTACGCTGACTCCCCATCAGATTATGCTGGTTGCTCCATGTGCTTCCTTTGCTTCAAAGACCTTTTGTTGAATTTCCTCCGTTGAAAAGCCAAAATTTGTCTAGCCCACTTTGTAACCACGCTTTTTCCAACTAGTTTGGAATTACTATCCCCTGCTCTGTGAAAGTCGTACAGAGGCAGCACGAACCATTTCAATGAGTGTTTCATCCAATTCATCAAGCTCGTCAGACTCACGCAGTTGACGGTACAATGGAGCGACATGATTCGCTGCAGCTTCTGCCAATTTCCATTGAGACAAATTTGCAGCCATTTGGAGAATCTTAATGGACAAGTGTCCCGCAGAACACAGGCCATCGTCTACAATCCTAAAACACGCTTCCTGAATGCCTTCCAGGAGCCAGAAGTCCGCCAACCAAGAAAGTTCTACATACAGCTCTAGCTGGTGTAGCCTCTTCTTCGTACCCATGTTACTCCATAAACAACCTGATGGGGGTTCAGGAAGCTTAGAAGAATAGAACCAACTTACTAGTTTAACTAAAGCTTCCCAACTGACAGGTACCTTTAGAATTTGTGATTGGCTGCAGAATAACAGTACATCGTAGTGAGATAACCAAAAAAGTAGAAAGTCTCACAAGAGTACGCAAAATTTTCCACCTTGCACTTAAGTAGAACTAATCACGAATCAAAACCCCTTTCAAATAAATCCACCACCCTCAACACAAACATGAAAGTCATCGCTCAGTCCCCCCGAACACTTAATTGGAGAAGTCCCTTGACAAAACATGAAAATTATTCATAAAAATAAAGCAGGTCCACCAAGTTATAATTTCTGGCCCCAAAAAGGACCCAGTTATAATTGGATTTGAAACAAGGAGGTTTAAGAAAAGGTTTAAGGATCGCATAAATAAAGCAGAATCACAATTCTGCTATTGCTCGAATTCTCATCAAGAAAAATGGGAAGTGTTAATATATTCGGACTTGCACTTAATTATTATTGACAGATTTCAGAACAAAGATTCACATCGCTACTCCAGCTTGTAATATGGGACAAAATCATACTTCCTTCTCCATACTGACTAGATGTTTAACAATGGATGACAAATTTTATGACATATGGGAAATTCAATTTGTAATGTAACTGTAGATTGCATCATGGAAATGATATCTTCCTCCATGCTGACAAGATGCATAGGGATTTGATATCAATATCCATACATAGCAAAGCACACTAGAAATATCAAAAAAAGACATAACACAAACAACCACGCACCTTTCTTGCATTCCTGATTGCAACAATGCCTGCAGATAATCACAGCTCGCCCATAAAATTATCCGGTGAACATGCATGTGTGGATCAGACATAGAGCAAACAGAGCATGTCCAACTCAGTTCAGTTGCTTTAGATTCCAAGATTATGTCCCTGAGACAGAATGAAGCTCCCTTATAGCTAACAGGAAAGAGTGAGCAGGTTGCAGAATGTCATATTCAGGATAGCTTAATCCAGTAACAAATTGAGGAGGTATAAAAAGTTCCGCTAAACAGCACAAAAAGTGATGAGCATTTGACTTTTTGCCCAGGATGCGCGACTAGCAGTTTGATGCCTTCAATGAAGCAAGATACTCCGTTAAGCCTAGAAACAAAAGTCAAACACAAGTTTCGGAGCACTAAGGTACCGGAGATCCACGGTGCTGAATGTAAACAAAATGCGAAGATGAAGGGCTCCATCTGAATGCTGGCTAAGCGTGCTAATGATTAATACAACTAAAGCCAAAAGACTTAATAGCCAAAAGAAGGAACTAAAATCGAATGACTGTGCCCAAGTAGTCAGATCAGAGATGTTGATCTAATTGCCTACTCAAGTATCCATCAAATGAATGATTTAAAGCATGAGAGAGAGAGAGAGAGAGAGAGAGAGAGAGAGAGAGAGAGAGAGAGAGCAGGGGCCTGAAACTTACCAAAACGTATGCTTCCCTTGACCAAGAGCTGGTTTGAGATCAAAACTGGGAATCCCGATGGCCCATTCAGGAAATCTCCTCGAAAGTAACTCAGATAAGTGATGCAGGCCACAGTGTCTCGCAAGAATTTTTAATCTCTTTACAGTATCTTCTTCAACTTGTACATACCCTGAATAGACATACTCCAACAATTTCTCCAGTTCTAGGCGATTAACATGAGAAGATAACCGAATCTCTTTTCGAAACTTTCCACGCCAGTTATCACTGTCATTAGTGACTGCAGAATTATCAAATGTTCCCCCATCAAAAGGCTGTTCTGGAGGCAATAACAAAGGACACCTAACCATAAGAAGAACCCCGTGGACACAGAATGAAGTACCATTAGCAAGAATCAGCTCTATATCTGCATAATCCTCGTGAGTAAGTGCTTTCCCTATTTTTGCCCCTTCTTCTGAAGGAAAACCAAAGTGGCTGAAGTAGGTTAGTATGTATGAAGCAAACCACCTCGCCCCACAATTAGAAGTGTCCTTGCAGATTTCCAGAAGCTTGTTAACTAGTTCAGTCTTGACATTTTCTGTCTGAAGAAAAGCGATGATCGAACATTTACTTTTGGAGCCAGAATGATGAATTGACACTGACAGGCCCCATAAATTATGGAACAAAATGACATCTTTTCCTTCCCACTCTTCTAAACTAAGAAAACAACAAGCTCTACCAGGCAAGTTGCTCTTGAGATGTAGGGCATAATTTGACCTTCGTAAATAGAATGATTCAGATGAGCGTCCCATCATATAAGACAATAGGGCCCTTGAGCCTTCCACAATAAACCCTTGATAATGAGGCAAAGCCAAAAAGCATGTCAAACCTATCAAACTTATAACAATGTGAACCATATTTGGCATCCCAAGGTTAACTCCAAACAACGGGGATTTTAGTGTATAAAGCAATTGCTTTAGATACCTCTCACCGTTTGGATTTAGAACCTCACAAAGCATACTTCTAGCCTTTGATGAAATGTATTTGCAAGAAGAGAAAATCATCATTAGGACTACTCGCACAGCTGATTCACTTCTAAAGGTACTGATGACATCATCATGGCACAGCTGGTTCCCTCTACCAATAATGTCCTCAAAAGCTACACTAGAAAGAACATACATTGACAATTAGAAAGTTCAAAGAAAATACAAAGTTAGTCAAAAGTGCAACCAGGAAAATACAATAAATAAAGAAGATGAAGAATGCATAATGCAGTGCAGTAAGATTACTAAAAAGAACCGAGCACCAAATATTAACGAAAACATACCACGCGGCCGCTGTAAGAACGTCAAAATGAGCTTCATTTTCAGAAAATTTGGGATCAAAATCTTCAGCATATCTTATTGAAAGCCACCCAAGAATGTCCCATACATATGGCCTTAAAACCAGAAAAGGATTATCAATGAGATTCTCCCGTGCTATGGCAATTTGCTCCTCCAGTGTATATGTGTGATAAGAAGGATACTTCCCAACAAAGTTTGGCATAAGAATATCAACAAGAACTTTGTCGATCCCCTTTTTCCAAAAGTAAAGACGATGCTTCCCCGGCCAACGAGTAATCATTGCCAAATGACATGCTTCAATCATCAAAGGAATCTGGTCATTAGCACCTTTTCCCTCTTTCAACTTCCCCTCATTGATTGCACATACTATGGCTTCTACAATTGGCTCACAACACATGCTGACCACTCTTGAGCATCCCTCTTCTGTCAACTGAGCCCAACAACAGAATGAGGTCATCCATATGACTCATCATAGAGGAAGAGGATGGAGCAATCTTGTCATGAGCACATAAGAATATACTCGAGAATATCCAGCAAAGAAAACCCAAAGCATTACCATTAAACATTGTGCCAGTTCAAATCCCTCAATTCGAACTGACAGCGGGTTCGAACTTCCCATAAAGTGTACCATTGCGCCAACAATAGCTTCACCATGTTCCAGAATCTTCTTGGCACCATAACTGCATAGAGCTGTTACACAGTATGAGCAATTATTACGACAGAAGAATGATAGGCCTAACAAAACAAAATTCCAGCACAAGTATGAAAGCTTTCTAACTGTATGGCAAAGTGCCAAAGTACCTATGGCGGTATACAACTTCAAAAGAGCAACTCCAAGAGAAGGGTCAGCATTTACACAGAAATCCTCCAACATGTTCATAAAACTCGCATTACTCCACACTCGATACCTGGATTGAGGCCACCTCAACAGTATTATGGCCAATAGAGCTAACATCTCTTGGAAATACACATTTGAGCTAGTGCTGGCAGAGAAATTTAGTATACTTTTAATTAGGTGGGTTGTGATATCTTCTTTATCGAGAACTTCCCAGACTTCATTCTCCTTCTTTTTGCTCAAATTTGAAAGCAGAACACTCAAGGCTCTGGAAGATGGAATAGCAACTTGTAACTGAGGGGAAATTGATAAGGATGACAAAGGATGAACAAGATCTGGAAGATGCAGTTGCAGAATAGAAGTTGCTAAGACACTGGCCAACTTGCAGACTGCATCCGCCGCTATGCTAGTTGTGGCTTCACTTTTTTGGTGAAGAATACCCACCAATGCCCCAACTATATCTTCAGCTGAATCCTGAGAAGATAAAGTGAATGTGAACAACACAAAGGGGATGGGGGAGGAGACCACGAAAAGCCAATGAGCATCAACCTAAGTTAGAAACAATCCCTACAATACCAAGAAGCTCAAAATGACCGAACTCAGCTATAGCGCTCGTGATCCACTGAAGGAGATTGGCATAATCCATACGATAGACAAGCGGAACATTGGAACTTCCGTTATTCTTGCCGAGAACAATCCCAAGAGAAAAATTGAAAACTCTCAACATGGTCTTAGGGCGTAAGCGCATAATGTTGCCAAGGAACTAGAAGATTCGAAGAAACTGAGAAAACTATCCAATTTAGTCGGCATCCTCAATTGAACATCGGCACTAATGAGATAACCAAAAGCGAAGCAGGTACGACATAACGCCATTCATTCAGAAACTATAAGCTCCTAAAGAACGCATATTTCTTTGTAAAGACTGAAAAGAGAGCAAACCCATCAATGCAAGTTTAAAAAAAAAGCAGAGACATGAGAAGAAAAAAACAAATCGCCAATCAGGCAGCGAAACCTCGTCAATCCATAAAGCACGATCACTCATCGAGCGCCCCCACCTTCAGAAGCGGATTGCCCGACGTATCCTCCGAAACGCAATCGAGGAAAGCAACGATCGAGCGAAGCACGTATCTCTGCGTCTCGATGTCCCTGCACTCCCATCTCGTCCGGCCTCCATCGCGACATCTACACGCACAACGAAGGATTCACGATCACAACCGCAGTCAACTCCGCGAACCAGACCACGAGCTTCCCCCGGAGCTCCCCGTCCTACGGGTTGACGCTCTCCTTCCACAAAATCAGCATCGACGACGAGAAGAAGAAGAAGAAGAGGAACCTGGTGCAGAGATTAAGAGCGTCGCGGAGTCGGTGGTGGAGAGTGTTGAGCTGGACGCTTCTGGTCTCTGCCCTGCGCTTGCTCGCCTTCATGTCTCTCCGCTCGCGAAGCCCGGGGGATTCGAGAGCGCAACGACCTCGAACTCGACGGAACGCTCGCCTGGAATTCGTGTCGCTCGAGGGAGGAGAAGCGCGATCGATCGGTGAAGTCGCCGACCTTCTTTCCGTCTCGTCGGAGCAAGTATGATCTCGCCGCCTGATCGCTCCCCGCCGCAATGGGCTCTTAATTGGGGCCCAGATCCAACGTGCAGCGCGCGCTGACACGTGTTCCGTGAGCCCGCCACGCCGAGCCACCCGGTCTTGTTTTTTCGTGGAAAAAAATGGCGTAAATAATCCATAAATTTTAAATTAATGTGTATTATCGTCCCTAGCTTATATATAACGTGATTTATGAACTTTTAGTCTATTTAATATAGTTACTGAACTTTTGTATTTATTTAATTGAGTCCATGAAATGTTCAATGTAATATTTCTATTAATTCAAATTTAAAGACCACATTTAGTTGAGAGAATATATTGAATATGTATTAAAAATTTAGAGAATATATTAAATAAATTAAATATTATATTAAAAAATTAAAAATTTGGGATGATGTTACGTTAGATCATAATTGAAGGAGTAACCTTTTCTCTTCTCCTTCCTCGGGGCACTGCACTCTCTATAGGATAACAGTGGAGCGAGCTGTGGACGGGATTTGTGGCTCCATTTTCTTCACCTCAGAATTAAAAAAAAAAGAAAAAAAGAAAGAGAAAATCGAGTGACTCGAAAATGTACCCAGATAATTCTGCAAAAGAGCATCTTCGTCTAGATTTTTTGTGGATATTTCTTGGGCCATCCTTTCATGTGCTCAACTTCTGTTCCTCCTCCTCCTTCGTTTGCAATCCCGATTGGTTGTTCCTGCAGAAGGTTTTTCTTCCAACGAAAGCTATCATTTCTTCCTCATCCTCCGTGCATATCTGACTGGAGTAGAGGTGGATTGCGTACTTTTTACAATTCAAGATTTCTTCTGTAAGATCCGTTGAAGTAAAATGTTTGATCAGGCTTGAGCTGGGTTGTGTTTTGATTATCGATGGCGATTCTGCTCAACTTAATGTCTCCAGTCTCAAAGCCATCCTTGGGATACACTAGAAAGTCTGGTGGGTTTTACTCGCATGTGCCGAATTTGCACTCCTCTCTGAGCAAGGGCTTTGCCAGAGCTCTGGCATCTACCCAGATCACCATTTCTTCCAAGGACTCGGTTTCTGCGTTGCCCAATTGGAGGCTTGGCAAGACTGATCCAAGAGGCAAAGACCTCAGACTCAATGATGCATTCCAGAATTTAGATGACATGGTCGCGAAGGGCCAAAAGCCTGATGTCAACCAGGCAACTCAGCTCTTGTATGATCTGTGCAAGGCCAACAAGTTGAAAAGGGCAATCAGGGTCATGGAGATGATGGCCAGTTCAGGAATCATTCCCGATGCAGCTTCATACACTTACCTGGTGAACCATTTGTGCAAAAGGGGTAATGTCGGGCATGCGATGCAGCTCATCGAGAAAATGGAAGTATATGGGTACCCGACCAATACGGTCACCTACAATTCGATTATCCGGGGTCTTTGCATGCATGGGAAGTTTAGCCGGAGCCTTCAGCTCTTGGATAAATTGATGCGGAAGGGGTTGGTTCCGAATGCCTTCACGTACTCGTTCTTGCTTGAGGCTGCTTATAAAGAAAGAGGGGTGAAAGAAGCGATGAGGCTTCTGAACGAGATTGTGGCTAAGGGCGGGAAGCCGAATTTGGTTAGTTATAATGTTCTGTTGACTGGTTTGTGCAAGGAAGGCAAGACAGAAGAGGCAATCAAATTCTTTAGGGATTTGCCATCAAGAGGGTTCAGTCCTAACGTAGTTAGCTATAATATTCTGTTGAGGAGTTTGTGCTATGAAGGGAGGTGGGAGGAGGCGAACGAACTTTTAGCTGAGATGGATGGTGGGGATCGTGTACCTTCCATAGTCACTTACAACATTTTGATCAGTTCGCTTGCCCTCCATGGCAAGACCGAACAAGCTCTGGAGGTACTGGACGAAATGGCACAAGGACAGTTCAAGCCCACGGCCACTACCTATAATCCGATAATTGCCCGGCTTTGTAAAGAAGGGAAGGTGGATCTCGTAGTTAAATGTCTAGACCAGATGATTTTTCGGCAATGTAATCCTAATGACGGAACTTACAATGCAGTTGCTATTCTTTGTGAAGAGGGTAAGACACAGGAGGCGTTTTCCATTATCCATAGCTTGCGAAACAAGCAAAGTTCCACGACGCGTGAGTTCTACAAGAGCGTCATTTCAAGCTTGTGCAGAAAAGGAAACACTTATGCAGCTTTCCAGCTTCTTTACGAAATTACAAAGCACGGGTTTACTCCTGATTCATTTACGTACTCATCTCTGATCAGAGGCTTATGCCTGGAAGGTATGCTAGATGAGGCCATCGAAATCTTTGGTATAATGGAGGAAAATGAGCAGAAGCCAGACGTAGACAATTACAATGCGCTTCTGCTCGGTTTCTGTAAGTCGCGGAGGACGGATTTGTCCTTGGAGGCTTTTGTGATGATGATTGAGAAAGGGAACATGCCTAATGAAACAACTTATACGATTCTGGTGGAAGGACTTGCTCACGAAGACGAGATGGGGTTGGCGGCAGAAGTTTTGAAAGAGCTGCTAGCGAAGCAATTCCTGAGCCAGAGCACTGTAGAAAGACTTGTTATGCAGTATCGCCTGGAAGGCGTACCTACATGAAATTATAGACAGCCACTAGTAGCAAAGGGAACTGAGTAGCGGCCCTTTCGGTTGCCTTTGTCGTATTTGGTATCATCCTGCAGGAACAAGCTGTTTTGGGCCAGTCGGATTAAGAGCACACTTATCCTGTGCATTTTTTGTTGGGACAAAGACTGCTTTCGGCGATTTTACTTGATCATGCTTCTAGAATGTATAGAAGAAGAACAGCACTTGTTATTCTTTTGACGCTCATTGTTTGTCTCAGGTACTCCTGTATGTTGGCCAAGCTTGTAAATGTTGCTAAGGTCATGGGCAATGTTGACTCGTTCAGTTGTTTCCATCCCAGAATTGCTCTAGAGACGAGCATTTCGATGGTCGGTGCACGGGGACTTTCCCAAGAAAAAACGACAGCAAGACAATTACGCAGAGGTCGTAACATTGACTGATGAGAAATTAGCGCATTCCTACGGCAGAAGCAGCATGAATACCATGTGATGTTTGGTCTTGCATCTGCCTTGGAAATTCTTGGATGTGTGCTGGTCGATTCGTACCATACTTTTGATATCATTTAGTTACATTTTGAAGTTTGAACCACAGTGTCCATCAAGGATGCTGCTTTGCATGTCAAATCAGTGCCATCCATAAGGCAAAAGAGAGGGTGTCTGCAAACTCTCTTCCATTTTCCGTCAGTTTATTTGGAACTTCAATGCTATCATCCGTCATTTTCCCTTTGCCTTATCTATTTTGTTCGTACCCTCACGATAGAGTAAGGCGTATTTGGGGCTTTAAGTCGTATTGAATTTCCCGTCGCAAATAAATAATTACGACAATTACGAAAAGAATGCAATCATTGTAAATGTTCTTTTCTTAAATTTCTAAAGTTTTTTAAGACGATCTAATAAAAAATTTAAAAAACATCTGATTCTGAGTTCTAAAAGTTGAAGCAAAATCGGTGAGATGCTGGCCGAAGCCATGACACCGTGCCGTGGGACGAATTCAGCATCTTAGAATTTAGAGACGGGTCTTACTTAATTTCATCTTCGCCGCCCTTGGGTATTTTCTATTTATTCTATTTAGGGCACGAATAACAACATTTCTCTTCTCTAGCCCTATTTTTTACTAGAAATTAAAAAAATCTATTTATCTTTTCCGGATAAGTTTTTGAGCAAAAAGTTGATTTTGATAATGATACAAAATTTATGCTCATGAAATGAAAATTTAATTAATAATGATGCAAAATTTCTATTCCCGCAAGCAAGCGACAGTGGCGAACGGCCGACGAAAGGTGGCAGACAGCTAGCGAGCGGCAGTGGCAACGGGCGACGGTGGATGGCTGGTGAGCGGTGGTGGTGGTGGACTATCGACAGGCCAGCAAACGACGGTGGGTGGCGGCCGATGGCCGACGGCCAGCAGCCAGTGGGCGGCTGTAAGCTGCAAAGGTGAGCAATAAAAGATAGTTGTTATTTCTGTTTTTGTTCCAGAAATAGAAAAGTAAAAAATTTTAACTTCTCATTTCTGTTCCAAATTTATTTCTGGGCCAAAATTTGTCCTAGAAATAAATTAAAAAAAAATTTACAGATTTCTGTTCCAAACTTGTTCTCGGGAACAAAAAAATAGAAAAGTTTTGGCAGCCAAAACATTTAGTCATACATAGAAACCTAAGACTAAGGATGCGACTGATAACCATTCTATTTCTCTATTTTTCTATTCCTAAGAACAGGTTTAGAATAAAAATCCGTTTGGTAACGCAATTTTATTTTTCTATTTCTAAAACAAATTTCTACTCTATAAATAGGTTTGGAACAGAAATCATAAGTAAAAAAAAATCTATTTTTTTTTATTTCTAGAACAAAAATAAGAAATAAAAACTCTTCTCATCGCTCATCCTCGCTACTAGCCGATTACCCACCCACTGCCTACCGTCATCGCCGATCATCTCCAGCTGCCGCTAGCCGCCTCCCACCACCATCGTCCATTGCCGTTCACTACCGTCCTCCGCCACTAGCCACGTCCCACCACCTCCCAACGTCGTCTGCCATAACTCGTCAACAACAATCCACCATCGCTTGCCATTTGCTGTCCTTTGCCATCGCCCGACGCCGTTCGCCTCCCACCATTGGCCGTGATTGTCCACCGTTGTTCACCACTACTCGTCGGCCACCTTATGCCGTCCTTTGTCACCGCCTGGCATTGATTGCCGTCAGCCATCGCCGGCCACCTCTCATCATTAGCCATTGCCCACTAGCCAACTCCCACCACCATCCTTTGCCATCGGCCGCCATCTGTAGTCTTCCGCTCTTGCATGACGCTAGCCACCTCCCATTGTCGGCCACTGCTAGTTGGCTACCTCCCGCCACCGTCCTCTACCGATCGCCTCTTGCCACCATTCGTCGTCGCTGCCCATCGTCATCCACCGCCACCTGACATTGACCCATTCCCACCACCGTTCTCCGCCGCTGGCCGCCGTCTGTAATCCTCCGTCGTAGTGCGACATCGACCACCTCCCACCATTGGCCGCTGCTCTTCCGCCACCGTTCTCTGCCACCGCCCATCGTCGTCCATTGCCACCCGACACTGGACACCACTTGCCATTGTTGGCCACCTCCGACCACTTCCCATCGATCGATAGGAAGAAAGAAATTTTGTGTCGTTATCAAATAAATTTCTATTTCAAGAATAGGAATTTTGTGTTATTATTAAACGGCTATTTTGACAAAGAAACTCTTTCATGGAATAGAAATAGAAAAATTGATTTTTGGTCAAAAATTGAATTCTGAATAGAATGGTTATCATTCCCGTCGTCCTAAGTTCCTATCCATTTTCAATTTTCTATATTTATTTAAACGAAACTATTGAAAAAATAAGAGTAATTTTAAAATCCCACCTTGGAGTTGAGCTGCAACGGTGACGAACGGTCTGTTGGACAATCGCCATGGAAACGGGTGACGCCAATTGCGATCCCAACGACGAGAGCGCAAGCGTCGTCGTCGTCGTCGCCCCTCCGAATGCGGACAAGCGTGAGGCTCCCGAATCTTCTCATCAGGACGGAGGCGGCGGCGATGCGGCCGGCGACCGTAGTTCCGGCGACGCGGTCGCCAGGGGAATATCGTCCGTCCTGGTCTCCGTCATCAAGGACTTCGATTCCAGAGCTCAGGACGCTCTCAAGAGCCAGGACCAGCTCTCCTCCTCCATCGATCGTCTCACGAGCGGTACTCGTTCTCTACTCCTCAAGATCGGCGTTCTTGATTCACATGGCTACAGCGAGATCGATCTGGTTTTTTCCAGTCTCTTCACCCATTCTTTGCTAGGTTTTTCCAAGTACTGTTGTTCAATATTGGTCTGATCATGGTTTAGCTAGGAGAGTTGAATACCTTCTCAGTTATGCAACTTTGATGATGTTCGTCGTAGCAATCAGATTATCGTGATTTTTGAGCTGGTTTGAATCGAATCGTCGTCATTTCCTTAGAAGGGGAACGAACAAATGCTCTTAAATCGAGTACTCTGCGTCATTCTTCGAGACAAACGATAGTTTTTCTTATGGGCTTTCAATGGATGGTTGACCTGAGCTACGCAAACGAAACCACGGCCTCTAATGACTTTGATTTGGAAGTTTTGCAAGTGTAGTGACCTGATTATGAGCAATGAAGAAGTGGTCTAAGTAACTATGTAATTTGTCTAAGCTTTAAGTTGCATGACAAACAGCTCTTCTCCTTCTAACTGATTGCGACTTAAGGATGAATCTAGCTTTACAGATGGGAAGAGTTAGTAGTATGTTGACGAAGAGACAATCAGATATCTATGGGTAAATCATTACTAAACAACTGTATCTTACTTGTACATTTTGAACTATACATTGCAAGAGCGCCAGCCAATTTCTTTCTCCTCAGGTGCCATGTAGTTTCTTGGCCGAGCCTGCGACTAAATTAGGTAGTTCAAAACTGTTATGTTGAATTTTATTTTCTCTTTTCCGGCAGAGCTTGATCGGTTACTGGAAGATGCACCTTCGCCATTCACCATGCAACATGCTGCCAGGATCTCCAGCATTAGAAAGAGAGTGTCATCAATGAATGCGGTTTTAAGATCTATACAGCGGCGTGTTGACAACATTGACCGTATGCTATCAACGGCCTCGGCCCCCGGTATCCATTTTTTATTGCTTACTGAATGCTCCAATTTGCTTCATAATCCTCTTGTGCCATTGGTGATGCTAGTTATTTTGTATAGCTTCCGAAGATCTTTTGTCATCACCATACGTGTCCCCAAAGATTAAGGCTACCACTTTCTTGTGGCTGTTTCACTCAGGGACTTCTTGGAGAACAAGCAGTGCAGGCAACACTGCTGATGTTGCATTAGGGTGTCATAAGTTTTAACTAAAAATAAGAAAAAGGTGCTAATCTTGAGCTAGGCAATCTTGCTAACATACTATTAGGGAATATATGAGCAATTTCATGTATTCAGCTATAGCCCTATTTCACTTGTTTTTTGCAATGCTCGTCATACCCTCATTTCTGATCATTAAAGTAATTAACCAATACTCTGACCAAAAAAATAAAAAAAAAGTAATTAACCAATACACTGTATCTTTTCCCTTAGCAGTTGTTTGAGGATAGATTTACTCTTACTGGTTGCACTTCATTTCTGTTGAGCTTGATGAATCAATTGTCATATTCAAACTTCTCTCCTCAACATGGCTTGGTCTGGCCACTCGAAGATTCTTAAAAAAAAGGCGATATATCAATTTTGCTTTTCTTTGGGGCGAGTTGATTTTTTAAGGTTATTATGGTCAACCTGTATTCTGTTTCTGTTGCCAACTTCTAATGTGCGGATTTTGGATCATATCACCTAGGATATGTTGGAACATCACATCAATTGGATGTAGAAATTGTAATAACTAACTATGTGACCATTGTGAACTCGGGACCTTGCTTTTATTATTTTCTCATATGAATAATTTAGGTGGACGATAATACCACTCTCATGCTACGAGGTATTAATGGGATCTTCAGCAGTATGAAGAACTCTAATCGAATAAGTGGGGCCATTGAAATGTTCTTGTTCCTTTTCCAAAATACTCCAAACGGCTGAGTTAAATCCTTTCTATAGAACTTAGTGCCAGTTTGGGGAGCTTTTTTCTGGTTGAACTCCTTGCCTTTTGCTACCACTTACTTAATTTTAACGTGTATGGGCACAGGAAGTTTTCCAGCCTTTTGTTTTCATTTTTCAGTGAAAATGGATAGCTGATGGGGGAAGACATTTGACAGGATCATTTCAATTTACTGCACCTTTGATGGAGATTTAGGAATGTTATTTTTCTTTGCAGAGAAAACCACAGATGGAGTTTTGACAATTTGAGATTGCTGATGCTTCTGAGTACTCTTTGGGGTCAAACAACAGGTAGTTAGAGCTGAATCAACTTGTGCATGGACAGCGTGAAGTTCAGGGGGTAAATTTGCCTACCTAATCCAGCAAGATTATTCAAAAGTTCAGAGATTTGAGAATCTCGATGCCTTCACCGTGTATTACGGAAAAGGTGCTTTCCAAGGTTGTTCAGCCTAAATATGAAGCAGCAAACGTTATTTTACCTGAAATTTTTCTATGCCTTCAGAGCTCCTGCATGTTGCAAATCCATGTGGGTTCTGTTCAGATGAGTGGCAGATTGGCAGATCAATAGAGTAGGACAAGTTGGTAGACTCGGTCTAGCTGTTGGTGACAATCCTACTAGTTGTCTCTCATTTTTCTAGAACTGATCCTGCAAAGATCGACACAGTTACACTTTTTGCAGCAAGAATGGAATAATCGATCGAATGTGCATTCTATAGTTGTCTGCCCAGCATTCAACACAGCTTCGAGATTATCTGAGACAACGTAATGAATTTTCTCTCTGTTCCAATGGGCTCAGGCTATTTTTCTGGATCATACTTTGATTGCGGCATCTTAATGGCTTAAATTTGTTGAACTTTGCTCCGTCTTTTGTTGAATGTCTCGTGTTTGGCAGCGTTTTCTTTATTCTGAACTTACCAACAGATAAATGCTGGACAGATTGCATGCCCTCAAGATTGTTAACCCCGACCAGGGGTTGCTCAGCTTCAGAGGCAGACCTCCATGCATACTTTCGGACAAAGAGAAGACTTTCACAATCTCTGTATCGACACAAATTAACCAAGAACTAAACTTGCGCTCGCGTCAACTCTTATATATTAAGTACATTAGGCGGTGACCTTTTCAGTCAACCTCTGGCAAGATAAGTTTTGCAAGTGGTACTATCACCATGAAGGCTCGATGTATGTTTCTCAGGTAGCGAGACATCTTTTAAGCTGGAACAGGTGCAAGGTGCTGGCTAATGGTATAAGATTTTTCCTCGTCAGGGCCTGATCTACCTCGAACTCTGTTAATGACAATAGTCGATGACGTGGAATGGAATTTTGCGCACAATTTGATATGATTTGTCGCACGTCGGGAGTATGTTTCGGTAAAAGAGCTTTATTCATACATCCTCTCTAATTTTTGAAAGTTAGGACGCATGAAAACAGAGTGTACTTGGATAGAAAAATAAGATTACAGGGACTCCGCTTAGGTAAGGAAGTTCTGTTAGTGAATTGTTGGGGTAAAGAACCATCCAATCTTCGATTCCACGTTCAGACTGGAAACCTAATATCTGTACATCATCAATTAAAAGATGTCACCTAACAACGTTTGCATGTATGAATCAGTATTCCTCACGCCAACACTTTCTTTCTTCGCGGGAAGCGCCAGCCACCTCTTTAAGCTGAATCGGTGAAAGCTGGTCATTAATTAAGGGTAAGTTGGGCTATGCTCTTCTTTGTTTTACTCATCGTTTCAGCTTAGAAGCAATCTCTTGAATCCTGAAAGGTGATTTCATTTAGCAACATGAAGCTTCCACGTCTACCGAAACGACGAACAACGCATTGTTGAATCCCTTAATGGCATTTCGTCCCCTTGACTAACATTGCCATGCAATGTCATTTTCTTTATGATTTTGGATTCTTAATCGTCGTTCTTTCGAAGATTTGTTGGAGGCCTCGGTACGTTTAACACCCAACTTCTGTGTTTTAGGTCCTAGGAAATAGAGTGAGCGCAGAACAGATTACTTGTTAACTTGTAAGATAATCACCTAACAACAATAAATGCCATCCCAACAGTCATTTGTGTAATTTTCTAACCACTCCAAAGCTTAACCGTGTCTGAATTAAGTCACATTTTTTCATGAAGAGCCGAATGATCCCCTATATATCGAACCCCTCTTGAGCTCCGTTATTCATCAAAAACAATTCACTCAAGATCAGCTTCATCTCCCAAGTCTCCCCAAGAGTCATGGCTTCTCGTGCTTACTTCTTCGCCTTCCTTGCGGCGGTTCTTGCAATCATGAGCAGTGGAATGGGCGAAGCTGCTCGCCCTCGTCGACTTCTGCAAGTGCCGGCTGTACCTACTGTTCCGACCATCCCCACTCTTCCCACCTTACCACCTATTCCTGCACTCCCAGGAGTGAATCTCCCTCCCCCGTCTCCTTTTCCTACAATTCCTACAAATCCAGCACTTCCCACAATTCCTACGCTTGCGTTTCCACCCTTGCCATCATCGATTCCTCAGATCCCCGGGCTTCCCACCTTCCCTTTCTTCTCGCCCCCGCCTCCGAGTCCATGAACGACCGTCTTGATATCCACAGGACCAATAACAGCTGTGTCATCTGCCCTCTTATGTAATGTTTAGTCTGTGATTAAAGCGAGAACGAAGATGGAGGGACAAAACTTTAGCAGTTCAGCATGGTCATGGTGTGCATCTGTTAGTGGATTGGACTAGTTCACCTCTTCATAATAGGAATCTGTGGCTACAGATCCCATACATATGCATGCATTGTTTTCTATTGAATATGAGATAAACCATTCCTATTATTCATGCTCAGCTCTCTCGTTTCCTTTAAAGAAAACATGACATGAAGATGATATATATACACACATTTATCGGAACGGTAGCACGTCGCCTACTCTGAGCATCTGTTATGTCCGCCCATCAATGGAGAAAACAATCTCCATATGCAGTATGGAATATAGCACGCGGGTGCAGCTCAAATCTAATTATCCATTGCTAACTCCTATCGCAACGTGCTGGTAATAATTGCTGCATTTTTATCGGTATACGCGATCGGAGAAAAACCGTTTTTTACGCAACCAGTCATAAAACGCGGTTGCCAAAACGATATCTTAACCCTGTTCGTGAAGAAAGCGTACTGTAACTTCCAGTGTCCCAAATGGAAGTCCGCAATCCTTTTGCCACTATCGAGGAACATGGTAGGAACCCTTTTACGTTTTTGGTAGTGCTTTTCGGGGCAAGAGAAGCAAAAAATCCCACTGCGAATCCAGTCTTTGCCTAAATCCATGACGTGGGCTGAGCACGGCCCAGAAGTTCGTCTCCCTCTCTCTCTCTCTCCACAAGCGCTGTTGGGCTTCGCGTTGCTGCTTAGAAAGAAAAGTGACCCATGCTTCCATCTAATTCAGAAGGACGACTGCGGATTCTTATACACACACACCCCCTCGCTTCAGCGCTCGCCACCCAAAGGACCAACGAAGAGGAACAAAAAACGGAACAGTTTTTTTTTTTTGGATTGATTTCGCATAAGAACATGAAAATACAGTAATCAACAGAAAAAGGATGGTAGAAAACACATCTGTTTTTGGTGGGGGGAAGGAGGGAGTGCGTGAAAATGCCTTGTTTGGAAATAGGGATGGCGACGTCACACTGCCCAATCAAAAGCAAGAAAAAACGACGAAACACCCCACACCCCCCCCCCCTCTGTACATCTGCGTCCTGCTCTGCCTCTCGAGTGGAAACTGGAAAACACTTTCTAGAGAGATCATCCATCGCCGTAAGTCAGCATTTCTTTTCGCAACTCCCGTACGTAATGTCGTCGTGGTGGCGCACAGACCCTTTTTACGGTTCCCCGTTTCTCGAGAATGCTTGGCCAACCCTCCCCGACGTGGGAGGTGGAAAATGGAGCTCCCGCTTCCTTCTTCGCGGAACTGGTCCTGCTTCGATGCGAGAAGTTGGGACAACCATCAGGTTCGGTTGAACCTAGAGAGCAGACGAGAAGGATTCGATCGGCCTTGGTTTCGCGGGGGAGAACTGTTCTCGAATCTCGATTCCACAAGGCTGGAGACCGGATAAGGCCGGCTCGATTCTCGATTTCAAACGTATCCTAGCATTCATAGGATTGAACTTTAGTCGCCACTTTATTGTGCGAATCTGAGCTACCAATTCGGTGCTTATGGACGCCATTTTTGTTAATTTGTGTTTCGTATGGATGAATTGCTCGTATGTAACAAAACATGGATGCACTTCTAATGAGTATTATAAGATATAACGATGGTACTCCGGCACGCGACGGTTAAATTCCAGAGCATTTGTTCTGTTATTTTGCTAGTGCAGAAAACAATCTGCATAACTAGCTCGTACACGTAGAATCTAATGGATGCAATTAATAAATTTGAGTTATGTTCACGGTTAGATCCTATTGTGCTGATCTGAATTGAATTGGACTGACGGACCGAACTAGTAGAATCGACAATAATACTAATTCCTCTTTCGCACACTTGTTTTGACCAATTTTCGTGATTAATTTTGAGCAAATATCATAAAAAAAATCCCAAAATATGCCCGTTGTCACATAAATACCCTAATTTTTTTTTGTGTCACGGAAAAACTAATATACCCTCTATTACAGTTTCATTCGAGGTATATTTGGCACATTGATCTAAGATCAAGGTTTGTCGTGACAAAAAAAAAATTGAGGTATTTGTATTACGATTGACAAGTTTAGGGTCTTTACTGACACAAAAAAAGTTTGAGGTATTTGTGCCATCAGGTCCATAGTTTGGGGTTTTTTTTATGGTATGAACCCCTTTTATTTCCTTTTTTTATGTGAAGAATTCTTCTGAATTTTACTTGTTAAAGATCAGAAAAAATAACTCTCCACATATTTTGCACGTTGGAAAATGGACAACAGTTAAATTTGCTTTATAGGTCTTGGTATCCGTTTCTCTTCCTTATTAGAACTCCCCAACTTGAAGCAGGGGGAAAATTAAAGGCGTGGCATCCGAGGATTTAAACTTCGCCAAAGTTTAAAGAAAAAAAAAAAAAACCAATTCCCCGATTGACCCTGGAACCGAACCGGCCGGTTCCGAAGTCAACAAGGTCAGTTCCTAGTTTCACAAATAAAAACTGATGTTGATTGGGTGGGTTTTACATTTGAGGGTGGGAATCGATCGACCCTAAAACCGATGGCCCCTAAAGCATGATGGTCGATCGAGAATGGCTCAAAAGTTAACGGGATAAGTACATTAGAAGTCGTAAATTTCTAACATGTAATTGAATCCTAAAAAATTTCAACCAAGAAAATTGAATTATAAAATTTTTAAAAAATACAATCAAGTTTTAAAATTTGTCAAATTAGTGCAATCAAATCTTTTCATTAACTTCGTTCAATTTGACTGACAAAAAAATATTGGCATGGCTTTTTTATTATTTTCTCTATCCTATGTGGCGATGATGTGATTAAAACGATGTTGCTTTGGTCCAAAACTGATTTTTTATTCAAATTTTATTTAAATTAAATTAAAAAAATAAGCTAATTAAAAAAAAAAAAAGACGAGAGGAACTAGCAGTCGAGGCTTGCTGCCGTTGCCCCACCATAGCCGGGAAGGACCAACGAGGGAAGGGAATGATCGGTGTGGGTCGTCGAGGCCCGCCCAATGACTAGCGACCCTAATAGCGGCCAACCCTCGCCAATGAAAGCCCTCGGCCAAGCTTGGGCGAGGGTCAACAATCCTTGCATATGATCGGCAAGGATTGCCGGCCAATGTCCAGGGCCCCGCGACCCCCTAGCTAGCTATCCCCCACCCTCGACGACCCCTCACTAGCTATCCCCCACCATCGTCGCCTTGTTTCCACGTCTCTTGTTTTTAATTAAAAATAGCTTATTTTTAAATTTAATTTAAATAAATTTGTATTAAAAATCATATTTAGACAAAAAAAAATGACTCATTTTAGCTTCATGTTTCGTGATCACACTAATTTAATAAATTTTAAAAATTCATCACACTTTTTGTAATTTTTAAAATTTAATAAGATTTTGAGTACACTCACCCCTAAAAGTAATTTTTCCTGCGCACTTGCGGGGCTTCTGATTGCTGCTTAAACCATCATGGGCCAGACGAAACTTTATTAGCTTGACCGGTCACAGCTACGCTTCCTGAATTTCAAAGACCCAAGAAAGCCTACCAAGCCAAAAGGAAGACAGAAACAAATCCAAAATTGTTTTCCTTTTCCCTGCAAAGCAACAGCAACAGCAACAACGTGGTCTGAAAAGACGTTCCAAATAATAAGACTAGATACACACTCGCTAAAATAATATCGCAAATTTTCTTTTTAAAATTGTGTCATCTCGATGCTTGTTTATCATTTACCTACAAATTCTAAACTGCGTTCACTTTGGGATAAGTAGGTCAAATTTATACCGGTGCAACAAAAATCCTAAATTTTCATGGCATCAATACAGGTTCGAGGAATTGGCCAGTGCGATGGACAAAATTTCGGATTTTTTTGTGGTAGGCAACATGGTATTTGTGTCGCGCTGATACGAGCTTTAAGATTTTGGCGATGCATAAAAAATTTTGGCATATTAGCATCACAATAGGCATGATTTGAGATTTATGGCGGTATTTTGACACGACTCTTTCATGGTTGTAAGAACACGGATGACAAAACCAGGTAACGGTGGCGACTCCTTGGGCCCCTCCTCTTGAAGAAATGGCTAGCTTAGCTCCAATTTGGCTCTATGGTATTATTGCCTCTAAACATCTTTAGAGCATGCTTTTGACGATGCGCTATAACAAGGCAATCTCTTTATCCAATTGCTTTTTAGCCCCCGCTCTCAAATCGTGGGCCGTAACATCCTTGACAATCCGCACATTATGGTCACGATGTGAAATGCAAAGTTAGCGACTCTTGCAGGTTGCAATGATCTGCATCCTTGCCCTCGTGAAAATGTCGAGAATCAAATCATTTTCTCGCGTCCTGCGCGGGTGGCGGTGGTGTTTTCTGCTCGTGTTTTTTTTTTTTTTTTGTTTTTCACCTCCGTGAAAAGACTGAAATCGTGCATGATTTGCACGCGTTTGTTCTTGGACTGTCCTTCGCTTTACTGTTTGGTCATAATTCTTCGCAAAGAATTGTGCCAAACTTGGACGTAGTGGTGGCCACGGTTCGGAACCGGCCGGTTCCGGTTCGGAACCGGCGGTTCCGGTTCGTGGCCACACATGAACCGGAACCGGAACCGCCCCTAGCGGTTCCGGTTCCGAACCGGCCGGTTCCGGTTCCGATTCGGAATTTAAAATTTTAAAAAATAAATTATAAAATAAAAAATAAAATAATTATAAAAATATGAAATAATGAATTATTCAATATAAATTATAATCAAAATGAAAATTATAGGGGTGATCGGTTCCCGATTGGAACCGGGAACCGAACCGGTAAGACCGGTCTTTTAATTTTAGAACTAAGAACCGAACCGGCAAACCATAGAACTGAGAACCGGACCATTGGTCCGGTCCGATTCTAGGCGGTCCAATGAAACCCTTTGCTCTTAATTAGCAAAGGATCGTAGCCACAAAAGGCATACAACTTCACATTTTCATGGCTTGGCTTGGATTTTATAAACAACTCCTTTGATGGTCTCTTCATTCCCATTCGATGTGGGACTCTTGGCATTTGCATGAAGACAAAGCCAAAAGGCATTCAAGGCAAACTGAGAGTCCCACATCGAATGGGAATGAAGAGACCATCAAAGGGGTTGTTTATAAAACTCAAGCCAAGCCTTGCAATTAGAGTTCAATACACCCAAGCCAAGCATTGCAATTGAAAATCAATGCACTTACAATGCATGGCAATTAGAGTTTAATTTGTTTTATAAAAAAAATTTAAATAATGAAATTTTTTTAAAAAAATTTCATTATTATTATTTTTTTTATAAAATTTTTATTTATTTTTTATTTAGTAGAACCGGCCCGGAACCGGCGGTTCCGGGCCGGTTCAAATTTTTCGGGAACCGGAACCGGGCCCGTATGCCACGGGCCGGTTCCGGTTCCGAACCGCGGGCCCGGTCAACGGTTCCGGGCCCGGGTTTGACCGGTCCGGTTCCGGGCCGGTTCCGAGCCAAACCGGCCCGTGGCCACCACTACTTGGACGGACGTGCGGGGTTCAATATGCGTTCCATGGCTACGCAAATTTCTTTTCATTCGTTTTTTTTTTTTGGGGTGGGAACGTAGTACGAGAGATCTCCCTCGTTCGATCATCGCTCGCGTTCGATCGAGTCCAGCTGTTTGGTCGTATACAAACAAAACGTGATTGGAACTCGGAAAGTTCCAAACACGTCAAGTACAAACCCGCAGGCACAATGAACGGTGGGGGTGAGCCCAGCTCCCTGTAGAACTCAGCTCAGCTCAGATCTCTCTCTCTCTCTCTCTCTCTCTCTCTCTCTCTCTCTGAGCCTCCTGCACGTTTCAGATTCTCATCAGTCTGAGTACCCAAGACCTGAAAAACAAGAAAAATGAAAGGAGTAAAGGCACCGAAAAATTTCAAACTATAGCTACCGTGGCATAAAAACATCCTAAATTTCTTCCTACGAGGCGCATCTATCCTCTCTCGAGGATCTGTTAAACAATTTTTGAGGCAAAAATAAGATCATTTTCCATGTCAATCCATGTAAGCAGATATTTAACGATATTCATTGATGGAATCTTGACAGAGGGTAAATGCATCATATAGATAAAAGTTTATGATTTTAGTATCGCGGGACAATTTTTTAGGATAAATATGTTACGATAAGCATAATTTGAAGTTTTTGTTAATATTTTCCCAAAAAGAAAAGAAATCTCGACAATTTAAAACTCATCTACGGTTAAAATAAAAGGTCCCCGAGAAGTTTAATCTGGAAATGGTCGCATCTTGAGCCAGCCAACCAAATCGAAGATTCATTTACAGCAAATACAGAGGGTATGTGGCCGTGTGGTCACTCATTTATGGAGCTTCATAGGGTTCCTGTTTATTATCCCTGTGATAATGAGTAGTGAGTGATTCGTCCTTTCATTTTCGCCATCCAATTGGAAGATGATGGAGGGCCTTGATGTATGTTTTCTGCTTTCGCTGCAAACTCTTGTTTCGCGGAAACTGGATTGCCGACCAAAGACATTTCACTGAAATTCGTTATTCGGTTGTTTTCATTAAAAGTAGATGGGTCCTGAGGCGATTCCGAATAGAAGTTGTATCAATGGAATACAAAAAACAAGTATGCTTCGACGGAGCTTAATCAACAATGAAACCCAATGATATAAAAAGTTTTGCCGGAATTTAATCAACGTCAAAGTGCGACGACAAAGATATAATGTTGAAATTTAATCGACGGCGAAAATATCTGAAACTATGACTAAAGTATGGGAGTTGAAAGATATTTAAATTGCTTGCGTGATTGTTGAGTTCTTCAATTGATTGATTGGGTCTTTACAAAGAGTACGATATAGTTATTTATAGCCCACAACCAATCGCTACATATATTGGTTGTAGCTTTGGAATTCAAATAAACAAATATTTCCTAATGGTGGTTGCAAAAAGTCTATTGTGCATTAACTTCTATTATTAAGAATATTTATCCATAACAAGTTACAAAAAATCCTAAACTAGCAGCAGCAAAACATAACTATCAAGCAATTACGTTTTCGTGTCAATCAACTTCTCAAGTCTCGATTAAGGCTCTAAGTCGATAATTGATGTTGCCAATGACATCCTTAGCAAGTTCTCGATTGTTCTATTCATTGTTGACCACATTCTACTCTTATTGACCAAGTCCGATGCTTGTTGATTAAAACTAAAAGCTTGTCATTTTTTGGTGTCAACACATGCCCCAATTAAAAGAATTGAACGATTCATCAAATTAGATTATTACGAGTCATCATCTGTCCCCTTTTCATCGGCAAATTTGATTTTTCCTTACGGAATTTAATCTTGGTCAGATTCATCATCTGACATTGTTTTCTACGAAAGCCACGTTTTGTGTAAAGTTTTCACGAGACATTCTATCTTTTTCCTTAAGTAGTTGCTTGTATTTCTACACTTGCATTGCCAATTGAAATAAATCAATAAAGTTTTGGCCTTTGAAATTTTCACTTAGATTGAATTACAATCCATTAAAAGGCAAATCTATGAATTCTTTCTCTGAAAGTAAAGTAAAACATTATTTTGGCCTTTTTGAATGGAATATTATGTTGATAGATAATAACCAAATCAACAATCAATACCTCATGTATCGTTTTATAAAACTGAGAATTGAATTGTCTCCTTCACTACCCAATTACAAACTGAATGAAGTGGTAAATCAAGTAAAAACAATTTTTGACAAAGTTAAGGAAATAACCTAAGTCTTAAAAACTCATTTGTCATTGCTTCTCCGCATTGGGCTATGCATTGACCAATGTGTTCAATAGTCGATTTTTCATCTTCGCCAGTAAAAATGACAAATTCATGGATTTCAAAGCCTCTTGGAAAATGCCGGTTATTGATTAATTCAAGATTTGGTTTTTTGCAAATAGGTACGGTAACACCCCTATCTAACTCCAATCATTATCACACTTCTTCAACAAACTATGCTAGGTTTAGTTGTGGATTTGTTTAACCATTTTGCCCCCTACGCAGTAACGATGGTGTCGCCAAATTATTAATGTCAATCGGCATGTTAAGTCTAATATGAATATTCACATTCGATGGAATTGGCCTTATATCTTCAACTTTTAGCAATCAACTAGCTTGTTAACCAGTTTGATCTATCAAAATGTTGTTACCAATTTGGTTATTTTAACCAATATCAGCCTGATTATTATTTTGTTAATCGATGTGTTGTCACTGTGATCTTGATTAGAAGATTCAAGCCTTTGCATAATCTTTATATTGGTTAACAACTTTGATCAACACTATTAGCATCAATAAATGAAGATGGACTAGGAACGTACCCCATTACAACTGGATTGGATAGTGGTGGTTGATTGAACGATCCTAGCCTCAAGAAAACATCGTTAATGATATTGATGATGATTGGCGTGATCATGTCTCTTCAAACAATCTCTTCATGGTGGCCAACACGTGAGGATTTAGTGCAACTTCTCTTGATTATTCTTTAGTGAGATGTTGGGAAGGTCTTCCCTTCGCATTGGCCTTCTTCTTTTGTTCGGTTAACGGTTGAAGATTCAGAGTGCGCAACCCTATCACTGCCATTGGAATTGTTACCCCCAACATTGTTAGGGTCTAGATGATTCCTTGTTCTTAGCATTGAGCTTCCTCAAAACAAACCACAAGTTATCCCATCGGGCGTGCCACAAAGATGTTTTGCCAATATTGGATCATCGACGAAATATCTTTTATCAAAATTTGTTCTTCGATTTTTGTTAAGAGCAGATGGGTTTTGTGGCAATTTCGAACAAGAGCTGTATTAATGGAACATAAGGAACATATACACTTCGACAAAATTTAATCAACGATGATGCCCGATGAAAAGAATAGTTTAGCCAGAACTTAATTGACAACAAAGTGTGATGACAAATATACAATGTCAGAATTTAATTGACAACAAACATGTTTGAAACTAAAACTAAAGTGCGAGAATTGAAAGATATTTAAAATGCGGAAAAGTAAAAGATAAATTTGTGAGAGCCTTAAGTTCTTTGATTGATTGATTGGAACTTTGCAAGGAGTACGATGTGGCTATTTATAACCCGCAATCAACGATTACATAAGTAGTTAAAATCTTGAAATTCAAATAATAAATAACTTTCTAATGGTGGTCACAAGAAGCTATGTTACTCACTAACTCCTATTATCTATATCACTTATCCATAAGAAGATATAAAATCCCTAAATTAGCGGCAACAAAACATAACTACTTGACAGTTACGTCTTCGTGTCAATTTCTGTTGTCGATGACTTTGTCAATCAACTTCTCAAGCCTTAGTGAAGGCTTTCATCGAAAACTAAGGTTGTGGATGACTTCATTTAGCGAGTTGTCGATTGTTCTGTTCATTGTTGACCAAACTTCGCTCTTATCGACTAAATCCGATACTTGTTAACAATAACAAAAAAAAAATTGTCATTTTTTTATATCAAGTCATCAACTTTAATGTATCTTATATTCTATCTCCTATCCTTGGCCTTCTCCAACAAATGAAGTTGACAGTTAATCACAGTGTTAGAAGAGAAGAGTAGTTAGGGACTTGCTTAATGAATCGAGCTCTTAAATCGCGGGTGTTGTCGCGTCCCAACAAGAGTTAAAAAATCGTTCTAAGAGTGGTCCACCCCGCTGAAGATAGAAGCTTACAAAGTGTTGGAGCTGCTCTGTCTTTATCCCGGACAAGATCAGAGCGAGAAGGACAGAAACAGAGACATTTTATCTGAGTCGCGACCACTTTGCAATTTTCAATTCGGTCAAAAGGAGTTCGCGTCGCTAAGTTCCAACAATATTGCCAACCTCGCACTGCAAGTGCCATGCGACCCGTGATACAAGAACCTTTGCATTATATTCTACTGTGCACACAAATTTGTTTTTCTTTTTCTGTCTTTCTTTTTTATTCCGCACATCCATCAACTGTAAATACAAAAGAAAAAGATCCGGCGCAGGGACGTGGTCATCCCGTGCAGCCTTGCAGGCTATTAATGACAGCTTTATTGAAGAAGAGGTAAAAAGGGTTGGAGCAACGCTCCGCGTCCAGGATCCGGGCGACTGCTGTAACTCGGTGCTAGTCAACCATGGTAGTTAATGTTTCCCGCTGGCGATCCCCTCCTATCTACACATGAAGTTAGGTAGGTTTCAAAATGAAAGCTAGGCATCGCTCTACTACGACACCCAACATCATGACGGCTCACGCATAGCATAGACGTATAGAAGGCGGCGGTGCGGTAGGCTGCTCCGGCGATTGCAACTCGCATCGGGTGGGCGGAGTTGGTACGAGGGGTTGGGTACTCATGTTTATGGTACGCCGAAACCGAATGACCGGTGTAAAGCGACTCTTTCTGCTCTTCATTACGCGTTGCTAGACATCCGAATTTGGGTCATGAAATGGCGGCAAAATTGGGGCAGATAGAACCGGCTTGCCACCGCGGGCATCTTTCGATTTGCATATTTGTTAAGGTGGGGCTTTGGGGGCCGGGGGCGGGGGGGCAGAGAGAGGATTCATACTAATGTTGTTGCAAATTCCGATGTTCCCCGAAAGAGTCCAGCGGGGCGGGAGACCTGGTCAAAAGCCAAACACCATACCATACCCTCTCTCGCTCGCTCCCCGACACACAGCGCCCCCCCCCCCCCCCCCCCAAAAAAAAAAAAAAATTAAAACAAAAGAGAAAGTGAAGCAAAATCTCTCTCTGTCTCTCTCCCACAACTGGACAAAACACTTCGCCCATTTCTACTCTCGAATTATCGTCATTCTTTAAAACAAAAAGGAAAGAAAAAGAACCCAAAAGAAAAAGGAACATAGAAGAGAGAAGAGAGACGAGGAGGCGGAGGACCTCTGCCCACGCCTACGCCGCAAAAGATTCGTTGGGGGAAGGCGAGAGGAGGGGAGCCGCTGCTGCTCCTCTTTAGCTAGCCCCCCTCCCAAACGTCAAATCAAAAGGCGAGAGATATCTCCCCACCTCGCTTTCCCCCCCCCCCTCACCTACCTTCATCTTTTTATAATTAAATATCAAAAACTCTTGTTTTGGCTTTTTTTGATAGAGACTTCACGACAACGATGATCGAATTTCGTCGCATCTTCTCTCCGTTTCTCTCTCGTCTCTCTCCTTTCATATTTTAACCCAGCCGTGTCTCTTCCTCCCACGTGGGGGGAGCGCTTCCGCTTCCCTCTCTCCCTCTCTCTATTTTACTATATCATCGCTCTCTCTTCTTCCGCTCCACCGGGTTTTGGTCGCATCTGCACCCACTCCATTTCCTCTCTCTTTCTCTCTTCGTGTTGGAAAAATATGAAAAGCGCTAAGTCTAGATGCTACAACAACGAGACGGGTTTTTTAGACTCACTCCTCGGTCACCCCCGCACCAATTTACGATCGTCTCTTAATAATCAAATGCTAGTTCCGAAGCTAATCACCAAAAGGGGGAAGCATATCCCCGGGAAAAAGGAAAGGAAAAGAAAGTTACAAAAGGGATGATTCGACCTAATCGGCGACATCGATCCGATATACACCAACAGAGGAGAGAGAAAAGAGGGAGGGGGTTCTACCGAAGTACATAAGAAGTAGAACATCTTGTGCTTTGTTTACCCCCCACCACTTCCACTCCGACCTGTCTATGAAACCTAAATTGGCTCGCTGTGAATTTCCCCAAACGAGGGAGGAGATATTTAGCAGAACTCCTCCCCTCCTACTCACCAAGACAAACAGAAGAATTTTTTAGTAAGCGGCCGTCGTCGGTACCTAAACGGGTACGGATCTAACCAAAAGACGGGCTCGGTTTAAATGTTGAATGAGCAGAAGGAAGAAACAGAGCAGACGCACCCAGTCGACACATCTAAAACACGGGGGCAGGAGAAGAGAGCAATAAGTTCCCCCAAAACCAATCATGGTTCCCATTCTCATCGCCATCCTACTGCCCACCATACAATACATATACAATGCCGATTGGTGGTGGATGAGGAGGACTCATCCATTCACAAGAATAAACAGAAATAAACTATTAGACACGCACACAGTTCATCAAACAGTAGTAACGTGCACAAAAAAGGAAAAAAAAAAGGGAAAACAATTCAGCCCACCGCTGGCGACTCTGAGACATTTGTCTCTCACCCTCTTTTCACTTTTTAGCATCATTTCATCTACTCCCACCTCCCCACTGCAACCAGACACACCCAACACCCCCTCTGTGTGTGTGTGTGTGTGTCTCTCCCCCATCAGAGCTCTCTCTCATTTTTTATTCATTCCTGCTACATGACAAAACGGCTCCCACGTTACATTTTTATTCTTTCTTGTTACCCTTTAGTCCTTCGCCCTCCCGTTCCGTGCATCGCAATTGGAAAAAAGGGAAGAGAGCTGGGTCACATAAAACTAACAAATTTCACGGTCTATTCATCTCCACGAGCACAACAGTTTTGATCAGAGAGAGAGAGAGAGAGATTCCATATCTTTCAGGACATCAATTGGACAATAATGTTCCCGGAATCTCTGTCCCGAGCATCAAAAGGTAGCTCCAAAAACCCTCCCAATGGCCGGTTTGGCTTTATATCTCCTAAAAAATCCTCAAATTAGTCATCGCCCCCACTAGGGTTAGCACAAAAACCAAGGAGACCCCCCTAACGAAATGCTGAAAAACTCGAACTCCCAAACAACACTAAACTAGTGATCAACCTTCCCTATGTACACAGACTGGCTCTAAATCTGAAGTCATCGCAAAAGAAAAAAAGCAAATTTAATCACCCAACCTGGGCGGCCCGGTAATAATCATGAACCCGAAGCAAAGCTGCTTCAACCACAGGACAAATCTCTGAAAACGCCGACAATGCCGTCGCATTTACTGACCGGAGATGGGATAGAGGGAGATTTCACTGACTCCGTTCGCTCCGGTTCTTGCCGTTGCTCTGCTGATTCCTTCCACCGCCCGAAGATCCTTTCCCATTGTTGCCCTCCCTC
Source organism: Syzygium aqueum (assembly GCA_031216185.1). Classification (NCBI taxonomy): domain Eukaryota; kingdom Viridiplantae; phylum Streptophyta; class Magnoliopsida; order Myrtales; family Myrtaceae; genus Syzygium; species Syzygium aqueum. Next base: position 31,409,485 of record CM062236.1, read on the forward strand.
TTCTGCTGCGAATAAGATGAAGACGACGCCGACGAGAGGGAGGACGAGGAAGAAAACAACTGACCCAACCCGAACACAGAGCCCGCCTTAATCGAACTGATTGGGACGTTGAGGACCGGACTGACCCTAACACCCGCCGAATACGATCTCTCCACGCCTCTGTACTTGAATCTGGGCCCACCGTAACTGCTCGGGCTGCTCGAGCTCCTCTCCAGACTGTGGAACACCACCTTCCCCGACGCGTTCAGCCTCGGGCTGTCCACCGTCACTCCCCTGTTCGCCAGGCCACCCGATGGCTCTTCCGTGGATCTCCGCATCGGGCTCCTCTCCGCCCTGCTCGCCGCCGGATGATGATCCGTCGACGGCTTCGGATTGTCCGGTCTCGGCTTCACGAGTCTCATCCTGGGAACGTTCATCGCTGCCACGGTATTGCCGTTCTTGTGGAGTAAGTTAGGGATAGGCTTGTCGGAATCCAGCGACAGACGGTGGAGGTCCTCGAGCTCGTGATTGGAGGAAGACGAGGAGGACAGCGAGTGACGCGAAGAGATCGAGACGGACTCGCCGTCGGAGGATTCCCTGAGCAGCGGGAGGCTCAGATTCGAGGCATCGGAGGTAGATTTGGAGCTGCGGTGGAGAAAATGCATCACCGATTTGGACGGAGATTGGTTGCTCTTCGGAGCCGATTCGGCGCGATTAGGGTTCTGATTCTGGTAGAGCTTCTTGAGGCAGAGGAGCTCCTTCCAGCGGCCGGAGCTCATCTTGATCCTCCGGCCACGCTCGGAGCTGCTCTCCGGCGACTGGAGGATCGCCGCGGAGGGCGCCTCCGGCGACGGCCTCGGCGCGGAGGAGAGCTGGAGCGGGACGATCTTCCCGTCGGAGAAGAGCTCGTCGGCGGGGAGCATGGTGACGGGATCCTTGAGGCAGAACTCGAAGTCCCCGGGGGCGGAGGGCTCCGGGGACCCCGGCGGATCCGCCGCGGGGCGGGGCGGGGAGGCGATCGGCTTGGGCGAGGGGGAGGGGGAGGGGTCGCCGTCGGGGAAGTCGCGGCTGAAGGAGGTGCGGGGGCTGAGCCATCCGTACGCCGCGGGGAAGGAGTCCGGCGAAATGCCGGGGGTGTTGACGCAGGCCGACGCCATCAGCGGGAGCTCATGCAAAGGCGAGAGAGAGAGAGAGAGAGAGAGAGAGGCTGAGCTGCGAGCAGCTCGCGAGAGGACGGTGAGCAGTGTGCAAGGTCCAATGCGAACGTCGAGGGAAGTGCACCGGCGGAAGAACAATGTAACAGAGAGAGAGAGAGAGAGAGAGAGAGAGAGAGAGAGAGAGAGAGAGAGAGAGTAAGGCTTTCGATGCTGTTGTGGGGGGAGTTTGGAGCCCTGTTTTTAGGAAGGAAGGAAGGAAGGGAGAAGGGGGAGGGGCAGAAGCGGAAATGCCGACTGACTGAGCGCCAAATTAAATAACAGGAGGGGGGGATTCAGGAGGGCCACGTGGTTCTCGAATTTGGACTCCTGAGTTGTCAGTTTCACATGATGCCCCCGGTCTCGTTCGCTCGAGGCCCAAATCTGATGGGCCCAGGCCCAAATTTCCCAGAAATAGTGGGCCGCTGGTTTTTCCATATGAAACTTTCATCATCAGAGCTGATCTTTGCGAGGGAGAGCGTAAGCATATGAAATACATCCACATCGTACTTTAGCGAGATAACTTGATAGGATGAAGGAAGCTCGCGGCGGGCTTCAAGTATGAGAAACGACTTGTGAGGTCCTTTGGCCTTTTAGGATGCCAATGGCCATGCTAAGCTTCCGGTGACTCCCTCAAGCATCGGTCAGTTAAAAGCTAATATCAGACCTCATCACATTACATCCTAGGACCAAAATTACCATCTACTACACAAAACCATGATAACATTGCACAGCACCCGAGGCATCAGTTCAGCGCGTACATACATACAAGTACAACAGTATCATTGCAGCCGCTGAAGCGCAACAGTGCTCTGATAAAATAGCTGCGGTGTCCGTGGCAAGTACAGTTGAGGGCACATGGGCACTTGGAAGTTCACTACTAGAGTACAATTAACTTAAAATGTCTCGGTCTACTGAGCCAAAGCACTGGTGTTGTACACGAGAAGTGCTCCTCCTGCAAGAATCCCAGCCAGGGTCACAGCCCATATGGCCAATCCAGTAGCCCCTGTCACACACACCATTCAGAGTAAGATGGACTGGAGCTGACTATTATGCTCAGCAAGTAGCTAGCGATTTCTATCATGGGATTGTGGATTTTTCACAAGTTGCAGGAGTACTCTGAGAAAGAAAGAGTAATGGCTAAGACAAGAACATACCACCAACATAGACATCACCAGTTGGAGACCAATCCCTTGTATCGTAGATGGGACTGTGTACATGAGAAAATACTATTCAGTTAGGCAATTAAAGGAGCAAAAAAGGGGACAGTTATCCATTTCTCACCAAACAATGGATTGCAGAAGGAAAGGAGATGTCTGTATACATAGATGAAGCAAATATGTCTATGAGATTGCTGATTTTGCATACCTGTATCCGTCGACGTTGGCGCCATACTTGTCAACGAATTGGTAAACACCCTTTCCCTGTATTTCATTCTCATTTTAGATGCTGACACATATATATGATAAATTAAGCTAATTGGGACGCCATGCAGGAAGGCTTTGTTCTAAGTATATCGGCCTTCAGAGTCTAATAATAAGCTACCTCTTACCTTCAGTCTCTAGTATTTCGGAATTCAATGCAACAACACAAACCTTGGATTCTAAATCATTTAAAACCATCGAGCGAGGGATCGTTCAGTCGTCCCTAAAAACGAAACCTATTGTGTAGTAAAAAAATATCCAAACTAGGATTTGGTTCTGACAAATTTTCGTATTCGTTGCTCAACGACAGCTTCTCAGAACAAGTTTTCAAGAATTATCACTGGATGAGCGATGGACAATTACGGCAATTACAGTCAAAGAAAGAAGAAGGAACATAAGAAAACGATCACGGCACCAATTGGACCAACCTTAGGCTTCCTCCCAGAAGCATCCAAACCATCTCTCAGGTTCATTCCCCCATTGATTCCTGCAAATGTCATCCATTCCCCACAACAGTGTCATCTGCTAACTGACGAACGAAATCCTAGAAGCAACTCAGGCAGTAGTCTAACAAGTCATAACCATACCCTCTCTCACTGGAGACAACAAATTTGTTCAGCAAACAAAACCCAAAATCTCATTTCGAATTTACATGTTACTTCATATCCCTCATCCATGCATACCATCAGCAACAGATCGGCGACCCCAAAGCATGTTATAGATCACCCGCAGGGATCATATACAGGACATGACAAGCCAATCACGCCTCCACAAAATGTTTGCATGTTGAAAAAAGGAGAAGGTATCAGCTACATAAGATACTTTCCCGTGACGTTCCACTGGGTCGTGCTTTGTATAGAAAAAGATTGGGGAACAAATAATGAGTACCGTAAGGCTTGTCGGTCTTGATCTTGCCACCTTTGGCCTCCACTCTGAAGGAAGAGGAGGTCCTGGCGAGCGAAGGGAGCCCCCTCACTCCCGATCTCTCCGCCGTGAACGGAGCTGGTTTCAGGCTCACCGACGCCATCACTGAAGCCGCCATTTCTCTTCTTCTTCTTCTCCTCCTTCTGCTCCTCTGTTTTTTCTCTTTTCTCCTCCTCCTCCCCCCGCTCAGCTTCGACCAGGATATGCCCGCACGCACCGTCGCTCCACCGATGATATTTCTGCGTATCCAGGGACCGGGGAATCAGAGCGTTACACGTGGCACGGGTCGTGTGGCTGGAATTGAGATAACAGAGGGCGGAAGTTTATCAACACGCGAGCCCTTCTGGCCATTTCTATGGCTAATTTTCTCCGGTACCGGTGGCACCATGCTTGGGGATTATGGATCACGTGGGAACCCACGAATTCCATTATCGGTTCTTTCTTGCTAGAAATTCTTGTTTTTTAATGATTTTTCTGGTCGAAATTAAGGAGTTTTCATTTTAAATATTTCGCTTAGTGACATGATAATGGAACAAAAAGACTCCAAAGACGAATCTGTGGCTGTAAAAATTTGGAGCAATTAAGCAACATCCAGATGATTGACAAAAGGGTCGATGCAGATTGCACTCCGACAATGCCTATGTAGTTTGCGGTACAGCGATATTGAGCTGCCATCGAAGAAGCTCCTTTGAGTGGCATTACACCAAAGACAGAAATATGGTAATACAAGTAGAGATGCGTACAAACGCATCCTTTTTATTTCTGTTGATCACGTAAATCGACCCGACCAGGTATAGATCGTGCCCTTGACACACTGCTTTAGTGGCTGCACCTACTACGCCGCACGCATTAAGATGGCACAATCACTACAAGCAGCTAAACATTTCGGTCAGCTTGGAAGCCGCAGCCACGCCGCTGATTATAGCACCCTCAACATTGGGACTAACACAGAAATCTCCACATATGGCGAGCCTCCGTTTCTTATCCCATAGGCACTTCTCTTCCGCAGCCACACTTGTTGAAGGAAAGGCACTTCCCCTACAAGCCCAGATGGGAAGAAACAGTCTTGAGTTATGGAAGTAAACAGAGACTTCATGTTTCGGGCCAACAATACAGAGAATGTATTAGAATTAACGCATCAAACAGCTGAAGGCTGCACAAGCGCATCAACGCGAATGCAGGAAGAGGACCTGACCAAACAAATTCTGAACTGAGGTTTGGTGAAGGGTACTGATTTGACATACGCAGCTAAACACTTGAACCGACTTTATCTACAGTCATCTCCCATGAACATGTTCACTGTTTTGAAACTCCTATGGCCATTTAAAAGCCAGTGATCAGAAGTTTGGAGGATTATGCACACTGTCGAGTGCCTTCTTGAGGCGTGCACTTTCATCATAAAGATCATTATACTTTCTAAGATCTTCTGACAAGTACATGTACAAAAGAAGCATTTTCCTGAAAAGCACTTCCAGTCTCTCCATGCATAGTTATCATCAAGATTAAGAAAATACTCTTCCCAGGAGAATTCCACCGTCCTTTGTCAATGATGTGCATCCGGGGATCACATTTCATCAGTGTGGCATAGATTGAAAGGATTATTTTAAAATAACATGTCATAACCCCGGAACTCCACAAAGCAGAGTGAAGTTGTGACTATCAGAAGCGATCTTTAGGAGCACTGAAAAAATTAACGGGCAAAGGATGCCAAAAGTTGGCCGCACGCCACCTTGAAAGAAGCTATCGTCACTATGGAGGCAACCTATTTTCATTGCAAGGCATTATTACAATCATCATCACAGCTGATATTTGTGCCAGCGAGTTTTCTTCCATTTTGGAGATGAATAATCAAAGCAATTTGAAAACTGGTTTTCCATGGAGGATTTCAATCATCTGAGAGAGAAATACGGATTATAATCAAATGCGACAGACTTATTAATCCAGAATAAATGGAGAGTCCATTGAAAGAACATTCTTTAACATTTTTAGTAGAAATGGCGCCAACAATTGACAACAACACCTTTTAGAGAAAACAGTTTCTCATTTCATGTCTCTAGGACACTACTTGAATCAAGGAGCACTGGCGGACTACCAAATGCAAACACACAAGTAAAGCTAATTATAACAGAGTAAAACTAAGAAATCTCTAGCCTCCATGATTCAGTTAGTAAACAATGTGCTGCCATCTCCAGTGTCACCATAGTTTAGCAAAACGTCGTAAGAGCATGTCAATGTTGGTAAAGGCTAAAAGTGATGCACTTCCACCATTTGGTAGGAGTGGACTTCATGGTGTCACATATCAGGCAGCTAGCCTCTGCTTACCATTCACAGTCCGACATTATCATCACACGACTAATTATAAGAACAAGTACCAGAGTCTACGGATGATACTTACCACCTATGAGCTTTCTTAAAGAAAGGCTGAGGTACATTCAGTCCCATGTTCTGCAGTTCCTCTAACAGTTCTTCAGCTACCTTTGTCAATATTGCATCCGAAAGTTTCTTTAGTCCAGTTTTTGCAATTACAGTCTCGGCGTATTCCGCAGTCGAATGCAGTACCCACCTTTCACTAGGGTGAAAAAGCGCAAAATTTAAGAGTATACAACAAGAAGTAAAGTAAAATTTAATAGATACGTAAGAATGCAAAGAAGAACCTAGCAGTAGATCGCCCTGGCTTGGAGCTGTCACAGTGAGCCCAGGTTAAGACTCTGGAGTTTCGGATAGTGAAACCCTTAAAAGGTATCTGAAATATTTTCATTATGCACCAAGGCCAACCATGTAAACTTCACAATATTGGCATGAAAGAAAGCATGATGAAGCCCTCCCCATGAATGGGTTATAGGAAAAACAGAAGGTATATATTATGGATATTAGGAAAGATTTATCTGTTGAAAGATCAAGAAAACTTGCATAATGCTTATAAATAATGCAAGTTCTTACCCAAGACAGAGGCTCTGGAAATGCTAGCATGACTGCAAAACATGGACTAACTGAAATATCTTGCACTTTGTTGCCCAAATCAGGAGCCAAATTCAAGTCTGCAGAGATGTCAAATTACAGAAATCATCACTTCTATGGTTATTCATTGCACCACCATAAACCTAGCACCCTTCGGGTTAATTAGAAATAGAAAAAATCTCTATTATACCATCCACAGTCAAATCAGTTAAATCTTTGCTTGTGCTGTGAAATTTTAAGGAGGCAAGGCTAAGTGTGTGAAAAATAGGCCACTGATGGCAATTCCTGGAAGATTCTCGTTCTTGAGCTAACAGTTCACAGAGGAAATCCAAGAAAGCACGTATTGGGGAATGGTTCATGAAACAAACTCAACAAGAATCTAAAAGTACTAGAACAATCCAAAATAGGCCAGAATGCACCCAGAAGAACTTTCATAAGAATCAACTCTAAACAACCTAACAAATGTTATGGAAGGTCTGGCACTTGTAGCCATAGAAATCAGGAAAAGAACATTTTTCACTTCCCTAACGATTATATTCTTGAGATGAAAAAGAATATTGACAGGTGCAGGCAGATCAGCTGTGCCGCCAGCCTCTGCTGAAAATAAACTTCCAACAAGGTTCGGCTACAGGCCAAGTCCTTCGTAATATTATAGTGGTGTGCAAGTACAGCTACATGTCAGGTCCTTCATAATATTATAGAGGTGTGCAAGTACAGCTACAGGCCAAGTCCTTCATATTATTAGCATGACAAAGTCCAAACAAAATCCATGTCACCTAAAGGCGGCGGTCTTCCCGTTACACTTGTAAACCTCGAAGAAACTATGTTTTTATCTGATGCAACCACACCCTCAAAATGCCCAAGGTTTTGTCCATCCAAACTGGTCAATCTCCACGTATTTTCTTCTTCCAACCAGTCCACCCTCCCAATACCAGCCCCGAACTTGCTTTCCACACCTGAAGAAAAGCACAGAGTGAGGAAAAGCAATCTTTCAGCATAAATGCCCGACTACAAGTAATTATCTGAAGAAAAAGAAACAGATGCATCGGAAAGTACCTGGCTGATGGCATAATGCTCTACAGATAGAATTCATTCCAGGAACACCAACATATCTTCTATTAGATCCCTCCTACAACAATTTGAGACAAAAAAATATGTAGGAATTTGCAAGAAACGGTTCATATCTGTGTGCGGGACATCACTGGCACTATGCTTGAATTAATACAAGAGCAAGATGATGATATGTGAGCATATCTTCTCGCTACTCCGTAGGCATAGTCACTCTTAGTCCATATCCATCAGTATTCTGTAAAGTATGGACTCGCTACAAACCTGCTCCGTCTCGGCGAATGTTTTGGTAATGCAATCAAATGAACCAAACTTTTGCTTCCACTCAGCCACAAGGCCTCTCGATTCCCACTCGCAAACTAGACCGAAGGCTTCGGAACAGTTGTTCACACTAAAGGAAGGAGCGCCATGGTCGAACAACAGCTCCTTTCCATCTCCGGTAGTTTCTCTATTCCAATCATCAAAACATCAGCAAAATCACAAACCAGCAGCTCATGATTAGGTTGAAACAGAACATAGCAATCATCTCAACTGAGGATTTCAAATCCGATCGTCGTGTGATTTACAAAGCAGCACAGGTAGACATTACACACTCGAGCAAACAGCTTAAAAACTACGTCACGTGCATCCATCCACACGCTCCCGGTCAAGCACTACCGACCTTCATCGTCGCCTTGTCTTTTTTTCAATTCACACTTCTTCAGCTACTAAATAAAGCCCAGAGCCATAGCGAGTCGGTAGCAAATTGCAAATGCAGATGGCCAGTTTCATGACGTAGCAACACGAAGACCTAACCTTCTCTGAGACATGCGGCCGCCGGGACCTCGGGCGGCGTCGAAGACGGTGACGGAGGCTCCGCTCTTGGCGATCGTGGAGGCGCATACCGCTCCCGAAACTGCGCCGGAAAATGCGTTTCAAGGACTTCAATCAGGACAAAACGCTCAGCGGCGCGATCAAATCGATAAGAGCAAAAAGCTTCGAAGTCGAAGAAGAAGGTGGAAGCTGACTTCCGCTTCCCAAGACGGCTATCTTCCTCGCAATGCCGGCAACGGGCACGCTTGTCTCCATGCTCCTCGTTGTCTTGTCTTCTTCTTCTCCTCCTTCTTCGTCCGACCGCGAGTGCTGGTACTCGTGCTTACCCCTCGGACTATCGAAAAAATCGCGTTTGATTGATAGTATAAAAGTTAAGATAAAATATATTTTATTTTATTTTATATTTAATAGTGATTCAGAATAAGATAAGATTGAATATAAATAAAATATAACCCGAATAAAATAATTTGAACAGAGAAAGATAGATCTGAATAGAATTTCTAATGTCTATTTTTCTAAAAATCTTACGCTTCACTCGCCGTCATCTTTATCTTTACACTTTGTGCGCCATTACCAAAAAAATTTCTTGACTTTTTTTCCTTCGCCAACTTTTCCGGATTCGTGAATAGCAAAAAATAAAAATAAAAATTATCTTATCTGACTTTAAATCCGTAGTCTACCAAATAATGGACATGATACGAAGAAATCTCATGATTTTTTATCCTATCCTATCTAATCCTATTCTATTTAGAAATCGAGACGATCAAATACAGCCCAAACATTTTGGATCGACCCACTTTTGATCTCAAGCTTTTAAATTGTTATTACCCTAATCCACGAAAAATTGTGGATACGAACCTCTCTCTTGATGAACAAATTTCGTATCGGGAGATTCACATCTCAACTTTTTCTAACCGCAAAGTGATCAAATGAATTTGTTTTTGATGAATTAGTGATGAAAATCACGCATCGCATCTATTTTTATTCTACTAAGTAATCAATTAAGTATTCTTACTGATTTTGGCATTACCTTATGAGTTATGGCAACAAATGCACGTACATTGAATTAACTTGTGGACATTATGCGAATATGATCGGGTAGTTGAGTTTCGCTATCTCGGGTTGATGGAAGTTGGATTCTTAAATCGATTGGGTAAGCATACCTTTTTTTTCGGAGAGAAGACCTTTTTTTTTCGAATTTCTTGATAAATGGCACTTGGACAGGCTCTACGCGGATGCCGTGAGTAAAAGGAAATTGATAATTATAAAAGAAAGTGGCTGAAAGTTGAAAGTTATTGCGACATGTCAATTGTGTTTGTCCTATTTTTTTTTATTATTTAATGTAGGAGCAATTTGAAAAAATCACTTTAAGAGTGAGACGAAGCCAACCTTTAGTTGAAATAGATACATAATATCTTTAGTTTTTTCTTTTCATTCTTTGCCATTCATATATTCGTATATGATAACATTTTATACGTTTTGCATAGTATATATTGCTGCTTTTGTTGTTGTTTTGCCATTCATGGTTTCGAAATTGATAATTTCCTCATCGTAAGAATAAGGAGCGAGAGCCCAAAACTAAAATAACACACAAACTCTTCTCAGCAAAAACATACAATCACCTACAATGAGATGGGCTAAACCTTGTGGAAGTGTGGGTCCAAAATCTACGAGTTTTTAATTGCATGTTAATGACTCCATGGGAAACTTTTAGATGATTTTGGAGCACCCCATTTTTGTAATCCAATTGACAATACACAATGAATTCCCTTTATTCATTTGCGAAATGATAGCAGTTTTCGGCATTTTGATTAGCTTTGGACAAAAGAGGACATTACTGTTCCTAAAAGTACCTATTGTCCAAAAAGTCTATTGTCCGTTGGACAGCAGGTCAATCTAAATTTAAAATTTTTAATCTGATCAATTTAGTCGTGAACCTTTTGACAATTTACTAATACAATTATTTCGATCAATTTTGACCATAAATTGCTGATGCGGACACGGGGTGTTTTAAGTCATGCAACCGGCATTAACATAGAGTATTTTTGCAATAATTTTAAAATTTTTGAGTTTTTCCTTTCCTTTTTTTCTTCTCTTCTTCTTCTTTTTTTTTTTGCTATTTCCCTTCGCTAATTTGGGTCCTTGGTGATGGCTGGCAGAGGTCGTCACCCATGGGTGTGGGCATTGCGGTCCTCACCAACCATCGCCAGGCCCAATGAGGAAAATAGGAAAGAAAAGAAAAAATATGAATATTTAAAAATAAATTGTAAATACCGTCCACGTCAGCACTCGCCATGGTAGGTAGAAGGCACGGCATTCATGTTAGCGATTTATGGCCAAACTTGACAGGACATACTATATTGATAAATCGTCAAAATGTTCAAGATTATATTGGGTAAATTAAAAAAGTCTAAAGCTGAATTGATCTCCGTATAATATGTTTATGATTTTTTGGGCAATTTTTTCTAAAAAGGTTCTTTCCCTTCTTGTGAATTTTTGCTTGGTTTGAAAAGAAAGAACGAGCTTGGTTCCATGGTGGAACCATGGAATAGTAAGTTCCAAATAAGAAAATACGTAAGGACAATTAAGTTATGAGTCACTTCACGGGTAATGTCGGCATACAAAAACACCTGCGAGGACCTGACCGATCGGGGTTTTGCCAACCTCGAATCCCATCATCCTTTAGATGACCCGTGACTAAAGACAGATGAAGGTCCTCTACCCCGAACAGTATAACCCCCATGCTAATTTATCAGGCTAATTTACGCGATAATTGAGATGCATGGCATTTGAACCGTTTATGTCTATCGTTCAACACCGTCGCATCAAAATGCTTATATGGACGTTGCAACATTTGCCTTCACATGTGACGGAAATTCAGTCGAACCGTTTCCTCACCTAGGGGCTGCTAATTATGAAGTTGCCGCAAATTGACCGATTTTTCCATAGATTAAGCCGTATGTTCACATGCCTAGAAGGATGCTTGAATGAATATCAATTTATTGGGGTCGCTGGCCTTAGCCGCACACCACCCATTACATAACAATTTGTTATCGTTTCCTCGCTCCCTATTAATTCACAACGAGTAACATCAAGCTCAAAGGACAAAATTATTGGTCCATGCTTTGCGAGATTGATGCGACATGCGACGATCGTGAATGCGTGACATTTAAGCTGTCCCAATACCCTTTCACACATGGTATCTGAATTGATCGAACGGGTTAATAATCAATTGATTTTCCAATGTAGGTGTAAGGTATGAACATGTATGGATTGGATGATCCTGGCGATGAAAGACGGGCTCCTCTTTTATCTCGTTTCTGCGTTCTTTCTTTCACCATCTTCCCCTCCCTTCTTGGCCGACGGGGTTGGAATCATCGGAGAGACGATTCAAGCAGCCAAATCTGGAATTTGACTATGAGAATTCGTATAAGTCATTTTCATACGAATGATGGATGATCTATTGGGAAGTCTAACCTTAGACCGATTCTCTTTCTACGGGGGGGAAAATTCTTGCAAAGCGCAAGTTTCTCGTTCACATGTCTGACTCCACTTTAGAAGCGGGCATGGCATGGGGACACACGTAATCCGTATACAAGTCGACCTCTTGTCGACCCCGATCATCAAGTTGTGTGGCGTATGAATCGCATTCGCAGTTCAGAATCTTTTCGCAATTTGATGACGTCGCGCTCGCGCCGTGCTCGCGAAGGGATGTTTTCGGCTTCTATGTTGCAAGTAAACCCGTTAAACTGGTGAGTCAGGTCGGATTTGGATCGTTTCCAAATTAACTTGTTTTCATGCAATACAAATCTAGTGACGCATACCTAACTCAACTCAACCCAAATCAAATTCGACCCGATCCATATTGCTAAAATACTTATATATTTAACATAATCTAGAAAAGTGCATAACCAAATTGAGGTGAGAGCAAATAGTGAGCGAACCCGAAACCAAATGAGAGCGAGATAGTGAAAAGAGAGTCATAGAAGTAAATTGGGTCTAAGTAAATTGTGAACCCATCCAACACTCGTATTATTTTGAGTTTTACTATTCTAAACACCCATTTATCCCATTTAACGAATATAGTTAAATCACACAACAACCCAACCCATCAAATATGAGTTAAGAAATGGATTTATGATCCATATTAACAGGTCTAGTTGTAAACATGTGTAATTTGCAACTATCGTGCTTTAATCATCTTAGACATGCCCACTCTTGGGCGTAATAGCTCGATAGCGGAGACATCCGTCATCTTTCCAGTCGGTACGAGATTGCGATTTCAAGATACAATAGGCTTTCGAGTTAATTTTAGTGTGAAAGAGCATCATCATACTATCACGCTATTACAATAACGACAAATTCATCCTTCCGAGAATCTCGAAATTAGAGACAGCTTTTAGGGTCGAGAGCTTGGTAAACCTTAAATGCCCGTTACAACACATTTATCCTGAATTTTTTTGTGACGTCAAAAATCTCAAATTATGTCTATTGTAATATATTCACACTAAATATTTTCTCGTTACATAAAAAAATTCCAAACTTATATCTATACGACACATTTATCATTAGATGATTTTTTAATCAAAATAACGTAATTTTTATTTTAGTTAGGTCATGTGGACGACGTATAAACGCTCTTTGCTTTCTGGCGCTTATGTATGTAAATATTTAGTGATTTTTGTTAATGAAATTTTAAAAAAAATAAATATATTATATAAAAATTTAAGATAAATATGTGACAGTTAATATAATTGAGGGCTTTTGGGGGAAGGAGAGGGTTGTTTTGGCCCTAGTGTGGAGACGATAGTTTGAACGGCTTTGACGGGATGGGTTCGACACTTTGACAATAGTGGCCCCGAGGAAGACGAAAAAGGTTTAAAAGGCCGACAAAGACACGAGGAAGAAAAGTCCGCAAAGCTTTGGTTTGGTCAGGTCAAACGGCAAGCAAGATGGAGAGGACTCCACGTCCCCATGCAGAACCCCGAAAGGACAGTAATCGTCACGTAAGCCCCTGATTATACGGAAATTGACCGAGTCCGCCGCCCCCGCAGTAACGAACACACGTGGCTGATCCTAAACCACGCGTCTAATTCGACAGATCCCATAAACATTCGACGCCGAGTCCCAAGTAACACGTATACCAAATTGCGACAGTTCAATAACTTTTCACTCGTGCTAATAAGCACGCGACACTGTTAGTAAAATGATTGGAGAGCGAAAATACTAATATCACATATGAGAGGTTCGATTTCCATGATCCATAAAAGGTAGAGCTAAAGTTAGAGAGTGAAGAGAGTTAATGATCAGGCATACAAAAAAAAAAAAATTCTTTTCATCCTTCATCTTCTACCTATGAAGTAAATATGTTCAAATCACATCTATTGCATGTGATTTATTATGAATCACGGGTGCATGCACAAGCCTTAACCTTAATTGGTTAATTATGGAGTGGGGGGGGGTGCGCAAAGTATTCAATAAGCTTTCGAGCAACTCGACCTCTGTGTTCGAGCTCTTGGATTATCAGAAAAAGAAAAAACAACTCTTTTACTCGTAGATTCAAATCTCTTATCACTGTGTATAGAAATATCGAAATATTCTCCGATCTCGAGAATTGCTCCCCCTCAAATGACTCCTCCTTTTATTAAGTTTTTGAGTGGACGGAGAGGAACTATTTGTCATGGCAACCCTTATCAGAACAAAGGTGTGGAACATTTGACTTTCAAGAACGACGATCCTTAGAGGAGTTTTGAGAGTCAAGATTCCGAGGATGGCAATCCCATCACTACAATCCAAAGCATTCTTAGCATGAAAACGCGTACTTTCACACGGGGCTCGACTCACGAGCATATTGTGCTCGAAACTCGCGACTTAATAGAAAGACGATGAGCTCTTTCTGCTCTTTATAATTAAGGAAAATGATACGAATGATTTCTGAATTTTAACTCAATGTGAAATGTGACTTCAAAACTTTTATTTAATCAGTGTGGTCTCTGAACTTTAAATCAATACGTACTATTTTAACGTGATCCCTGAAATTTTAGCCCATGTTCAATTTAATCTCGAGACTATATGTCCACGAACTTGAATTCATAGAAGGATAATATTAAATATTTCCACACGATTCGGGAACAAAATTGAATATATATCGAAAATTCAAAGATCATATTAAATAAATTAAAAATTGGGGGTTGTATTACGCATAGGGTCAGAGAGCAAGGGCCATTTGCGATATGACTGCTCTTGGAGAGATGGTTTCGGTATTTCGGTTGGCTAAAAGAAAGCGGCTCGGGAAATGTCATATGATCATGATTATATAGGTATGATCGAGTCCATGAAAAGGTAGCTTTCATGGGATCAAATTCGCGGGGCCGTTTTTTACTGGTCGGCCGAATTAATTAAAGGGAGGAGGAGGAGTAGACCGAAAGAAGTACACGCGTCGCCCCCGTGGACTCGGCTGGGCGGACTGCGCGTACTATAGCCTGCGCCTTCCCAGTCGTTGCCGTGCGCATCTTGAACTCGCTTGACCTCCGCACGCCTCTCTCCTATCTCCTCTCTCTCTCTCTTCCCCGCCGGCGAGAGAGTGCGTCTGCGACCTGCCCGCCACCATCGTTTCGCTCGAGGTAAAAGTTCGTCCGTCTCCGTCTCTCTTCTCAGTTCCCTCGCGTTGACCGAGGCCCTTCGATTCGATGGGGCCGCGGATAGATTCTGGCCGAGCAATCTCCGGCTCGAAATCTGGGTATGCGGCCGGATGCCGCGTGATCGTGGCCGGAAACGGGAATTCTCCGCGCTCGCCGATGTCTCATCTGTTGCCTGTTGCCTTGCCCGGCGTCTGCTATAGGAAACAATTGCACGGAGAAAATCTATATCTTGTTTTGGCTTGTATTCCATTGCGGATGCATGTCTGGAATGACATTCCCAACTTGTCTTTTTGGGCAGGTACTCAAGTGAGTCCTTTCGAAGCGTTCGTTAAGAGTCGAGCTTGCCGACGAGGCTCATAACTGCCGTGCCTAACGTAGTTATGAGTTGCTTTTCGTTCTTGTGCCGTGATAAGGTGGATTCGCGTACCGGAGATGCTTATGAAGTCGATGGAGGTAACCGAGTGGGCTCTTTTCATGTGGGAATTTCGGACAGAAGCTTGAATTTATCATGTGTGATGATCGAGATTCATTCGAGAGGGGTTGTGCCTAATGAAAGCGTCTAATCGTGTGCCAAAATTGGACAGAAATTTCAAATATTCACAATGTCACACTCTTCAACTACAAGGAGTTGAAAGCGGCGACGGATGACTTTAGTGAAGCGTATAAAATCGGAGAGGGTGGTTTCGGCTCGGTTTATAAGGTAAATACTCCATAATTGTCACTTTACCGTAGACATTTTGGGCCTCGCTCTATCAGAACATTTTTGATTTATGATTCTAGTTGTTTCATCTGGCAATTTCTTGGCTGGTCAGGGGCGACTTAAAGGTGGGAAGATTGCTGCACTAAAGGTCCTCTCCGCTGAATCAAGACAAGGAGTGAGAGAGTTCTTGACAGAGATTAATGTGATATCTGAGATTGAGCATGAAAACTTAGTCAAGCTTTATGGATGTTGCGTACAAAGTAATCAAAGGATTTTGGTTTACAACTATCTAGAAAACAACAGCCTCGCCCAAACTCTTTTAGGTAAAATTCACCAGGTTTTGTATTGGAGTCGGTATAGTCATACTTTATTACAAAAATGTGCCTTCGCCCCCCTTTTTTTTTTGTTGGTTCTCAGTTAGCCTTTCATTGTGCAACTACCGCCACACTTTTATGTGTTCCATATCTCCTCATGTCTAGATGGTCGGTTTAGTCAAATGCTACTTGCGCTAAAAACCTTATCACTTCAGGTGGAAATCGCAGCAACGTCCAGTTTAGTTGGCGAACAAGATATCGCATTTGCATTGGGGTTGGACGGGGCCTTGCTTTCCTCCACGAGGAAGTACAGCCGCCAATTGTTCATAGAGATATCAAAGCTAGCAACATTCTCCTTGACAGAGATTTGACACCCAAAATTTCGGATTTTGGGCTCGCAAAGCTTATTCCGGACAACGCTACACATGTTAGTACGCGCGTCGCTGGTACATTGTGAGTTCCTTCCTTCTTTGTGTTTTCAATTACATCATTCAGATCTATTTATTTTGTCCATTTGCACTCCTTGATATGCGATTCTGGCGCTGCACTTTAATGTCGCATATACTGCCTTTAACTCTGTTTGAATCTATTATGAGCATGACGCAATTTAGGTTGACAAGATCATTAGTCATACTCTTAAAGAAATACTTTACGTCACTACACAGTTTAGGACCCCCATGCCTTTCTTTGTCGGGCTAAGCAACTGGAGATTCTAATGGACTGATGAGTTGAGGAATGATCACGATAATTGACCTAGCTAGCAAGAACCTATGTGCAGGACTAATAAGTGGATGAAAGTCTCCTACCAGCACCCCGGCAAGATAGAGAAGACTTGTGTAAGTAACCCACAGGTTTTATCTTGGTATGGCCAGAATCTAAATGGATTATGTTAAGTCCAATGCACCGACTGTCTTGTGTCATTGCATCAATGCTTTGAAGAGACAAATAGCCTTGTTTAGTATGCTTAACAAGCTTGGAGCACTTCATTAACAGTACCCCAGCTTAAATTAAGCCAATCGCGAACCGAAAAGTTAACTAAGGGTGCATTGTCCTTGTAGGCAGCCTTCTACATTTGTTCTCACTTAGCAGAATGTTGTAACCTCCATTTGGCTCCCTTCCACACTTTGGAAGCATATTGATATTTTCTTTCCTGTCCTGCAGAGGTTATTTGGCACCAGAATACGCGATTGGGGGGCGTTTGACCATCAAAGCAGATATTTACAGTTTTGGAGTCCTCCTTGTGGAGATAGTTAGTGGAAGGTGCAATACAAATACAAGACTCCCTCCTGAAGAGCAGTATCTCCTTGAAAGAGTATGTACTCTTTGAGTGTTGTCTCTTTGGAGTAATTTTAGTCTCCTTTCTAAGATAACCCTGAATTTGCTTTGTATCAAGTGAATTGCTCGTGTCCCTTAGTAGTTGGCTTTTAAATAGTTTTAAGTAGATGATAAGTTCCTCAGCAGTGTAGGGAAAAGCTCTTTCCAATATCTGATGAGAATGTGGCGTACCGTCATTTTGAAGGATTTCAGTTAGCGCGTTTCAATACGGTTGACGGTTTTAACCAAAAGTTGGGAAGAGAACCATTCTATGCGCATTTTGAAGGATTTCAGATAGCATGTTCCAGAATGGTTGAAGTTTCCAACCAAAGACTAGGAAGAAAATTATTCAACCATTCTAACTGGAATTTGTCAAAATGATGGCATGTGCATTCTCATCGGACATTTAGAAGACCTTTCAAGAAACACTCATGTCCCCAGCTTTTTGGTCCCTACGGGTACTTCTAGACAATCACTGAAACATAAAGGTGTCCATAGGACTAACTTTCAAATGTGCTCCAGCCTCAGTCTTCCTGAGGCTGCACGTTTTCATCGTTGATGCGGTCAATGACCCACGGGTTCTCTTTTTCCCCGTCGTATCTCTTCCTGTTTTGTAGGATGTTCTATTGCTAGAGTGATGCTGTAACTGGTCTTTTGTATAGACAGATATTGCTCTAGTTGCTTGATCGGATAAAAGAGTGTGCTTATTGTGAAAATTTGTTATTTCAGACGTGGGATCTCCATGAACGGAAGGAGCTGGTTGGATTGGTCGATACATCTTTGAATGGTCATTTTGATGCTGAGGAGGCTTGTAGATTCCTAAAGATCGGACTCCTCTGCACCCAAGAGAATCCCAAGCGCCGGCCATCCATGTCAACTATAGTTAAGATGCTTACTGGCGAGATAGGTATTGATGAAAATAAAATTAGAAAGCCTGCAATGATCTCTGATTTTATGGACCTGAAAGTGCGTGGTCCTCCAAAATCGAAGAGCACTTCCTATAACTTGACCTCCAGCTCAGATAATCGAGATAATTCTACCTTGTCATTGGGTGCCTCAACTTCTGGTACCATGACCACCTTGGCGTCAAATGACCAGAGCCTTTGATCTCGTCTCCGTGTTGTCCTGTTTACAATTTGGTTTGTAAAGTAGATTCTTGCGAAATTTTTCCCCGGATTATTGAGGCTTGTTGGCTTGTGTAAATTAATTGTTCACGCCGCTTCATACAACATTTGCTTTGTGCTAAGTGACATAGAGGCTTCGCCCGTGTAAATTTACCCGATTGAATTGATTCGATGGAGAATTCTGGCGTTGTCTTTGTGCCTCAATTGGTTTACATCAGATTGTTCTTTTTGCTAAGATCTAACAGGAAGGCGCTTGCATCACATTGAGTGTTTCTCGGGTGCAGCTGCACTGCCGAAGCAGTGCACAGGGATCGCGAGGTATGCAGGTCCTTTCCAAACACTTTTTTGGGGGTTCAATTCGAAGGGTTAAATTGCTGGCTTCAGTTATGCTTGGTATCCAATGATTCATACGGTCGCTTGGTACACGAGCGAATGAGCGAGCGACCGACTCTGCTTGCGAGTTCGGGCCCATGAGGCCTGTTGGGTTTGGGAAGGTTTCGAAATCGAAGCCCTCTGTGAAGTTCTCCATTTCCATCACCTGATTATCCGCGAATCACAAATTTCAACCCCATCCACACGGGACCCATACCTTGACTTCCGACTGATGGCTATCATCTGGGTCATTTTTTCTATCAGAGAATTTTCTTTGTTATTAACGAGTGATTCAAGAGCACTCGTTATCTCCAATGAGCCGATTGCTCTCGTATTGCAAGTATTTCAAATGAACCGTTACAAATGACCAAGTCGCACGTACTCATTCAGGTGCAGAAATGGACCAAGACATCCTCAGAAACATACTCGGGAAAAACGAGAAGAAGATAACGTCCCTTTTACTCTGTCCGAAGCCGACGTAGCGAAGTACTGGATAGATAGAGAGAGGAGGGAGAGATTACCCATGCACTTGGAAACGCGTGATGGTGAGCCCTAAATTTGACATTCAATGCGATACCGCCCGCCCACCAACCTATCTGATAACCATTTAATGTCCCCGGGATACTTCAGCAAACGACTTTATTAAGAGTGGGAGAGGGGACGCGAGAGAGGGAGGGAGAGAGAGTATGATGATGAAGAAGGAGAGCAACAGCAAGGATGGAGGAGAGAATGGAGAAGGGAACGAGAGGGTGCGAACGGCGGAGACGTTGATGAGGGTGGTGCCGATGGGTCTGTGCCTGACGGCTCTGGTGGTGATGCTCCGGAATTCCGAGTCCAACGACTACGGCTCCCTCTCCTACTCCGACCTTGGCGCTTTCAGGTCCCCCTTTTCTTTTCTCACCCACCTCACTCACGCCTCAGATAGAATTCGGAATCGTGGGATGAAATCAAACCGGTCTCACTTCCATTGTTATTTGTATGGAGTACATCCTTAGCTAGCTCACTAAGCATTTTTGGTTTTACATGTAGTACGGGACTTGCGTTCTTGCTTTTTTCTGTTTGATAATTCTTGCGCATGACATGCATGGATTGCCATTTGAGCGAGCAAAGGAGAGATTTTTCCTTTATCCCGTCCATAAGCTCTTCTTCTGTTTAGGGTCACGAGGGCAAAAAAGTGGGTACCTGGTATGCCATAGATTTTGTTCTCCACATTTTTACGGTCAGCCCATGCAAAGCTTGGGATGAAAAGGGTCAACTTTCCGACTTCTTCAAGGAAGGGTAAAGAGGTTGCTACCGTGAATGATATTGGAAGTAGTAAACGTAGAGTCAAGCACCACCAACATTTGTGGAACTTTCTGAAAGCAACTTGTATGTAGTGCGAGTTCTTGTGTCGATATTGAAGAATTGGTGTTTGATGGAGGTGTTGTGTTGTGTCGTGTTGTGTTGTAGATTCTTGGTGCATGTGAATGGCATATGTGCGGGGTATTCGCTTCTCTCAGCTGTTATAGTGGCCATGCCTCGCCCTCCAACCATGTCCAGAGCTTGGACATTCTTCATCCTTGACCAGGTATTTCATTCGTGTCTCCGAATCATAATCCCATAACAACAATCAAATACCAAAGCAATTTTCAACCTCACCATAAGATGTACAAGAATTTCACGAGAGCTCATAGGTGGGTAATCTTTATATGTGATGCAACAAAGAAAATCTTCTGCCAAGTACATAACACTAACATTCGATGTCGGAAATGATGATTCGATCTCCTAGATTCTCTTTCCATGTATGTGCAAAAACTGTTTTCTCCATTTTTTGCTAACAAAAAAGAAATTGTACTGTATCTAACGAAGTTTCAAGTATAGGTCCTCACTTACGCAATACTGGCTGCGGGAGCCGTGTCGACGGAGGTACTGTACCTGGCGTACAAGGGGGATGCGGCAATCACATGGAGCTCCGCATGCGGGTCGTTTGGAGGGTTCTGCCACAAGGCGACGGCATCTGTGGCCATCACCTTGGCAGCGGTGGCTTGTTATGCGGTGCTTTCGCTCATGTCTTCGTACAGGCTCTTCAGCAGATTTGATGCCCCGGTTGCTTGCACCAGCAAGGGCATTGAAACCCCAGCCTTCCAAGGGTGAAAGTTGAACCTTCTGTGGGTGAGTTCCTCGTTGAGGGGTTGGGTTTCTTCGCAGTTGCTTAATAAACAAAGCAACAAAGCTAGTATGTCACGGTATAGCGTCTCAATGTGGCATTTGGAATCCAATTAAGGCAAGTCCATTTTCGTCTTCTTTTTCCCCTTTTCTGCTAAATAACCATGTTTTGATGGAGAAGAACTTACATCTGACGAGCTGATTTCCCCACTCAAAAGCGACACGAGCATGCGAATAAATCATAAATTCACTCTTACAAGGTTCCCACTTTTCTGTCTACAACCATACGGCTCGTATGCTTTGTCAGAGGGTCTGAGGTTAATCCGCATTAAGAATTGAAGAGAAGATTTTATTAGAAAGAATTCCGAGAACAGCTATGTGGTAGCATTAACGCATGACTACATCCCCGGTAATCAAGGACATCATTGGATTGATGGACCGAGCAAGAATCTTTTTAAAGATCAATGCATGCCAAAATCTCTTGAAATAGACATCCACTCAGAATGGAATGGAGCACCAATCACAGTGACAGGCTCTCCACCATTCAATTTTAAAAACAATAAAGAATGAATTCAAGCTTCGAGTACGAACTTAATCGATCGGTAACTATATGTATATATTTCTCCCAGTAGCAAAAATCCTGTGACAACAGATTTCACGAGCATCGGTCTGCACTCTGTCGTCCGGAAGCAACTAGACCTAACTCATAAGAAAGGCTAATCAAATAACAGTGTCGGACCATGGAAGGATAAAAAAGAAGAGCAATGAACAGAGTCTCTACTTCTTAAATCTAGATTACAAAAGTCCGCAGTTGAAATGCATCCAAATAAATAATATTTGCTGCCCCAAAAATAGAAATGCTTAAATCAGTCTTCGCAAAAGATGCACTGTTATTCTTCAAAATCTTGTTCATTTTGCATCGATGGATTATTAATATAGATAAACCTTCCAAGGTAGACAATCAGCCCTCTCTGCAGCCTGCAGCTTTGCTTGCAATTCCATCCCAGTAGCACTACCTATAAAACTTTGATAGTTCAAGCAATGATCTCTGCATGTGGGGAGAGAAATAAAGCCAACAAATAGATATGACAACACATAAATGGTCCAAATTATGGAGAGATTACAGCCGCATCAAACTTTGTCTGATGAAAAAGAGTTCAGCAAGGGAGTGCAAAATTAAAATTCGTATCTCAGGATATGCTGCACACTGACATTATCGCAACAAGTTTTGCCCCTATGTTAAAGTATTCAAGTAATAGACGATTCCTGACAACATGCGCTTTTAGAGCATTAGGTAGTGATCCCAAAGTTTCTAGGTGGTATCATAGCACGAAATCTTGAGTTCAAACCTTTCGAAACCCCTCAAATGTCTCCCTAAGTATAATTAATTCCCATGCTTCAATTAACCAAAGATCAGCCTATGTGTGAGACGAAGGGCTAGAGTATTTAAATGTTAAACCATGTCCCACAAACAACTTAAGTTCATGAATCAGTTGGAAGTGGTCTCACAACCTTTTTTTATTTTTATAAATGATTATTTACAGAGAGAGTGACAAAGAGGTCAATTACTAGAACCTACTGCATCAATTAATTGAAAGTTCTCAGGACTCTACCCATCAGTGATCACCATTGAAGAGAGTAACTTAGAGGTTTAAAATGATAAAGTGGAATGAGGTTGGGATGGAACAAGTCGGTTGATGGAAGAGGATGAAATGAGATTAGTATTCCAATCCTCAGAATATCAATTTCTCGTCTTGTCTCAGTAAATATGTGAGAATGTTAATTTGTATTTCAAAAGTATTAAGCAAGAAAAATGAAAGTACCCTTTTTGAGCAAATTCTTGGTCTTTTGTGCTGCAATGCAATTAATATTTGTTATCATAGAGGAGGAAATATTCCTTCAACCAGAAAGGGCCACCTAAAGGAAATTGCGCTAAATGCGAAAAAGGGAATCGAAGCTGGAATCAAGTCTTCGTTCCAGCCAATTCCCTGCAACTAAGTGATTCCTTAAGACTGTCAAATGCAGAATCAGTAATCCACACAAAATCCTCATATGCACTGATACTCTTAAGAGCAGAAACAAGGCTTGGTCTAATGACAAAATCAGTAAAGAGTAATTTGCTGCGCCTTCCTGAAATCACCACAAATCATGTGGCAGTATTTATAAAGCTTCTAAAGAAGGCCAACAGATATATTGGCATTTCCCAGGCTTGATCCTCTGTATGAAAAACATGATTCAAAAGAAAAGCTTACACATATTTTAGTATCAAGCAATCAGAATCTCCATGTCTAGACTCATTAAATGGTAAAGTTGTGTTCACTGAAGATCATCAACTGTTGGACCTAAAATCACCAGAAGATTAGTATAGTGCTGTTTCAATTGCCATTTGAAGAAAACTTGACCATTATTCACAGGGAAAGAAAATAGAAGTGAACATACATAAGGAAGTTACAAACACTAAAAGACTAAATTAGAAAGTCTGTATTCTGGATAACAGGAAATGAGGCGTATAGATAGCCATCAAAAGATGAGAACAATAAAGAGAGATAATAAACAGGGAGACCCTGTAAAAACCGTCACATAGGGCAATCTCTTCAGATTGATTGAGATCCAGCATATGCTAGATGGCAAAAGAAGGCAGATCTGAACTGGCAGTATGAACTGGGTATTGTAACCATTTCTTTTAGAAAACCATGTGATAAAGAAAAGGTGACTTTGGATAGTCAAAGTATAATAAATTTGACAAGACCACATTTAGTTTACATTGAAAGTGCAGAGACTGTCGACTGTATAAAGTGTTACCTGCACTACCAGATCTTTAGTGGGGCCCACGACTTTTGCTGAAGGAGTGGCAAGCCAAGAGAGTTCGACTGGGAGTTAGGTGCTCATCCTGCAAACATGTAATACAAGATGACCAGACTAAAAAAAGATGACTTAGCAATCAGAAAGAGAGAAAATTACTCGATAAACTAACATTCCAGATCCTGAAAGATCAACGTGTTTGGTAGCAATAACAGCTATCATCCCACATGTACTTTTATAATGCTTACTAATAGTTATAATATGACCCTCCTATCTAAAGTTCATGGAATGGCTATCACAACTTCCAAGCTGTTCCCAAAGTGCCCCTTCCTTTTTCCTTACACACTAGACCAATAGTCGGTTAACATTAATTACAATCATCACCTGCCCAAGTAATCTAATTATAGTATTTGTTAATGTTAATGGTAATTGTTATTCAAATACTAATACAATACTCTGATAATATATTGGAATATTTACAGATAATCAAATTACGAATAATGTATTAAATGAAAAAAAAGCCTTTTTGCTTATATGAATATATATTATAATAAATGATTGACATAATATTACTCGTCAAACAATGAGGATAATTTTTTATTAGTTAGTTGATTATTGGGTATGATTATACAAATTTCACGAAATTTTTGGTAAGACAACATTTCAAACATTATGCATGATATAATAATTACGTGCTATATAAAAATCCACATGATTATTAATTACTTAACATAGTATTATACATTATTATATAACTAATCATCAATTAACACTATCGTTTATTTATAATAATAAAAAATAAGTTATCTCGTCAATTACTATATTACTTATAATTACAAAATATTTAATGTATTAGGGCATAAAGGCATTTTGGACATTTAATCTCCATTCATTTTATTACAGCTCCAAGCTAAACAAAGTAATAGCTATCCCATTACATAAGCCTGAAAGCGTAAGAGTTATTATAATTGCAAGCTTAACCATTACTATTGTAACCAAACGTGCAGCAAAGACCTACAATTGATCACCAATGTCACCATTATCTGGAAATTCCGTGCGCTATCTCCCACTAACTAAAGCACTTCAATACATACCCCTTTACCCATTAAACTAAATCAATAGGATAGCCCTAAAGTATCAGAAAATTCCAGAATCAGAAGAGGCAAAAAAAAAGACGCAAGCAGCTGCATGAGTAAAAATAATACAAATCCAATCAACCTTGTGCCGAGATGCAGCTGACTCAGATTCCACAGTTTGGATTGGGACTTGGCCAAGCGATTGGAATGCATCAAGTGCATCTAGGGTCAGCTGCCAACCACAAAGAGCTGTAGCAATTGCAGAAGAACTGGAACCCTCACTTGTGCTTCCAGCGGCAGCAACATTTCCATTTACCCATGGGCAGAAAGTATTATGATGCTTAATTGGATCAAATTCAACACTGCCTTCATAATTACTCTCTGCAACAGGTACCCCTGAAACCCAAAGAGCAGAAAAGGAAATGATAAGCAAAACGGGAAATGTTGAATTACAACAGAAAAAAATCTGCCTCCAACCCTGCCTGCTCCCTACTTGGCTAACTATGATTGGCTGTCGTACAGGCGAATTTAGATGCATGCATAAATTAGGACTATATGCAAGTATGAATGGGCCTATAAAAAATTTGCTGCTTAAGAGGCAAGCCATATTGGAGGCGAACACATTAAGTGTGAAATGAAAAGCAAAAAGGACATGGATAACTTGGAGTGTCATGTTTGTCAAAGTATTCTCAAATGCTTTGACAAACAGTTGAGACAAGATAATTTTTTTGCGCTAACTTCACAGCTGTTCCCAGTCAACAAAGTAAAACTGTAGTACCCAATAGGCAGGAATTCCATGTCCATAATCTGAACCCATACCATTTCCTGCCACAAAAGCAGACTCAAGGTAAGCACCATCATTTGCGGGAGAAGACTGGCCGCCTTGCATTACTTCATCCTTTGATGCTTCATATCCAGAACACATGATTGCATTACAGGAAAGGGATGGATGAGCGATATTTTCTTGTGCTAACATATCCATGCTGGCAGTCTTATCCCCACTTTCAACAGATTCCGCCTTAGCTGAACCAACAATTTTCGATCCACTGTCTGCCCTTCCCACTGAGCGGGACACCACATCTTGGCTATCCCCATGAGGGTCCTCTCGATCCATTTCTTCAGGAATAAAATTATCTGTATGCCCGTGATCTGGAGCAAATTCCCCCGTCTGTCCCTGATTTTCTATAACTTCAGCCACTGGTTCTGCATCTCCAACAACACTATCACACCTGTGAACAGATGCATCAGTACCATGAATTTCCGCCTCATAGCTGGCACCCATTCCAACACTTCCTCCACTTATACCGAAACTAATCCCATCCCTGGCATGTGCCGTCATAGTTTCTGTGTTCACTACTTCCTCGCCATCATTTGTGCTGCTGACTCCTGCTTCTCCTTCAACTCTTGCAACAGCTGGTTGGAAGCAAGTACTCTGCTGTGCCTGATTGCTGTAGTTAAATTCTGATACGTCATTTAAGTCCGGATTCATGAATGTAGATGCTGAGGGAAAATTGACATCATCAACATCAACTGGATGATTTTCAACGCTTTCTAGTGAATCATTGTCAGCACTATGACACTCTATGTCCATAGCAATAACAGAGGACACATGAGTTGAATCTCTAGTTGATGGAAAAGCAATGACATGATCATTCATTTGGTCAAATTGATCGCCTCTATTTGCATCTGTTTCTAAGTCATAAACCAGGGGATGGCTAGGACCAGCCTCAGATGAATCTCTGCGATATGAGAAACGATATGTTTCAAAGGCATCAGATTCTCGAATGCGCTTCGAAGGGCCAGCTGAATACTGTTTGCTGTCATTTACTTCATCACCATCACGATCAATAACAGTACCTTCAACACTGTCTGCCTGGTGTACCCTTAAATGTGGCCGGTCAACTGTACTTCCACCTTCATCTGCACTTCGTTTACGAGTTCCTGGGCCCCTCGATTCAAATGAAGCAGCACGATCACCAACCTCACTCCCAGAAGGCTGACCAATTTTTAAATCTCCTCCCATATCAGCATCCTGGTATGGTTCCGACATCATCATCATGTTGTTCACTGGCGTTGAGGTTAACCCACCACCCATCGTCAAATTCAGATCTACACTTGCATGTGCCATTAATTTTCTTTTACCAGTCGTTGCAGCCTCATCATGGTCATCAAGCTGCTCTTTCTCTGCTCCATCAGTTCCAATCCACCCACTAATTCCACTGGCAGCACTTGCTCCTCGCGTCAATGTCATTTTCTTGCTCGTTTCAGGAATATCGATGCCATTGTTGATTACACGAGCTGGACGAGAAACAGTCAAAAAGTCCCAGATTCTGACCGTGGCACCACATAAGCTACAGTCCAGCAAAGGTGACCTCGACTCACATTTAAAATCCGTGCCAGGCACTTCACTGTTCCCATAGTTTTTATTAGCTGAAGTTGAGAAAGCCCTCTTGCTCAGAGAAGGATCTTTTAAACGGCCCTGGACTTTGACAGGACCAGAGGAGTATCCATTACGAGCTGACTGAGCAGAATGTTCTTCACAATCTTGAATATCCGGAAGCCATCTTGATTCCCATCCACAGAGACTTATAAGCTTCTGTGCCTATTGAACAAAACAGTAGCATTAGATGATTATAAACAAATAGAAGGAATTGCAAAATCTATCAATAATACTTCAAGCATTTCTTACGCGAAAGTATGCGCTAATGTTCTCGTCTTTGAAGGAAGGCTCCATTCCACCGACATATTCAGATTTGTAGCCCAATTCTCCAGCTACATAAGTCTGTGAATGAGCCAGGAAACGGTCAATTTGGGATCCTCGAGAAAGCTGCATCTGCTCGACAACTGTCGCAGATACAACTGGTAGGGCTGAAAACTGCAAGAGGCCATCACAACGATCTTTATAACCACCAATGAGTGCAGATGGAGGAGTAGGAGGGAACTGCGCCAAGCTTTCCGGACAGCTGCTTCCTCTCCAAGGACAAGATGCTTTATGTCCTCCATCAAGCTGCTTAGCAAAGTCTTCCCCAGAGCTACCAGCTTCATGAAGAATACATGATGAATGAAGATCACAACACCAGGAAATATGCAGACTAATGTGATGGTTACAATATCCACTTAATACTTGTCCAAGTCTTCAATTTAACTACTCAGCAGACAAACTAAAAGAGCCAAATCCAGACCATCCAGATATACTCTCCATACCATTGGTGAGGCATTAAGGTTTAATAAATGGCTTCTCTTTTACCTGTCAAAAAACCAAGTGGCTAGTATCGGTCATGCCTGATGTCAATTGCTGAAGTACCTTGAGGATATGTTCGGTAGGAAGGAATGGAATAGAGTTTCGAATGGAATAGAAACCCACTGCATTTTTTTCCTTTATATTTTTTTACTTTTAAAATAATTGCATAAATTCAAGAGTTAGCTAGCCATCACTGCCATCTCTACTTCATCACCAACCAACACCATAAATGCCAGCCTTGCCTCTTTCCCATTGACTTTGAGTTCATTTTTCTTCCCAAATGCCTCAAAATAATGGCCGTGTCACCTAGATCATCTTCTGGGTGCACTCACATATGAGAGAGAGAGAGAGCATCTCAATGTATGATAAGATGAGAAACTACGAAAACTTTGCACACAGAGAGACGTTTTGACCTTACTAAATAATTAATAGTAGAAAAAGGACTAAAGGTGGAAGATATGAACGCTTGTATTATCATGTTTGAAGACCATATAGGGACTCAATATTCCAGTGCCTAGGCGGCAGAATAACGATTCCATATATAACAAGAATCGGGATTCCATCGGAATTGGGATCCCACCCACAAAATTTGCTCCAAAGGCTTGAAAAGGATTAGATGAAGGAATGACATCTTCGTTTCTGGCTGATTCCAGTCCACCAAACATACCGCAACAGTGTTTTCAGCCTTCTGGCAACTTTGGTTTTGCAAGAATTTGCTTTCATGACCCAGTGAACAGATCTTCAAGATGGATAGCCTTTCAGTCATATGTCATCACTCCCTTGACATCCCTTACTGACCACTCCTAAATGCTCACTAAACAGTGAACCCAATTACTAAATTACAATCACTTATAAGTACTTATTAAATGGTACTCAAAACTTACTTGCCCACCTTAATTTATTTGTAATATGTATGCTTTAGAGATTATATCTCTCCACTTGTTTAGACCAAAAGCACACTGAAGTGAGAGCCCAATTCACCATGGATTATCACTTACTTTGCCATTTCAATTTTGTGTACGTGATACATATCCAGCACTCTCAGCCTGAAGTGTCCCAACTATCTTTAGAAATCAGGGTGAGTTTGGTAGTTTTGAATTACTAGTTCTTTGACTGAAAGTTTTGGTTTTGTACAACGATTTTGAACCTCTGTGAGCTCAAATCTTGCCTTTTGAAAGCCCGAAGTCCAAGCAGCTGCCCAGCTACTTCCACTCAAAGTTCGAAGCTGCTTTGCGAAGGTTTCTCAAACTCATCTTTAAAGGCCTAGTCCACTCCACACATTCAAGAGGCCGATCTCGATCACCTCCCTGCTTAATGTACTTATGAAGACCAACTCCCTAGACATAAATTCAGTCATGAAAAAATCTCAATAAAGTTGTTACGGCCTGGTCCAACTCACTATATCATCTGTAACGGCCCAACCAAATTCAAAAGGTCAAAGCTCCCAAAAGGAATATCCAACAATCACTCTATCAATCAATGCGGGACTTAGGGTGTCATAAAACATTAAAACATTGCTATGTTATGCCATGGTTTGTTGGACAAGGTGAAGTTCATGGTTAACCCAACGTGACCAGTCTCGAAGAATGTACATAATCTGGATTTATCTAAAGCGGTACAACTACTTATTTATGCCATACAAAAAGCTCTTCTGGCTTACATCAGCTCAAATAATTTAATCACTCATCTTGCATCAAGAAGTAAAGGCTTTGAGTCTCTAATCCACATCCCATGGACCTCCTCGCGTAAGCCAATCAAGCAAAACAATATTGGCTTTACTTATCAAGTATCGTACTCATTCCTCTTCCTCAATATATAAGCACTTCTCACTCTAGTTACATCATTTTAAGGACAATCAGGTCACATTCAGCAACATGCTAACATATATAGCCAATATCCTGCTAAAAAATCCATATCGCGCTCCCAAGCATTCAAGAGGAAACCTAAAACTAAGAGCTCGCACTTTCAAACAATCTGCTATCAGCTTTTTAGTAGCTAGGGCACAAAAAGTACAAGAATTTCCACGATATGAAGAAATGATGAGCTAGATCAATAAAAAAGTTACCTCCAGAATGCACCACAAAAGCTGATGGATCATATTTCAAGCTTGCACCACATGATTCACACTCAATAGTGTCCAAACCAATGCTAATCCACCCTCTTCGTGCACAAGCCAAGGAGCTGGCATCCTGCAGAAGAATTGTGACACACTCTTGTTTTCTCGGTTTTTAAAATACAACAGAATCTAAACTGATAATCGAGCAATTCAAGCATTTCCAAACCATGCATATGTCAAAATACAAAGCATACCATAGTCTTACTAGTACTGGTACTTGTCAATGACCTTAATGGGAGCAAAGTGACCCAAACAGCACCCAGCAGTTACACATAACAAGCAAAGAAAAAAAAATGAAAACACAAGAGCAGACTTGACAACGATATGCAAAAACTGCTTTACTTCAAAGTTGACAGATTATAACCTTGGGTTTTCCAAACCAGTTTGAAGGATTAAATGTAGCAAGGCGCCTGAGCAGATCCCCTCTCTCCCAAGGTCTACACGATGCTTGTGATGATCCAAGCGCAGAGCCAGCACCAGTTGTGCTAAGGGATGCCTTCGGGGGATGCCAACCAGCAAAAGATTGGGAACCAGCCTTAGAAGTCTGGCCCATCCACTCCACACTGCCAGCATTTGCTGGAATAGCGGGCGATGACGCCCCGGCGGAACTGATAAAAGTCAGATTGTCAGCAGCAGGCAAAACCCGACAACCACAGAAGCAGAATTACTAGCTGAAAAAGCACGCGTGGCTTCGATGAAGCATTCCGCTGAACACCCAACACTCCCCAATTCCACGACATTGTGCTGGATAGAGTTTCAAGCAAAAACACAACAAACAATTAGATACCCTCGTTTGGTCCCAAACCCACCAAAACCCAAAACACGAGCTCTCTAGTCCTCATACAGACCAAATCCTCCACTCACACGAACACCCGAGCCGACCAATGCCACTCGATGCTACGACGAGGAACAAAAAAACCAGCGGGAACCCTAGCGAGAAATCGGCGCGGCTCCGGCATCACACTGGCGCGACTTCTCGAGGGAGGGAAATCGAAATCTCGCGGGACGCGGCATTCGGATACAGCGGACGAAAGAACCGATCCACCCATCAATTGGCGAAGAGAAACGGGAAAAGCCGAACAACGAGGGAGCTGGTGCGCTCGGCGGTGGTCAAGGGAAGGTTACCTAGCGGCAGGAGAAGATCTGGCGAGAGCGAGGGCGTCGTTGTTGTTGGTGCCGCCCGAGCTTATGTCCTCGTCCTTCATCTCCTCCTCGACCTCTGCGAATTCCTTCCTCTTCTTCTTCCTCTTCCGCTCCCTCTTCCAACTTCTACTTCGCGTGCGCTCTGTGGGTCTCGCGGGCGTTTTTAAGCTGAATGTGGTTAAAGCTCGGTCTTTTTTCAGGACCGCACTCTTCTCCCCGACTCCCAACCGCGGGCGCCGGGCGTGCTTTTACCGAACTGCCCTTTTAATTTTACCTTGATTTACTTGGGCCGGGGTTGGTTGATTTCCCGGAAATTTTCAAATGAAGACGTGGGAATATTTTCTCGAGAAGGAGCTCTCTCTCCTTTTTTTTTTGTGGTGAACGAAAAGGAGCTCAAAATGGATATTTTTGTTTGAATAAAATTATGAAATGAACACTTATTTTCAAATAAAGACCCAAACTCGCTATCGATTAGAGTGAGGTAACTTTCGTGACAATTTTTTTTGCAATTTTCATGCAGATGATGATTTTATACACAACCCATTCTATGGGAGAGGATCATGAATAAAGCAAATTGTGTTATTCATAAAATGCCCTCGACCTCGCCCTTGCTACCACAGCCCTTGACAGCAACTCCGGCACCTTCGTCATCGGATAAAGGTCGACCCAAGCCATAAATCAAGCACAAGCGAGGTAGAGAGCTTAAGGATTTGTGGAGATATTGATTGGTCTTGTCAATTCATTTTTGTGCTCTTGTTAGTCTCATCGGAGTGCGGTGGCGAACGAGGTCAAAGGCGTTTGTTGGGGGGGAAGGGGGTAAGGTCTCGAAAGAATCCAAGCAATCACGTACCCCATAAATATCAAAACAAAGGATGTAGGGGTAAGCAGTTTCAGATTGCACCCGAAACATGAAATCTACTTGTTATAATAGGTTTCTCATTTTTGGAAAACCGGAACTCACCTTGCATACTGTGGAACCTGAAACCTATCATGTCGTAAGTTTCAAAGTCGATTCCAAGTTCCACCCAAGTTCCACCCGTATCATTGATTGAACGATTACAGTGAATTATCATATTTAATGATCACCACTTGTTGTTACACTCTACCAACCACAACTGATATCTAGACATATAAAAAATATAAAACATTAACAACCCAAAAATCTCAATTATATAATGGAAGCTCAGATTAATAGTTCCAGATGATATACTCACCATCGGACATTATGAAATACCACAGAATCATACAAAGACGTACATTAAGAATCACGCAATAACTTGTTCCAGGTTCACCAACCTAGAACCTGGAACTTACTCAGCCAAATATGTTTCTTAATTTTTGAAATCTGGAATCTGTTGTTCATACCTTAAAACTTGGAACCAGACAAGTTCCTACTAATCCGGTTCTCCGATTTTAAGTTTTACCTTAAAATCATGCTCACCTCTAGAAAGATGTGCCTTCCACCTCGAACAACTAGCTAAATAAAGACTTAGCTAGAGGCTAGAAGAAGATTCCCAACTTCTTTAACTGTATCTCTTGAAAATCAACGAACTATAAAGGTGTAGATTGAATGGTCAAGTGTCTAACTTGAATGTGGTAGATTCAATGTTTGAATTGTCAGGTGGTCCACTTCTTAAAGTAACCTTTGGAATCAAAACTTGGAAAGTAACCTTTAAGACCATGCCCTCATAATCAAAACTTTCTTTTGGAAGCTCCTATCTTGTAGGTAGAGTCTTTTCCAACGCGCATGATTGAAGCGATTTACATACATTCATGAAGATTAATTAAGCCAAAAAATTCATATATGTTATCCAAAAAAAAAAGGAAAAAGTTAAAAGCCTCTGCAAAGTAGAGTGCCTAGTTCTTACTTGTTGTAGGGAGGTTGCCATGGAAGAAATACTTTTTTTCAAGACTATTAACCCTTTGGATGACCAATTAAGTGTTAAACATTTTAATAATTTGTCAATTTAGTCATTCCGATCAATTTTGATAGGAAATGGTTGACATGGATGTCGACTGTCCTATATGGCATGACTTGCGTTGATGTCGATAATTTTTATAATTTTTTTAAAAAATTGATTTTTTATACATGGGGAAGAAGGAACAGATGAAAGGGAAAATGCTATTTCTCTTTATATCCATCTCATTTGAGTTCTATTTTGCTCTTTTTTTACAACTATTTACTTTGCTCATTGTGCTTAGACATATTGACATACCTTTATATAGGAAATGTACACATCAAGATATTTCTAGGGGTAATATGAAAAATGTATTCTAGATATTTCTTAGTATTAGATCTCCATCGTTAAATCAATAGGAGATCTAATGGCTATAATGGGGAGGCCTCATGTATAAATATGGGTGCTCTCCCTTAATTTGTATCATCCAACAATTGAGCAACAAAAGTCCCTTTATTTGTATTATCCAACAATTAAGCAGTCTCTCTAAACTCTCTATGATTTGGCCGCTGACATTCCTGTTCAAAACTGAAATTTGAACCATCAAATTGATGCCAACCAATCTTCTTTTTGCTGTTGCCTGTTGACAACACATTGTCTACTGGTCTGGTACTGAACAATGTTCTTTTTATGATGATTTTTGTATATGAAGATTTTTTGGGTTGTTGCTTTTTTCATATGCAAAAACAGATGTCTTCCCTCATGTGTATGTACAAGCACCATGATACTTAACATTTTGCGATCTTGTTTGTTCGGAATTTCGATATTTTTGTATCATGGATTAAAAAAGTGAATTTTGGTATTTTCATTTAGAAACAAAGGCTTGGTAATTGAGAGAATGGCGACTAGCAATTCTGGTCGTGAGAGCACTCCTCAGTCAGTGACGGAGAGCCCGACACCAAGTCAGTGGGATCAGCCGCCGCAACATCCGCAGCATGTGGCAGCGGATTCTGTGGTGGCAAGGAGAAGAGAGATACTGAACATCATGGATGACGCGCAGGATGAAGTTGCGAAGTCTCCGAGAGAAGCTAAGGTGCCTTATCTTTCATGGGTTTTTTTATTTGGTTACACCTTCATGATTTATTAGGGCTTATTCGAGCATAGAGTTGAATTGCCGTTTTCTATTTGCTTTGGATAACAAAGCGAGTGATTTATTCTGTTGGGCAATACATGTTATCTTATGTGCTGGTAGCGTAAAAAATGTGTAAATTGGCTTATGTACTCTTTGTCTTGATGAGGGAGATAGATTGAATTATCATTGATACTAGAGGTTGGCCATTTTTATGATGATTTTTGTATGGGAAGATTTTTTGGGTTGTTGCTTCTTTTGCTTGTAGAAACAGATGTCTTCCTTCATACATTTGTACAAGCACTGTAATACCTGACATTTCGCAATATTGTTTTTTGGAATTTCAGTATTTTTGTATTATGGATTAAAAAGGCGAATTTTGATATTTCCATTTATAAACAAAGGCTCAGTAGTACCACCGCTCGCAGCGGCTGCATTGGTTTGCGCTCTTATCCCCTCACGACGGGATAGAAGTTCGAACCCTAGCGTAGGCGTTAGGTATTCTTAAGTGTGACGCCGTGATAGTGGGTCCTACGCTAGCGTTGCCCCGGGTTTAGTACTGATTAGCCTGTCGGGCGAAAGGGAGGTTCCCGAGTCATCAAAAAAAAAAAAAAACAAAGGCTTAGTAGTGAAAGGATGGTGGCTAGCGATTTCGTTCATGAGAGCACTTCTCATTTGGCGACGGAGAGCTCGACACCAAGTTAGTGGGATCAATCACCACAACATCCGCAGTGGGTGGCGATGGATTATGTGGTGGCGAGTCGGTGGAATTGACATGACTGATGTGTTTTTATCGATTCCGAAACGATAAAACATTTTATAGTCATTTTCAAGTAATTATGATGATTTAATTACATGGTAAAAATGAATATAATAATACGACGCAACATGAATTACCATCCCTATTAAAATGACGATTAATTCGAGATACATGCGGAAGAAGGAACAGATGAAAGGGAACATGCTATTTCTCCTTAGATCCATCTCATTTGAGTTCTATTTTGCTGTTCTATTTTACCACTCTTT
Source organism: Syzygium aqueum (assembly GCA_031216185.1). Lineage (NCBI taxonomy): Eukaryota > Viridiplantae > Streptophyta > Magnoliopsida > Myrtales > Myrtaceae > Syzygium > Syzygium aqueum. The sequence continues at coordinate 31,444,885 of CM062236.1, forward strand.
ACTTTTCTCATTGTGCTTATACATATTGACATACCAAATAAAACATACATGTCGTCAGATAAAGGTCAACGTGAGCCCCAAATCAAGCACGAGCAAGCAGAGATGTTAAGGACTTGCGAAAAAATTGGTCAGTCTCGTCGATTCGTTTTTGTGCTCTCATTAGTCTTGTCAAAGGGCAGTGGTGGATGAGGTCAAGGTCGTTTTAGGGGGGAGGGGAGTATGAATATTACGCTCCAAAGAATTCGAGCGGTTGCGCACCCTATGAATATCAGGACGAAGGTGGCAGATGAAGTACGTAAAGGTGAGCGATTCTAAGTTCCTCATTTTTTAAAAACGGGAATTTTGCCATGTATACCATGTAACTTGAAACTTACCATGTCAACGGTTCCACGGTCGGTTGCAAGTCTACTTAAGTTCTACATGTATTATTAATTAAATTATTACGGTGAATCATCAATTTTAATAACCATTACTTGTCTCTACAACCCACTCATCACAATTTATATTTAGATACACAAAAAATATAAAATATTAACAAAGCAAAAATCTTAGTTATATAATGAAAGCTCTGACTAATGGTTCCGAATGAAACACTCATTATCGGACATAATATAATACCGCAGGATCATGCAAAGACAGAGATCAAGAAAAACACAAAACTTGTTCCAAGTTCACTTGCCTAGAACCTACCCATTGAAATAGATTTTTCAATTTTTGGAATTTGAAACCCACATTGCATACCTTGAAACTTTGAACCAGATAGGTCCCATTGATCCGGTTCTTCGATTCCGAATTTTACTCTAAAACCATGCTCATCCCCAGAAGGATGTGCCTTCCACCTCGAACAACTAACTTAATGAAGGCTTAGGATGGGTTTGGTAATCAGTCAAAAAGTAACTATGTCTATTCTTTTGTTCCCATAATGAGTTTTGGAACAGAAATCCGTTTGGTAAATTTTTGTTCTCGAGCACAAATTTGCAAAAATTTATTCTCAGAATCAGTTTTAGAACAGAATCAAAAAGCAAAAAAAATTTGCTTCTTGATTTTGGGAATAAACAAAAAATTAAAATGAATAATAGCTCACTCTACTCATGGAGTTCACATGCCCAAAGCTCATTCTGCTTCTCCTTCACCGGCCTTTCTTCTCAACGGGTGCTCCTTCACGACGATGGCTACCCCTTTACCGACGAAGCTTCTCATTCGAGATGAGTTCTTACTGATGACTTGCAACTATGAAGGGACGCCGTCGCCACTGTTGAGCAAGGCCAGTCGTCGCTGAGCGAGCGCCACCCTCGCCCATCTGTGCCCGCTCTCGCTTGAGCAAGCTTCACCACAGTCACCGTTCCAGGCGACCGTGAGGCTCGAGCGAGCGCGGTTTTGTCCCAATATGACATCCTAGTTCGTCATTACTAACAACAAAAGGGTCTATTAACCCATATAAACACACGGAAGCTATTATAATTACAAAACAAGTATGTAATGCATCTCCTACTAAGAATCATACATAAACGCATGCTGATATATACATTTATATACATATGCACAAGTCTAGAGTCAGGGTGCAGACGAACTAATTGTATAGATATACAAATCAAAAGAAAAGTCACCCTTGGGAGGTTTTAGGTACATTACTCCATTTACGCGTCAACTCCCAAATGCTCCCCTGCTCCAACACTTAAATGACCTTATCAAAAAGGTCCGACACTCAGGCCGTGTTACCTCAAAAAAAAAATCATCCAACTGCTCGCCTATCTACTCCTCCATATCAGGATCAATGTCCGACCTTGAGTCAATATCTAGGAACAGAAGCAGTCCCAATAGCTATCCCTAGCAGCAGATATACAAAGCAACGAAACGGTACGAAACTAACCATGGCACCATGCTTACATCAACCCATAGTGTGGACACGAACTTCGCAAAAAAAAACATTTAGAAACTCAAGAAAGGTCATGTCCTCCCAATGTTATGTAAAATCTTTAGGTGCTCCATACCGAGTGCTTAAGGTAGCAAGAGAATCGGATGTCATACCTACTAATATGAAAAGACAAATAACAATGGGAGTAAGCACAAGGCTTAGCAAATAGCTATCTAAAATATCGACGACATAAATTATAAATCACCACAAGACGCAAACATCATTTATAAGGGAAATGATGCAAATGCAATGAATAAATGTAATACATGTCGCATGCTAGTTATTAATCCAGTTTTCTTACCAAAATTCACCTCCGTACCACGGTTCCATCGACGCGTAGACCGACCCATGCACGTAACTTTTAGCGCACAAGCCAGATTTCCATGGTATACCGATCACATGCATCTCACTCCGAGGCATCGTTGGCTCGTAGACCGACGACATCCAAGCCTTCCATACTTAGGCATCCCGATACTCCCACGGGGCATCATCAGCGTATAGACCGATGGTCCTCACAATTTATTATCACACGATGCACATGAAGTAAACACATATGAGGTATCGTCAAGGATCTCCCGTATGACGATTGTCACCATCCATTATCACACGATGATGATATGATGCAAATACATATCAGTTCATCGAATATAGTGCATCCAAGTGAAGTTCACCTCGCGTATATGATAATAATATGATGAGTGTGAAAGAATCACAAAAACGAAGATCGGTAACAACCTCATATAGTATGTATCAACTAACCAAGGCGCGAACAACATACCAAGGTACCAGACACATAGCCACGTCATGCTTGTTTATCACCATACCATATGGTTTATCACTCACCTTAATCTTTCAACATTGCCAATAACAAAATTCGACATCAGTCAATAGTTCAAGCGAGAACAATTAGCCCACGAACAATAAAAGAAAATTAAATGATTAATCAACCATCCTCATCACAAGACTGCTTCCATATGAGCTCCCGCCACCACCAGTCTAGAGCCTGGCCACCGTTGGCGTTGTCCCACGCCGCAAGGCCGCCTTCGCATAGCTGTTCTGTTTCACAGCCACCACCACCGGCCAGCGACTTGGCTCAACCCGAGCCACAACCACCCTTGTCAACCCGTATAACCATCCAACCTCACCACATGTCATCTCGACATCCGAATAACACCAAAAAGCAACCAAAAAGTCAAACGAACGTAGGGAAAGTTGCATCAACCAACTTGCACACAACATTAGCACGTCTCGTTTGAGCCATCCAAGCTCGTTTTCAACAATCCGTCACCATCACGCGATATCCTACGTCCTAGGGAAACCAAAAAGTCAAAAACTTTCCAAACTTTTCAATGCAAAACCCAAAGCCCATCATAAAAGATCAAAAAAATCATCCCTCTCGTGCGAAAAGACAACTGTGAAGTCGAGGGGTTAGAATCCACTTGCCTCGAGGATGATTGTGTTGAAAAATCACAGGAAGTTGAGCCGGTTTTCCTCTTGCGCGGCCACAAAGCGTCAAAGATGAAGGAGAATAAGAAGTAAAAATGAAGAAGAAAAGGAGGAGAAGAAGACATGAAGAAGAAGATATGAAGAAAAAGAGAAACTTTTGATATAAAGGGGTGATTTTCAGACAGGATATTTCTTGAATGTTTTTTTTGTCCCAAATCACCTGCTATCTTGCTCAATCTAACAGCCATCAATCATCACTCAAAACCTTTGATAATAAAAAAAAGAAAAGAAAATCTTGGCTAAAGCAGCAAAGATTTTCTCAGCGTCATAATGGGATGATATAAAAAAAAAAATCAGGATGTCACACCTAGCTAGCTGTAACTCATAGCGCGTGTATAGGTTGACGTGCTGAAATATTGCATCTCTTTTGGCTCGACCATCCTTAGCTCCCTTTTGTGCAATCACTGCATTACGTCACCGCCTTCACTCCATGGTTCGTCTCAGGTACGTTCTACACTAACCAGTACTAAAGTCCTTTTTTTTGTGGATGGTTAGGAGTAACTTTCCTTTTAGAGAGATATGAGTTCGGATTTCCGAGTGTAGATTGCTTTTGGTTGTGCTTCTTAGATTGAATTTATGCCAGTGTCTTTTTTGTGCAGCATACTCCTTTACATCCATAGTTGATTTTTTAAAGGACATACCTATGTTACTGGAATTGGATATTTTCTCAGTGTTTGATCAATACGTCTGTTGGACTTCTTGTAGTTATTATATAGGATCCTCGTTGATTCCTGATAAATAGGTTCACTTGGAAGTGTTTCTGAATTGAAGGTTTTTCTTATTAATTTTTGGACAGGTGAAACTAAGGGAAATGAAACCTGGGATGTTATCTCATGAGTTGGAGGAGGCTCTTTGGTTGTTGTGATGTGTAAATAGGAAGTGTTTTTGGGTGATGGATTTGTATAGCATGGTTGAGAAGTAGCTGGAATCATTATAGAAGGGAAAATCATTAGTTAGGAGGAGAAGCTTTTTAAACTAAGCTAAGTTTAGAGTGAATATCAGACTGACTGTTAGATTATATTTTGATCTTGTTGACCAGGCATTATTGGTGGGTTTGGGGTGGATCACCCTCCAAAAGTGGCGGCTAGTCATGTGCATTTTTTGTTATCGTTCGTATCATTTCGATGGCTAAGAGCCTTGTAGAGAGTTTTGAGCATGTTTAGACTATGGAGTTGTTGTGCTAGTTGATTGGTGCAATTGTCAGGTTTTTCATAATCAGTCCACTAGTTGGATTTTCGTTTTAGAGATTCTGATTTTAGCTGCACCAGATCCATTTTCGTTTCAGTAGCATGGAAGAGATAACTATCAACTAACACTCTTTCTAATACAGGGGGCAAACAAGATTAACCTCTTCTTTTTGTGACAAAAGTGAATGGGATTAGCTGATCAAAGTGTAATTTGAATTTTTCATGTCCAGTTGCATCTTCTTTGTTAGTCGGGGCTGAAAAATTTTCAGGTAGGAGGATTTTGGTTTGAATAAAATAGTAGTTGTTGACGATCAAAGTATTTGGGAATTTCACATCAAGGTATTTTTTAACTTTTGATTATTTTGATGTCATTGTAGATGTAAGTTTTAAAATGTTTGATTATGTTGTTGACATAAGTCATTATTATGAAAATTGCAAGATGATAGTGAGTGGGCAAAATTCAAGAAGGATGTATTTCCCTAGTATCTTGAACTGTGTATTGTATTTGGCGGTACATATACTAGTGGGGATCATGCCACAGAAAATGTCGAAGATTTGACGGTGTCGGAGAAAGGTGATAATGGTGGTGGCAATGCAGACGGTGATCCAGAGGATTGAAGTGATCACCACATTAATGAGATAGTATTTACATCCAGCAATACTACAGCTTCCGTTCATGACAAGTATAGATTGGATAGGACTCCAAATGCCAAGAGGAGAAGAAAGAGTACTTCATTTTGCATTGCTAACACTTGCAAAGCTATATAAAAGCTAAAACAAGTCAATCTGTGAATGGTTTGCCACTTCACAGGTCACACAACTACCTGTGAACCCCTTCTCCATATACGCTGTCATTGATGATCTACTTAGTATGATTGAGTTTGGACCATATCTTTACAACAAAGCACTAGAACGAGCATGTGTTAATGCCACATGGAGGGAGGCTTTCATCAAACCTCATATGAATGGAAAATGCGCTTCTTCAATCTCTTTAGTAGGTGTTGGGAAATGTACTATGGATTACATGAGGTTTCATTTGATTGTATGACTTATGCTAGTATTTGATATTTGGTTTTTAGAGATATTGATCTCGAGACTCTTGTACTTTTGTGAGGCCATGGGTATGACAAATTGCTTGGGTGTTATTTATATATTTGATTTGCTTTCACTCTACTACTTATGTTTTAGTTGTTATTGGATTTTTTTTAGATATCTATATTGATATTCTTGTATTTGTGTGATGATATAAGTACTATGGAAGGGGGATCAAATAGTGTGTCTAATTGGCAGGTAGATCCATATGAATAATTCTTGGATGATGATGATTTTCACATATTGATAGCATGGTTGAGCATCGTTGTGAAGGACATGTCCATGCATACGAAAGAACCTATTAGGAATGGCAAACTATCAAGACCCGAATGGATAAGGGAGATTGTTTATAGACATTCAGATAGAATATATGAAGCCTTCAGGATGGAGAGACATGTTATTTGAACTTATGTGAATTAATGAAGATAAAAGGTTGGTTGAAAGATGGTCGGTTTTTTAGGATAGACAAATAAGTTGGGATCTTCTTATCTGTGATTTGTCACAATAACTCCAATAAATATTTATATGAGAGATTCTAACGTTCACGAGCAACAATTAGCAAATATTTTAATATAGTGTTGAAAGAAATTCTCAAACTCTCAAAAAAGGTTATCAAACTATCATCCTTTGATGTTATCCCATAGGAAATTCTTATGGATCCTAATTATGAACGATACTTCAAGATATGGTTTTTATTTTTAGAGTTTATACTATCACATACATGTAGTTGATAATTTTGTATAACATTAGATTTTCATAAATACACAGGGCTGCGTAGGTGCTATTGATGGCACTCATATCAATGCTTTCGTCCCTATGTCTTAGCAGGTCTCATTTAGAGGCAGGGAATACCACCCAAAATGTATTGTGTGTTTGTTCATTTGATATAAAATTTACTTTCGAGTATTCTGGGTGGAAAGGATATGCTAATGAATGTCAGGTACTTTTGGCAGCACTCAAGATTGCTCAATTGCAATTTCCTCGACCACTACTAGGTATTTGCTTTGTCTATAAGAAGAAACTTTTTTTTTTATGATTATATTATAGTTGCATATGATAACAAATTTATATACACCATGTTACAAGCAAATACTACATAGTAGATTTTGGTTATGCATCGCTTCTGGGATTTTTAACTTCATTCAAAGGTGAACAGTATCATTTGAACGGTTATAGAGGACGTGGGAGACAGCTAAGAACAACAAGAGAATTGTTTAACCATAGGCACTCTTCATTGAAGAATGTCATTGAAAGGTCACTTAGGGCATTAAAGAATCGCTTTACCATTTTGAGACACATTACTTTATTTATAATTAAAAAGCAAGCACTTATTGTAATTGCATGTTATGCTTTCCATAATTATATTCATGACCAGGATAAGATAGATAAAAACTTTTCCTTTTATGGAGATCCAGAGTACTCTTTTGGAGCTAGAGAAGTGAAGGTTGCAGATAATACATCACATGAGCAAACAGTTAAGATAAACATGCTTAGGAAAAATATTGCAAATAAAATGGAAAATGATTACAATATGCCCGAGATTCCATGATATTGTGTTTCCGAATTTTGTAATATTGTTTTTAAATACTAGATGACAATGGGAGAGGTTCCTTATGTGTCTTGAGTTTTTGAGTGCTTCTTTTGTTTGCTGACTTGTTTAAGTATGGCCTTTAGACTGTACACTTAAGCATGAAGTGATGAATTTTAGTAGCGTTTCTTGTATTTATATATCGCCATGTTTATACATATCACCATGAGATGAGAGTAGTTCATTTAATACTCTAAATTTACTTATTCAGCTTCCTCTGTTCATGGCATATTTGGTGTGCACTTGGAATTTTTTAAAGCGCTGCGCATGTTTATGTAAGAATCAATGTTTACTTTCAACTTTCCAAAGAAGACATTTGGCAAATTGTGTGCAATAACTTCTCTACTGGCCAAACCGCTGAAAAATGAACCTCATCTTGCATTGTCAAATAATTATCATTACTTTTTGTGAAAAATTCTTCACTGACAATTTATGCAGGTGTAATGCAATGTAGCAATAAAAGAAAAAGTTATGACCATTATAAAAGCACTTAAAAAAAGCAGTACATACTTCAAATTGAGATAGAACACTGATATGAGTGATAGAGGAAAGAGTTTATACCAAGTATATATCATGTTTATACATATCACCGTGTATATACCAAGTACATACATATCACCATGTTCACCATGTTTTCTTCACTTATAAGAAAAAAATAAATTGGTGAGTGCTCCATGAGAATTAAATACCAAGTTTAAAAAGGCACTTGAAAAAAATTTGGAATAGAAATTTTCTGAAGTTACTAAACACATTTATGTTCTTTTTCTATTTCAGAAATAGAAATTTTGAACTGTTACCAAATGCCTTCAAATGCTTAAAAATTGTTCTCGGGTACAGAATTAAAAAAAATAATTTTTGAGTAGAAATTATTTTTGAAAACAAAATGGTTGCTAAACGCACCCTTAGCCAGAGGCTAAAGGAAGATTCCCAACTTCTTTAAACCATATTTTTTGAAAATCAACTAATTTTAAAGATGTTGATTGAATGGTCAAAGGGTTTAATTCAAATGCGGTAGATTCGACGTTGGAATTGCAATGTGGTCCACTTATTAAAGTAACCATTGGAATCAGAACTTAGAAAGTAACTATTGAGACCATGCCCTCATAATCAAAATTTCCTTTTGGAAGCTCCTATAATGAAGGTAGAGTCTTTTATACCGCGAATGATTGAAGCAATTTATGTACATCCGTAGAGATTAATTAAGCCAAAAAATTCATATATGTTATCCAAAAAAAAAAAGGAAAAAAGCTAAAGCCTTTGCGAAGTAAAGTGCCTAGTTCTCACTTGTTGTAGGGAGGTTGCAATGGAAGGAATACTTTTTTTCAAGACTAGTAACCCTTTTGCATGACCAATTAATTGTTAAACCTTTTAACAATTTACCCATTTAGTCATTATGGTCAATTTTGATTGAAAATTGTTGACACGGATGCCAACTGTCCTATGTGCACGGCTTGCATTAATGTGGACAATTTTTATAATTTTTTTTAAAAATTAAATTTTATTTTTCTTCTCTTTTATTCTTATTTCTTTTTCTTTCTTTTAGTTTTTTTTTCTAAGCTCAGCGAGGATTGCAGCTAGGGGTGAGCATGGTCCGGGTTGGGCCGATCCACCCCCTAACCCTAGGACCAACCCGCATAGTGTTGGTCCTCAATTTTTTGGGACCAAGGACCGAACCAACCCAATGGGTTCGGTTCGGTCCAGGGTTAGCCCGAGACCAATTGATAATATTTTTATTTCATTTTTTGTACTAAGTTTAACTCGGGACCAACCAACCCAATAGGTTCGGATCGGACCGAGCATAGCGAGCGGCGAGCGGCAAAAGGCTAGTAGCGAGCGGGACGAACACTTTTAATAACAAGATTACAACCCACAATATGCAAGGAAATTCACAAAAAGATTAACATTTTCACAACCAAATCACTAGCAAATGTCAACAAAGGGAACATGCAATATGGTCTTTAACGCCCACAAAGTTCACAACTTTGATTTAGGGTTTTGAATTTTTTAAATTAAAAATTAAAAACATTATATTATATATATTATATCGGTCCGGTCCGGGTGGGCGGTTCCACACCCGGAACCGAGAACCGGATTGGTACCCACCGGTTCCAAAAAATTGGAACCGGGAACCGGACCGAAACCCTTAGAACCCACTGGTCTTGGTCCGATTTCGAGCGGTCCTGGGCGGGTACCGGGTTTTTTGCACACCCCTAATTGCAGCCCTTGCCCAGGCCACAAGGGTCAGCCAGCAACCCTTGTCGAACTTCTTGGAAAAAAAAAAGGAAAAGAAAGAAAGAAAGAAAATAAAAATTATAAAAAAAAGTTTGAAAAATTTATAAATATTTAGAATTTTTAAAAATAGTCCACGTTAGCATCAGCTATCGTACATAGCCTTGCCGGCATCCACATAAGTGATATCTGGCTAAGATTGGCCATAAGGAGTAAATTGATAAATTATCGAAATGTTTATGTTCAAATTAAACAAATCAAAAGGTTTATAATTGAATTGGTACAAATGCAATATGTTTAGAATTTTTTAAATAATTTTCCCCATGAATAGTCTGTCCATACTTGTACTTAAATCAACACATCTTAGATTTGGCTTGGTTTAACAAAGAAAGGAAGGAAATGAAGGAAATTGGACATAACTAATTTCCCTTCGAGCCAATATTTTGTTTTCTCCCAAAAATTGGAGAAAATGGAAACTACCCCTGCAAGCATTTTTATTTGCGAAACTGTCCTTTGGATAAGACGAAGTTTATTCCATTTATTGCTCACTTTATTTCTCTCTACACCATTTCTCTTTACTACACATTTAAACAAAAATGAGAAATCATGATTCCCTCCCCAATACATTGCACAGCTCTAGGAAGCTTTGGAAGAAAATAGAAATGAAGTATTAGAAGGAAGAGAAAAACAAAGCTATAAAAAGGGCTCGAAGGAGCTCTGAGATGAAAATCTGAACTCTACTTGATCCGGTCTAGAACATTGATTTTTGTCTCGAAATTGACATAATTGATATGTTTTGACTGATTTTTAAACGATAAAACATTCTGTAGTCATTTTAAAATAGTTCTGATGATTAAATTAAACGGTTGAAACGAATATAATAATACAACGCAACACGAATTGCCATCCCTATTTGAATGACATTGAATTCAAGATACACACGGAAAAAGGAGCAGATGAAAAGGGGAAATGCTATTTCTCCTTACACTCGTTTTATTCAAATTTTATTTTGCTCATTTTTTTACGGCCCTTCACTTTTCTCATCATGCTTATAAATATTGACATACCAAATAACACATATAGTTGTTACTCTAATCAAAACTAATAAACGAGTGAAAATTATAAACTAGAAATACTAAATTACCAAGTAAGAAAAGGCAGCTGTTATTTGGCAAAACAAATTTGGCCAGCAGCATCAAGAAGAACTGGAGAGAAGGTTTTCGTTTCGTTCAGCAACGTCGGACGGTCAGATTCTAGCCACGTGGACAACCCCTCCACGTGGCCAAAGAGGACCGGAGGAGGGGGGGCCCACCCGATCATTGGACCCGCTTCGGACTTTCAAATTTCAAAAAGAAAAATCCTAACGGTCAATCACGACCCCGCCCCCTCCCCTTTATCGTTTGCGCGTGACGCGATCAACGCCTTCCCGAATGGGAAGATCTTGCCTCCTACCTTCGTCCCGATCTCCATCATCATCCATCTCTCGGAGTAAAGAAGAGATCCACCCAAAAAGCAGCTTCGTTTCTTGAACACCCTTTTGATTGCTCATCATTTTCAAACGGTTCTCGGCTCCTTTTTGCTTTTTCTTTGATCCGATGGACGACCACCAACGGGGGTGACCACCCTTTTGCTCACCGACGTTTCTTGCCAGCAGCAACAGCATTCCGTCTCCTCTCACAGTGAGTTTTCAAGAACCCACGAAGCTAAATTCCCATCTTCTCGATCTTTGGAGCACTTTGCATTCTTGCTCCGCTCCGATTCACGGGATTCCGCTTGTTAATGGGCTAGGCATTTTCGAATTCATCCTCCGCCGGCTACCGTGTTTCCGAAATGGCGGGTCTTGATTCGCGTTGCGATTCTGTCGATGGTATACTTTTCCTTGAGTTTCATCTACAATTTTACAAGTGGGTGTTTCGAATGTAGCCATCGGCTCAAAGTTTGATAGTTATCTTTCCCTCCCTTTTGAGTGCTTAAATGCTTGCTTGATATAGATGTGGGTTGGCAAGATCCAAGCGTCGAAACAAGTTGTGTAGAAAAATTTGGCAAGCTGGCTGCTCATGGTGCAGGTGACTAAGAAAGGAAGAGGAGTAACTCTTGCATATTTCGGCAATGAATGGTTAAGCTGACTATTTTGTATGGGGTCGTCGTGCAGTCGACTTAATCTATGGGTTGGTGCAGGTTCTTCGATGTTGGGGTTTTCGTTGACCTCGCCTGATCTTGTCATCTGTGCCGGTTCGCCGGATATTCCCAGCAGCAGCGGATTTGGAGATTCTCCTGTGTTCTTGGATAAGAACAACTGCTCACAGAATCTGGAGCATTCTATTGAGCTTTCACTGGAAAACTGCATTCCAGAATCCGAAACCAAAGTGAATAGCAGAACTCCAGTTGTGAGGTTTTCGACAGTGTGTCAAACTTTTAGTCAAGTTTCGTCTCGTGAAAGCTCCTTCGAGCTTCCTCCACCGCCAATGAGTGAGGACGTTGAGATGATTGGCCCCCTTCCTGCAGTACAAACCAATTTGGGCTCCCATAGTGTGACCACGATTGGCACCGAAACTGATAGAGCGGCAAGACCTGACTTACCTGAGGTATTGCCTCTTGTGAATTTTATCCATTCGGCTATATAAATAACTAGACTGACAAACTAGGTGCTGACTGGAAATTTCTTAATTAAATTCGTTGAGGACGATGGCGGTTGCGAATTTGAAGGAGAGCTCCAGGAGTTAGTGAGGAGCTACAAAAGTCAAAAAAAGGAGCTAATGGAGACAAGGAAGGCAATGGAAGAGCTTAAAAGAGAGAATCAACTGAAAAGCAAAGAATGCCAGGAGGCCTGGAAATCTCTACAGGAGCTTCAAAATGAGCTCATGCGCAAGTCAATGCATGTTGGGTCCTTGGGTAGGGAACATTTCATTTTATCTGTGATTGTTGTAATTTCAAGAAAACTACTTGAGTTTTTTGTGGACTTTTAAATGCAGCTTTTGCCATAGAGGGACAAGTGAAAGAGAAGAGCAAGTGGTTCTCTTCACTTAGAGACTTGACTAGAAAATTGAAGGTATCCAATTATTCGAGATGTGATTTTGGGTAGCAAAACTATGGTTTTATCATATTGAGAAAGTCAATTTGGCAGATTTTGAAAATGGAGCAAATTTCACTTTCTGAGGAGGCTTCAACGTACAGAAAGTGCCTTGAAGAAATGTTCCTTGAAGAAATGAAAGTTGTTGGCTGCACCATTCAGTCCACAAGTGAATTCCCTTCTACTCTCTCCAGCTATGCTTGTATTGCCTTCATCTTCTTCAACATCTTGTTTTTTGCAGTTGATCAACAAACTAAATCACACGAGGATCTCATGATAAAGTTAGTTGAAGGGTCTAAACAACGAAAAGAACTTTACAATAAGGTTTTGGAGTTGAAAGGTTAGTTACTACTTTATCCCAACAACTATTAAAATCAAAAGGAAGCCAGAGAGTCACCTCAATTTACACCTTGGTTTTTCTTACTTTCAGGAAATATAAGGGTGTTCTGCCGGTGTAGGCCTCTTAATGTTGAAGAAATTGATGCGGGAGCTTCAGTGGCAGTTGACTTTGAATCTTCAAATGAAGGCGAACTAACTATTAAGTCAAATGGTGCTTTTAGAAGGAACTTCAAGTTCGATGCTTTCTTTGGTCCCCAAGCGGATCAAGGTAATAAAATATCTGAAAATAAAGGGAATATTCCTAAAAATTTATATTAGAATTTGGCAATTGTTTATTATGTCTTCTGCGTTTGTCATGTAGCGGATGTTTTCGAAGATACAGCTCCATTTGCAACATCAGTCCTAGATGGGTACAATGTTTGTATATTTGCTTATGGTCAGACTGGAACCGGAAAAACCTACACAATGGAGGGAACCGAGACAGCTCGTGGAGTCAATTATAGGACTCTAGAGGAGCTGTTTCACATAATCAAGGAGAGACAACAACTTTTTCAATATGACATTTCTGTTAGTGTTTTGGAAGTCTACAACGAACAGGTAAGAGATTTGCTTGTCCCTGGAAATCAGCCAGGAGTCCCTGCAAAGAGGTATGCACATTAATAAGATATTTATCGTGTTAACCTTAAGATTTTCTGTAAAAATGCAAATTCTCATTTAAATTCTACGTTGATTGTAAACTGTTCCTTAGTCTTTGTGTAATCAGACATTCATTCATTTAATTGTCCTTCATTGTCACAAAACTTGAGAGCATAATACTTGGGATTTCTTAATTAAAGTAGCTACTGTTCTTGGCTAGGCTTGAGATAAGACAAGCGTGTGATGGAATGCATCACGTACCTGGACTGGTTGAAGCACATGTAAGCAACATGCATGAGGTTTGGCAAGTTCTACAGACAGGAAGCAATGCTAGAGCTGTTGGCTCAACAAATGCTAATGAGCACAGCAGTCGATCTCACTGGTCTGTTCTTTCTCCAATTTGTTCATCTCCTCAATAAGCATATGCTGATTATACATTTATGGATATGTGGTGTAATCATGCTCATTCCAAATTGTCGTTCTTTTATCTAGCATACATTGTGTGATGATCAAAGGGGAAAACTTGTTAACTGGAGAATGCACAAGAAGCAAGCTGTGGTTGGTGGACTTAGCTGGAAGTGAACGGATAGCAAAGACAGAAGTTCAGGGAGAACGGCTCAAGGAAGCTCAAAATATCAATAGATCTCTGTCTGCACTTGGTGATGTCATATCTGCTCTTGCCACAAAAAGCCCACATGTTCCTTTCAGGTTACAGAAATACCTGTTTTAATCTTTTCAAGTCCAGCATGTCATTTGTACCTGATTTTGTCGTAATTTTTTCTCCCATTTATTCGTGAAGGAACTCCAAACTCACCCACTTGCTTCAAGACTCTCTAGGTACCTATTTTTACATGAAAAGTTGGCATTAACAAGTTTAAAATTATTTGGCAGTAGCAGGGCCAGTAGTTGTGATAGAGCTTGCTTTTGTGTTTTCAATGTAAAGTTGCCCTATTGCAAATACAATTAGGAACCGCAAGTTTCGACAATAGAAACTCAGTAACATGAGAACTTTCTGTTTGTCAGGAGGAGATTCGAAGGCACTCATGTTTGTGCAGATCAGTCCTAATGAAAATGACTTGAGCGAGACTATATGCTCACTAAACTTTGCCAGTAGAGTTAAAGGCGTCGAGTTAGGCCCAGCGAAGAAGCAACTTGATGCTGCTGAATTTGTCAAGTACAAGCAAATGGTAACACATGTCCTGACTTACAAGTGTAATATACAAAGTTCTCTCTTTTTGCAGGGGGATGTAGTCCATATGGTTATGCACGTGTTTCTCATGTCACTGACTTGAATTTTCTGATGCAATTCAAATGCCAGGTTGAGAAAACAAAGCATGATATGAAGAGCAAGGATTTGCAAATTAAAAAGATGGAGGAAACAATAAATTGTCAGGATGCAAAAATTAAAGAAAGAGACCTTAAAAACAAGAATCTGCAGGAAAAGGTATAAAACTGCACTATTGTCTACTTGTCCAAGATAAGCTTGTCTGCTCACGGCATTATGCACGTTTTCTTCTTGATAACTGTTGCGTGAAAATTTTGTGAACAAAGTTCTCAAGTTTCCGATCATTTTGATACTAATACTTTGCAGATAAAGGAACTTGAGTCTCAGCTTCTCGTAGAGAGAAAACTAGCTAGACAGCACGTGGACACAAAAATAGCAGAGCAGCAGCAGTATCTGAAGCAGCAGGAGGAACAAAACTTGCAGACGAGGCCACCACTCGCCAGTCGCCAACTGGGGAGCATCAAGGAAACCGAGAGTTTTACAATAAGCAAAGACCAAACGAATCTCAGTCAACCCCCTGCGGATGATAACAGCTACAAGCCCGCATTAATGCTCCCTGCTTCAGATGGTCATGCCAAGTACAATGATTCCATGGAAAAAGAGAACATTCCTCTCGTACTTGGACAACCATTGCTTCCAAAAAGGACAGGAAGATTCTCTATCTGCACGACATCACGGCAAGTCCCCGTTGCCCCAGCTCCAAGGCGAAATTCTTTGATTCCATTGCCCTCAGCACAGAGTTCAACAACCCCTTGCCCAGCTCCATTATTGCCTTTAGAGGAATGTCTGCCTGAAAGGAATGAATGCGAGGACGGATCCGAGATGAACTGTTTGCCAGAGAAGATCCCCTGCCACAGTCCAAAAGGAATCCGAAGCGGGGGTAAGAAATTAAGTAGCACGTTGCGAAGGAGCCTTCAAAAGAAAATGCATATGAGGTCGCCGATGAGAAAAGTTGGAGTCAATGTCGGAATGGAGAAGGTTAGAGTTTCTATTGGTAACAGAGGGAGGATCGGCTCGAGAATGTTCTTGGGAAGTAACAGAACAGCTAGAACCAAGGACATCCAGAATAAACAGATTCATAGAGAGAAGGAGAGAGGATGGAACATCGGCACGGCGGGAAGAAATATCATTTAAAACAGAGACTATCGAGCTTGAGCTTGGCTTTTGTTCAAGTCTTTCGTTTTCTTTTATTTCTCATTTTCTGGTTGGTGCTTTATCATCCATGTTCTTGCACTGGCTGATAGCTTCTTTATGTACAGAGCCCCCATGTCAGGCAAATTGTTTATGATTCTCTGTCGCATTGCTGTACATGAGTTTCTAGATGCTACAGCAACCTTACACGGAGATTTGGTGAACAAGATTTGGCGTACGACAGTAGTGTTAGTGTGCCTTGTGTCTCCATGAACATAGTTGATTGAGGCTTTTGATTCATGTAATCATCTTGATGCCGGGTTCCTAAGTCTTAGTTTAGATGACAGTACACCAGCCACAAAGTGAGGATCAATAGCCATATAAATTCAGCGGCAAAATCTGAAAAATCAATGAGGCTACACTTGAAAATTGGCTTTCGATCTTGCATTTTATTTCAAACAGAAAATCTACTCAATCGCTCAGCTCTCGCATTAATGGGCCGTCAGAGAGACTGTACATTGCTACATCAGCATTCGCTATCCTAGTGATCGTCCTATATTTCTCTGTGTATCAGTTTTTGCTCTTGAATTCTCCTACTTGTATTTGAATCGGAAGGGGGGTTTGGACAACAAGATGGTCAATATCACTGTCCAACGCTGGACGAGAACGATCAAGAGAATCTTGCAAACCTGCCAAGCAACAGAAAATTAGTTAAGCAATCCTCAACATAAACAAAATGGCAAGCAAAATTAGATGATGATAATTGTGTCGAAAATCACATGGCATACCAGCCCCCTGGAATTAATTTCCATAATCCATGCCATTTGGTAATGTCATGTGCAGCTGGATCAGAATGCTGCACTTTCCCAAGCTTCTCTGACAACATCCCCCTTTCATGGACAAATTGGACAGATTCGGAGAGCCGATTGAGCAAATTTACAAGAGCTATCACTTCATTTCTTTGCAATTGCACCTACAAAAATAGAGTTGGTTATGAAGATATGAGCAAGTGGGAATCATTAGTTTGAGAAAATTAAGGGGCGTGGAGAAACCTACTGATGTATCCGGTTGGTTTTGACTGTCAACTGAGAAGAGGATCTTTAATGCAGTTCCAAGGCCAAGGACCTGAAGCTTTCCCCACAGTCGACACTTCTCACAGCCCACACAATCCATCAACGCACTGCAGTAAGGTCATGTGACGGAGTGTTTACTATGGAGAGAAAAAGTTCTTTTTCCTTTTCAAGGAAGGGGCGGGTAGATGAGGTTCATGGGGCTAGTAATAAGGCGGGAAAGGCATGGTGAGAGGCTATGCAAGGCCTAATGCCACAGGAACAGCACCATCTATTGACTAGGCAACCAACCCTCGTTCTCAAACTTGCAACGTTCTGTCAGCTTTAAAAAGTTGAAACTAACCTAATATTTCTGAACTGCCTCTGAAGTGTCTGCCTCAATTGAGGTCCACTTTTACCCTTCCACAGCTTAGCCTCGTCAAACAGAAGAGGACAAGCAGCTTGTAGTTTGGGTTTATAAAGCAACTGTTTCATTAAAACTAACGTGCTGGCATCCTCGGCAGGATTACCAGTATCATACTCTGCCACCTCCAGAAAATTAGTTGCCTAAGACACAAATTAAATATAGGTTACATAAAAGACAGGTCTTAGCTAAATGACAAAGGATTGAAAAGGAAGAAGGCCGTGCGGATTAATATTCATCACTCACCTTAGTCACAGCACGAAGAACGAAAAGGAATGTGAAATACAAGTTTCCAACACGATCAGGATACCGCACAACACGATCATACATCACATCCAGATTTTCACCCCACTGAAATAGCAGATAGGGATGTCAGCTAAGGCTTTGCGCAGCAAACAATCCGTAAACATTGCAAAAAACTTTCCATCAAAGAACCAATATGATCATATGATACATACATATGCTTCTGGAAGATGTCCAATAAGAAGGGCCATAAATCCAGCTTATTGTTGCTAAAGATGTGGGTTTCCATTTTCAACTAACACAAAGAATTAGCCAGAACATGAAAGCTTGCTGGCTTTTTACAGCCTAATATTACTATTGAATGCCTTTAGAGGATCATGAATGCATAAGATGCAAAACAAAACAAATTATGAAAGAAACGGTCCTGGTTGTGTGAATGAAACACTTCAGAAGAGAAATTTACTAATAGAGAGAACAAAGTAGCAGGGACGTCATGAAATGCCAACCATATTTGCAGCTTCATCTAGGAGGTAATCAGCAGCTATGTGGATTGATATCGAGGAGTGAAGACCAGAGATCAATTTGTATAACACCTTTTTTTCCTGACAAACCTCTCCTGAAGTATCTGTCAATAAACCATTGAATCTCATAATTACCGCAGACATGATTCAAATGAGCAAGGAAACATCAGATGACTGTCACAATAACAATTGTATTGGTCCACAAAGATGCAAAATCACCATGATATTTTCAGAAGCTAAGGAAATTGCCTTTCTAAAACATTTCCAAAATGATGATGGAAAGAGGACAAGACGAATGGGCAATGTGCTATCAGCAAGGAACTCACACTTTGGACAATTTTCTGAGTAAATTGCATCCCATATCCTTCTAGCTGATGGACCTGTATAGCCGGTGTAACGCTCTGGGTTTAGGAGAAGGTTAACATATGTCATCTCACCTGAAAATGAAAATTTTTCAATATTGCCATCCACTTTTGAACAAACTTTGCAGATGAAGGTAACTTTGATTTTGAGGAAAATATCATATAGAGAAGCTCGGATTAAAATTTAGAAGCCTCGGCACATCCAATAAAGCAAATTTTGATGCATCCTAGAAAGACTTGGAACAGCCAAAGCAAATTCTACGTTCATGTTGCTAGGCTTGTGTATAAGTATGGAGATACTTGCCGTCCCCCAAAGGAAATAAAAATATAAAATCTAGACCACTGGGGAGCAAGAAAGGCAAATGATAACTTCAAGCAACTGATGCCCAAGATTAAACAGTGTGCATTTGAAAAAAATAGTCATTTACTATTATCTGTGCACTCAAAACAAACTGTCACTTACTATTATCTGTTTCATCATCACTAGTCCAGGGGTTATCTGCTTCAATCCATCCTCTAAAAGTTCTACTATCCAATGTGCGGTCAACAATGGCTTGTGGCTTTCCCTCTTGACACTGTAAATTGTCAGATGGGAGATTGTGCTTCAAGTAGTTTCGAAAAGGCTCAGGAAATTCATTTTCTGGGCATTCACAAACACTGCAATCTCGCAAGTGGCACATACCATCATCAGGCCAGAAAGGGCAGTCACACCAAAGTTTCACCTAACATATGAAAGAGCACATAACATGAGGTCCAACAAGGGAACAAACTCACAAAACATATATATTCCATTAACCTTATGCAGGAAGTATAGGAAGCATATATGGGCCACAGGCCGAGTTCACTTCAAGCTGGCACATTGTGGTCAGTGGAACTGCAAGCAAACCATGCACCTAAAAGTATATATAAGTAGTACAAGTCCAATATGATTGTATTCATATGCAAGGATGAACACATGTAGTACAAGTCCAATATGATTGTATTCATATGTAAGGATGAACACATGTAGGTTAGAAAAATTGGTTACTGCTTTGAAATGATATCCGCTCTTATATGGGTTACCAAGTAATATTTTCTTTTCCATTTTCCTTTTTCCACATCAAAACTCATCTATCAAAGATCTTTTTCCCTTGCTACCATCATTAGAGAAACATGCTTTTTTTTAATATGTCCTCTTTACAAAGTTTATCTTGTACTTCAACAAAATATTTTTCACCCAATTGATTCCTCTAGCACACTGGCGTGATCAAATTACCGGTTTCAGTAAATAAACACATTAAACAGCGAGAAAGGAAGTATCGACAACATGTGATTGTGATGTAACGCCTCCCATAGCTGCAGAGACAAGAGACTTTACAGACCTTAAAGTATCTGAAAAAAGGAGTTCGAACAAGCTCCCGTAGCAGAGGATGCAAAACCTCTCCATTTAGACTATCCACCGTCTCATTCTCGCAGCAACAGTCCTCAACAACGCCAGTATACTTCTGCTGCACTTCCTGCATGCGCAACAACGAAGCACAAAAAGTTAAGCAACAAATCGCACAGAACGGACAATCTGTTCACCTCCAATCCAAGCCAATCCTTCCCTGTCTAGCTCGCGACACAGTCACAGTCCCAATCGAATCACGACTCAAACTCGAATACAGCAACACCAACGGAAACGCACGATTCAAAACCGGCACAGGAGCATCGGAAGACAGTGAAACGAAAAAAAAAGAAAAAAAACGATCACGATTCACGTAACCGCAGTATCTTTTCACCTCCAGCCACCACCGCGCTCCGCCTACTCCCACCGGCGCGACGGGAAGTCCCGTACTCAAACGCCGAGTAAGATCGGTCCACGCAAGAGCAAACGAGCGCGCGCGCGCGAGCGAAACGACCGAACGACCGGAAAGCGAAACACGAGAACGGCGCACCTGAGGGCAGCGACAGGAGCGATCGGCGAGGAGGGCGACGATGCTGGCGGAATTCCTGGAAGACACCGCGGCGGCGATCAGCACCGAGACCAGAGGAGCGAGCACCGCGCACGATCTCCATCTCCGCCCGCTCCCCTTCGCGCGATCGGCCTTCTCCGCTCCGACCTCCGCTGCCTTCGCCATCTCGGTATCCCTCGCCGCCCTGCAGGAAGAATCGCCCCGCCCCCCTCCGAGAAACGCCGCGCCTCTTTCCGTGGAAGGAGGCCGGAATATGAAAAATTAATACTAATAATAATAAAAAAAACGGCCCAAAAAATTCAATTAATTGCATCCGTAACGATATTGATCGGGACTAAGAGCAAGAGCCAAGCCTGTCGACGTGGTCTGAACGATGCATGTAAGGTTCCGACATGGGTTCGAAAAAAGCGCGCGACACGTGGCGGGTTGGGGAGGCGTGTAGCGACGTGCCGCGAGTAGGGTAACGGAAAAGATAATTTAATCGTCGAATTGAATAACCGACAGAATCAAAAAATAATAATTAAAAATCGACGGATTGACAATTTCAGTGTAGCATATGGGAAGGTCAACGCGGGAGCGAGCTCTATAATTTCGTTGACGTGCCGGGACCAATGGGAGCGCGAGTGATTGACACGCGCGCGCGCGCGCGCAGCCTCTTCTCCGTAGCCCTCCGCAACTTCGCGCGACGTCGTTGCGTTGACCTCGGGCGACGTGACTTCGGGCTCGTCTTTCAGTTTCTGGTCAACGAGGGCGGTCCCTTTCGGTTCGGATTAATTAGGCTCCGCCCGCCCCATCGAGCTCTCTCTTGCATTCCGAGCATATTACGAAAATTTTATTATCTGAATTTTGGCCATTTATCTACATTTTTTTCCCTTTAAACTTACTTTTATCAACATTTTATTATTTACGAAATTGATTTCATAAGGAAACTACAAGGTGCAGATTGCACCGTTACTCTACCTACTAACGGTGCTAACGATGCAACAGCTAAACATTCTCCTTTTCACTATCGTTGCATTGGTAAATTTTCTAAAGGCCTAGTAATAGCACGACGTTATTGGGGTCTAGAGCTAGGTGGCTCGGCTCATAGGAGAGAGTATGTGTTCTAGGGTAAAATCTAAAATCTGATAATCGAATTGGTAGGAACATTCGATTTCAAATTCCAAAATCTGTAGGATAGGTTCTAGATTTCAAAAATTAGGGAACCTATTATGACAGGTAGGTTTCAAGTTCTTGGTAGGTGAATTCTGGAATCCGAAATAAGTTTTTGTGTTCTTTGCACAGTCCTGCGACATTTTATGGCGTCCGATGAAGAGTGTACTATCTTGAACCACTTCCATTTTATGATTTAGACTTTTATTTGGCTAATATTTTATATTTTTCGTGTGTCTAAATATAAGCTGTGGTCAGTGGATTGTAGTAACAAATAGTAGTCATTAAAGGTGATAGTTCATTGCGATCGTTTAATTAATAATGCAGATTGAACTTAGGTAGATCCTAAAACTGACATTAGAACCCGTGACAGAGTAAGTTCCAAGTTCCAAAATATGCATGATAAGTTTTAGATTCCAAAAAATGAGGAATTTGTTCTCACGATTAGGTTTCAAGTTTCAGGTGAAACTTATACAAAATCTGGAACCGCTCACCCTTACTCGCTTGGATCAAGAAAATCAAGAATTCTCGCCAATGTTTCAGTTTTGTCAACTAGATTGCTTTCGTCTGACCAGCCACTCAAAGTCACGATCAAATCATCGCAAGGATCCCATCATTGATTTCGCAATTTTTTCTCCTTTTTTTTGGTTTTTTTTTGTTTTGGAAGTGGAAAATATGCTAGTAGAGTAGGTAAAAAACCTTGAGGAGGGGGCAATTTTCCAAGTGCAAAGGTGATGGGCCATGTCCACATGTCGCTGGCAAAAGGCAAAAGCCCATTTGAAGATGGGCCTAATTGCAACCGAGGAGAGCGCATCTTCTCTGCGTCTGTGGTCAACAAGCAAACAGGTCTGTAACACGCCAATCACATGGATGACCTTGTCCAGAGACTGATTCTCTGGCTGTTTTTAGAGACACGAGAGGCAGGAAAGGACTTGGAAACTGGAGAACCAGAGGCATATTCTTCCGAACGGAGCCATGGAAGGATCGCCATGCCCAGAGCGATTCACGTTGAACTGAGCAATTTTAGTTTTGGATGGCCCAGAACACGAAGCATGTGCTCACGAGTTCAACGACTCCAAGCAATCCAACAAACTATGAAGCAACTCATTAAACTTATGTTTAGTTAGGTCATGTTCTCTTTCCGGATCTTTGGGGCTAATGCAAAGATGAAATTGCAAAATCTTATCATCTGATAGGTGTCGTCATCTATTATTTCCACGGCTACTTGTAAAGTTCAAGCTATCAAACTACACTATGAGGATTGCACTTTATATTGAATACATGCAATGCGTATGCGAGAATCGTGAAACTTTAGATGACGGGCAAGGCCAATGTTGGGTGTTGATGTGACCCAATTTGTCTAAATGCCCGCTTAATTACGGTCTACCATGCTACTTAGCATATCAACTGCGTAGATCAATCTTAAAAAAATTTGCACTCCGTGTAATGGACTTCACCTGAAAGTATACTTATTCTGGGATCACCGGCCCAAGTTTCTTGGCTTCTATTCAGATCACGAGGATATGATTTATCTCTCCTCCATCCTCTGACTTCATTACCTAAAAAGAGTGGTTAGAGAGAGAGAGAGAGAGAGAGAGCAAGAGACAGATGAATGATAACTGAAATAACGATGCAAATCAAGTTGTGGAAGTTGTGGGCGTCTGCTTCCATTGCATGGTGTGTGGGTTATGTGCTGTTGGCTTGGACTCATTCTAACCCCTCTTCATTCGGGCGCCTAACGAAGACGCCACCATCAATCAGCATCTCTCTCTCCACTTATAATTTGCTTGTCGATTTTGACTTATGCATCGCATGAACGATCCAAAAATCAACCCAATCTGGTGGAACGCCCTCCCCCCCCACGACAAACAGAAGCTTCAGCCAACTGTATCATCTGCTACATTATTACCCGATTTATTCCCTTTTTATTCAGGCGTTCCTAACTTGGCATCTCTTGATTCCATCTTTATAATCCCCAATGCTCACTATACCTGGTCCATGCTCTGTCTCTCTATATCTCTCTTCCCAAATGCGTTCTTGTGCACCAAACGAATTGCATTTTGATAACGGTAACATTCACGTCGAACCTCGTCGGTTAAAAAGACATGCATGCGGCCCACACATGTTCCACATTATGATCAACTTATCTCTCATTAGGTTGAAATAGAAGGGTTCATTTTTTTTGTTGGCATGGGATCTAAGTTAATGATTAAGAGTACTTTCTAATGATAATAAAACATTTGGAGCGGATCGATGCATGTGGCAATGTGGGGAGGTGAGAGGAAGACTTGGGGGCACCAACATAAAACTTATGTTCATTAATTGAATCCCCAATGACTAGGGTTCAAGGCCCCCAAGTTCATTTGATGCAGTCGATTTGTGGATAGATACATTGCATCCGGAAGAAGCTGAGACTAGAAACCGGAGGATGTCTTGAGCCTAGCTTCTTTTTCCGGTGCATGCATTGTACATATGTATACATTCACGACATTGTTACTCTTTGAAAAGCTTCAGATGATGCCCCCCACGTTGGACAGGATCCTTAGTCTCCATTTGTTGTCTCCTTATGACACTCCAATCATCCCCCTCGTCGATCCCCACATGCAATTGTCCATTGACTTTGTGATCTAATACATCGCGGTTGAGATTGTCAAGGCACCGATCGCAACGCCACATGGAAAGAGAGAACCCTTAATTTTGCGATGCTTCGTTCAAGCATAGGCTGGTAGGATAGAGCAACCCGCGATATCGTTCTTCTCCTTCACTATCAATTAGCCACGCCACATTGCTCGATGGCTCGCACCATAGATCGATTTTGGAGTTCGGAGACATGGGTAGAGCCCCCTTTTGGGTTAGTGTTCATTGAATGCCTTATTATTAGGCAAATTGCCATCATTTATCCATTGGAGAACGAGCCCTAAATCAAACTTTGCATGTTATATGACTTGATTGCGGGCCTCAGCTATGGAAGGGGAGGCTCATGCTCATGAAAATTAACAAAAACAAACACTACACATGGGGAAGTCATAAGAACAAACATGGTGCCATGTCCATCGCTGCTGTCACGTGCTGTTGCCACAGGTCTGTGCTCTAAAGTGCAATCATGCACGTAGTTTATAAACGAATTAACTCATATGAATTGTCAAAGCTTGCATCATGTGATTTAGTTTTTATATTTCGATATCGAAAATTGTAAATATAGGATCATCATCAACTTTTGTACCTAACAACCTTGTAGCCCATACCTTACTGTCGACTGCATTAGGGTGGATGTCTTCAGCGGTTCCTTCCTCATTGACGGCAAAATTCTATTGTTGAATTCTACAAAAATACAATTCTTTTTCTAAATTTTGATAAGTGTTGGTAAGTGTCAAAAAAAATATTGATAAAAATATAAACGGCGACTTTTTTTTCCATGTGACTCAATAGTAATGAGAATCGTACTAAATACATTGACGAAACCTACCATTTTGCTTATTCTATGTCTGGTAAGAGATTAGTAATATTCACCTATTTGTTTTTAATTATCACCAAACAACATTGTGATTATATTTTCAGCACTTAAAAATATCAGTTTTACCAAATTGGCCCTTAGTTAGCAACCCCTCACATTGACCAACTCTTTTTAGATGTTACCAACTTAAATTAGAGGGGTTCACCAACTTTTCCCTCATTAAGCTATCACATAGCATTAGGTTATCGATTGTCATTTGAATTTAGTGACTAAAATTCATCTTCTTGACTGGACAGTACATTCGTCTTAGTTTTCATAATTTTACGACATAATTCCCTCCAAGGGATCACTTCAAAAGTGGATGAGCAATTCTCATCGAATGATTAACACCTTATAACAATTAATTTTCACTTTTATACTTGCTTTCCAGAGATGCGAGCCAACATTACTTATGATCAACACATGATGGACGAAAGTACCAGGTGGGGGGGAGTGACCATCGGGGAAGCAGGGACGAGTGTCAGAAAGAAAATGCAGACGGCCTTTCGCAACACGTCAACACGTGGTGATGGGCTTTCTGAGAAGGCACAGGCGACTGGAAACTGCATGCGATTGCATTAAAAATTAGGGCACAACTAGGCAACTATACAAACGTCAGTTGATGATCCTTCAAACCATCTTTTTATCGTACCAATTATTGTCGGTCACTCGCCCTTTTCCAAAGCGCATCGCGGTCCGTTCACGTCGTTCAAAGTGAATTTCGCTTTTCGCAATTTGTTTAGGCGCAAGTCAGAAATCTGGGGCGACAGTGTTTGAAACCTTTTTGGAAGGTTCTACTGTCCACATTGAGCCGTGAAGCTCAAAGCCTTCCTTGTCTTTTGTTCTTGTCCTCCTCTCCCTTTGGCCTTGAAGGAGTCGTGATAATTCAAGAGGAACCTAGAAATTCAAACTTTAACGTACATGCCAAACCTAATGCTCTCCTAATTGATAATCTAAGTAGGTTTGATTAACATCTTTGTACTCATCCTCCCCGTTACCTAATAAACTTGATCTTTTGTCACACGGCTCATCATTAGCGTACATCTAAACCCATCAATTCGCCTGCAAACGCACTCTTTTGTTTACTTAACAACGTGTAACCCCTCGCGCTCTGGATTGTCAAAACATGGTACCAAACATTTGACTCTATTAGAATAATTACATATTACATCACGTCTTCATCTAACAGTTTAAGTTTTTAGAACAGTTGATAGCGGTCTTACCAAATCTCACATGGTGTCGGAATTAAAAATCCCGAGTTCAAATATTTTCAGGTCTCAATAATCTCCCCAAACAAATATTACATGCCTAGTACTAGGTAAAAAAATCAGATTAAGAGAGAGGGAATATTAGAATAATTAAATATTAATCTACAATTTCATCATACAATTTAAACTTTTAGAACAGTTAACAATAATCCCATCAAATCTCACATTACTTATTTCTTATTGAATGTGTTTGATAGGTATGACATAGAGTATGATCAAAATATGCTCTCGATCGGTGACTCGGGTGATGCTATTAGACATCACATTTCATTTCCCTGATTTTACCCGATAAAGGGAGGATGGGACGACTTGTGTACTCGTTCAACGTTCAGGGAAAAAATCACAAGAAAAGAAAGAAAGAAAGAACGAACGAACGGGAGACCGTGCCTTTAAGGAAGTCGATCGTCTCCCATCTCTCTATTATCGCGGGGAAGAGACAGATCAATAATTTCGGGAGGGCTTGCATTATTGGCGACTGCTCAATTAGCTAGGATTCCTAGGAAGGTGAAGCCACCATCCCATCACTTCTCTATCTAACAGTAGAAGATATAAATTTTACTATTTAAATAGCTCCCTCGCGACATTATTTTATGGGTATTATCAAATAGAAATGGAGATTTCAAAAAAAATAAAGAGGACTATCTTTCCGGTCTTGTCGATCAGAATTCACAGAAGATACCGCATAAAATAAAATGCAATTTTTTTAAAAAAATTCGATGGGAAGCGACAATGTAGGCCCGATGCCAACCACGTGGCAGACAGCATCACCCTCCCTTTCACGTGGGACCCTGAACTAAGAGCGGGGCAGATGCTCGCATTGGCCCATCACATGGGTTCTACCTCACCCCATTTCTTTGTTCTCCTTCCCTTGCCCTACGGAGCAATAATAGCATATTAATATCCAAGAAGATTTCTTCATCACGTTAAGATTTACTTGAGAAGGTTCCACTAAATTTCACCAAGAATTTTGTTAAGGAGTGAGTCGTGGATACTTGCTGAATGACCAACTAAAAGAAACTTTTCAATTTCCAAAACGTCGATTATCCTCGTGGCATGCACAATCAGTACCTTGAAAATCGAATCGTTCAGACATAAAGTATGCTAACAAATGGTTGGCGGCACTCGTTCAAAGGTACTTAATAACAATAATGAAAGATTGGAAACTCGATGGATTAATTGAGTGGCGAAACAATTTACCGTTATGCCTCGCTAAAGTTGGAGTCTCTGTTGATTCATGTTCCGTGCAACTTCTCATAAAAGCTATGGCTATGTCACAGCCAAGCAAAATTCGTTGCAAATTCTATCCAATACGGATGGTTTGGCTTTATCAAGGGGCCAACCTAATTCGGTACATGCAAGTCGGCTATATATATTTGAAAGGTATTTTGTATAACATGACTTGCGTTGTCAAAAGAATAAAAGAAACAGTAAAGTCGGCTCTATCATATTCCCGACGTAGGCTCCGGCAACTTTCGGTTCCAATACCAATGAATGCGCAGAGAAGATGAAGATACAAGGCTCGTATATAATAGTGGTTCTTGTGCCAACCCTCGGCCTCCATGGAGTTTCAACGTATAGATTAGTTGGGCTTGACTTTTGAAGGTCACCAAAGTCTTCGATTAACCTCATTATCAAGCAAACGGAAGCTTTCTTTACTTCAATAGTCCAAGGCAGAAGTAGTAAATTAGGGCACGTCGTCCTCAGTCGAAGTATGATACAGAGTGCTGTGATCACATTGCTTCATGCGGCGTTGGGATAAAAATATCGCAAGTTCCACAACTTTCATACGACCACTCACTTGAGTGTCATGACTTTTTTTAACATCTTAAACCTAAAAATGAAGTGACACAATTGCATTAGATTTAGGACTTTTTGAGTAATTCTCTCATTTTTTTTTCGATCACTCGAGTGACATGACTTCTAAAAGACGTTTACGGTGCCATAACTTTCAATCGATCACACGAGTACCATAACATTTTAAAAACGTTCTCCCAAGTGCCAAAAATCCAACGTGACATAGCACTAGAGGTCAACTCAAAAGTTATATGGCACTCAAGTAATTGAAAAAAAAAGTTATGGCACTTAAAGTGAGTTTTTTACATAGATTGTCGCACTCGTGTGATTGGAAAAAAATAGTCACATCCTCAAATGAGCGTCTTACAAAAATTATAACACTTGTGCTTTTCTTTTCCCTATGGAGTTTGTTTTCTTGGACCAAAGGCCGCAATAAATTGGGGTGCACACGGGCATTTAGGGTGCATTTGGTAATTATTCTGTTCTCGGAAATAATTTTTATTTAGAAATGATTTTTTTATTTTATTACCGGAAACAATTTCTAAGCATTTGAAAGCGTTTGATAACCGCTCAAAATTTCTATTCCGGAAATAGAAAAAGAATAGAAATACTTTTGGTAACTGCACAAAATTTCTTTTTATTAATAATATTTTGAATTTGTTAATATTTATTTCTTTGTTTTTCTTTTATTTGTTTCTCTTCCCCTTCCTTAGCCCGTGGCTAGGGCTAGCAAGGGCGGCTTGTAGCTTGGGCGAGGGCTGGACCCTCGTCGACCCTAGCCCCTGGCTGGTTGATAGTGGCCGGCAATCGGCCACAGGGCAAGAAAAATGAAGAAGACCAACCAAGAAGAAAAAGAAGAAGAAAAAATTCTATTTCATTTTTAATTCTTGTTCCCAGAATTAGTAATCAACTTTTTTGATTCTTGATTCAGTTCCAAAACTGATTCTGGAAATAAATTCGTGCCCAGAAATAAAAATTTTATCAAACAAATTTCTATATTTTTTTTATTTCGAGAAATAAAATAATAGAATCGGATGCTGTTTCGCAGACCGCCAAACAGCCCCTTGATAGCTCCATCTGCCCTAGAAGCGGTGAATTCAATGAGTCCCCAGAAAGATATGCTTGCACTGGGGCCTGCAATTTCTTTGATACGGAGTCGTTTTTTTGGCACCGTCGAATGGATCGCAGCGCAAATGAGCCGAATTATTCACTGATTCTCACCAGATCAGTCGATACAGAAAGAGTGAAGTTCCTTCCGGGGGTGGGGGGTGAGGACTACTGAGGATGAGGAGGACCATTTGGCTTTGCAGCTAGACATGATCTGAACCGTCATTGAATGTGGTGAATAATCAAACACCAAGGAGCAGCTACAGCATAGGATGCTCTGTCTAGCTACGTCGGATGAACGTGCGATCGCGCTTTTACATGTTCTTAACGCTGAAGCCTTCGTCAAATCTCGCGTGCCTCCCAAAAAGCACGAAAGTAATGCTAGCTAGGTGTTAGAATATATACGTAAAGTTCACAAGCTAAGGCTCTGGCTCTTCCCCGGAAGATTTCTAATCTGAAAAATATTTTCCTAATTTTAATAACTATCATCGCTAACAAAAATATTTTCCGAACATTAATTAACGACAACACACGTTTTAAACATTTCGCACGTTTTAAACATTTCAGTGGATAATGAGAATTTTTTCGGTTACCTCTTTTCTAAGAGATATAAATGATCAAAATAAAGAAAATCCTTTTCAAATCATTAATTTTTAATGAAACAAACTGAGCTTAAATAATGCAAGCCCACACTACAACCTGTTTACAACTGGGATAAGCTATGATGTCATTTTCAGCCCAGCAACTTAACAACTATGCTTCTGCCAAAAAACAAAGACAAAAATAAAAACTTAACGACTGCGTTGTATGAAAGTCATTGCTCGGTAAGTGCCAGTGTCGGGCGATCGACTAGCCGGTGCCTTTCAGAGATTTCCCTTTCTCAAGACTTAAAAAAAGCATAAAATAATTCAATTGCTTTTTTTTTAATTAATGTCATTTCAAAAAAATTTTGGGCTAAAATAATGCTATTTTTTTTTATTAATGTTATTTCAATTTGCAGCTCCTGATGCAATAATGTGCCGACGTGGCTTAAATTGAAAATTTTGGCAGCGGCCTCCTTCACTTCTCCGAACCTACCCCCACCTCCCCCAAAAACAATTTAATTCGGGTCCATCCCTTGTATTCCTTTTGGAAAAAACAAACACGACCCATCTCTATTTATAATTAATTATTAACCTTAGTTAATTAATTAATAATTCTAATGCAGGGCCAAAAAAAGGGGAAAAAGAAAAGCCCGATCCAGTCGGGTCAACCCAACAATTTCTTGGTTTTCGTCCCAAACTACAGTCGGATCAACCAGACAGACCCTCATTAATCTCCTCGACCTGACTGACAACGAACGAAGCGGGGCCCCACCAATCACGTTTCTCAGATCGTACACGAGCATTGAATCTCACCCCCCCACCCGTTATTTTCCCACGAAGATTTCTTTTAGGGTTAATGTCAAACAAAAAATAAATCCCAAACACCCACCACAAATTTACCGACAGTTAAATTACTGAATTGGATGATACGTGACAATTGACGGATGTTTTAATTTGAGATTTTACCCTATATTTATCACGTATATATTAGTTTCTGATTTTTCGTGATATTAATCTAATTTAACAAAAATTAATAGATGATAAATTTATCACAAATATACCGATTTGAGGTAAATTTGTCACATATGTACCAGTTTGAGGTTTTCTATGGTTAGAAAATTAATTTTGTGATGGATTTGTCACGGGAGATCAACCCTTTCTTTTACGAACTGGTCTTCAATTCTGCATTGTCAACATCATTCGCCATACGTTCGAATTTTACAAGCGAGCTGCAAAATGCATTGCCTCGACCCATGATTGCGCAATCAAGCCACGATCCCAAGGCGACATTTCAACGTCCATTGCACATCCAACCAACGAAAATACGACAGAACCGTTAAAGCTCATATTTTACAGTCGATCTCCTTCGCTGTGATTCGTTAAAAGCCGTGATAGCATCAAGATCTTCCGCTAGGAAACCACCCGTCCATATACTATTACAAGAATACTCCCTATAATACGGGTAAGATATAAGTGATAATTCATGCCAAAATACATATACCAACTTTCACTCAAATGAGAATATACATGCGCAGATACGCAGCTTATTCAACAGCAGTAGAGTGACATTTACGGGACACATTTTGCTAATTATGCCGATAATAGGGAGGATTTTTCCATTGAATCTCAACAAAAACCACAAAAAGAATTATTTAATTTAATATAATGTCAATGGCCTCTCTCCGTCTCTCTCTCTCTCTCCTATATAAATAAGCCAACGAAGCCACCAATAACTTCACGATCGCAAAAAGACGCGGAGCTTTGTCTCTCTTCTTTTTCTCTTGCAAAGGCTCGATCCCCGGCCCGACATGGACGACGACACGCTTTTCCCGTCGTCGGAAACTGACCTCGACCTCAGCTTCACCAGCCTTGCCTCCACCGCCGCCACCGACCGAACCTTCGCCTGCTCCAGCGCCCGCAGCAGCTTGGCCCGCAGCAGCCTCACCCTCAGCTTCAACGACCGCCTCTCCACCTCCTCCGCCGACGACTCCTCCTGCTCCGTCGCTGCCTCCCTCCACCGCCGCCCCCACCGCCGGTCCGACCCCAACTGGTCCGCCATCAAGGCCGCCACCACGCTGTCATCGGACGGCCGCCTCCACCTCCGCCACCTCCAGCTGCTCCGGCACCTCGGCACCGGCAACCTCGGCCGCGTCTACCTCTGCCGCCTCCGCGACTGGGACTCCGCCAGCTTCGCCCTCAAGGTCGTGGACCGCGACTTCTTGACCAGCAAGAAGCTCTCGCACGTCCAGATGGAGGCGGAGATCCTCTCCGCGCTGGACCACCCTTTCTTGCCCACACTCTACGCCCACATCAACGTCTCCCACTACACCTGCCTCCTCATCGACTACTGCCCCGGCGGCGACCTCCACTCCCTCCTCCGCAAGCAGCCCGGCAACCGCCTACCCGTCCAGGCGGTCAGGTTCTTCGCCGCCGAAGTCCTCGTTGCCCTCGAGTACCTGCACGCCCTCGGGATCGTGTACAGAGACCTGAAGCCTGAGAACATCCTCTTACGTGAGGATGGCCACATCATGCTGTCCGACTTCGATTTGTGCTTCAAGGCCGACGTGGTCCCCACTTTCAACACCAGAGCGGGGCCCACGTCGCCGAGGACGGCGAGGAGGAGCCGGAAGCTCTCCTCCTCCTCTTCCTGCCATTGCGGCTCGGTCAAGCGTGGAGGAGAAGGGTTGAGGGAGGTGGTGGCGGAGTTCGTGGCGGAGCCCACCGCGGCCTACTCGAGGTGCTGCGTCGGGACCCACGAGTACCTCGCCCCCGAGCTGGTCTCCGGGAACGGGCACGGCAACGGCGTCGACTGGTGGGCCTTCGGGATCTTGCTATACGAGCTGTTGCACGGGACGACGCCGTTCAAGGGCGGGAGCAAGGAGAGCACCCTGCGCAACATAGCCTCGAGCAAGCAGGTCAGGTTCCAAGTGGCGGAGGAGCGAGAGGAAGCCGGGATGGCCGAGGCGCGGGACTTGATAGAGAAGTTGTTAGTGAAGGACCCGCGGAGGCGGCCAGGTTGCGCCCGGGGCGCGACCGTCATTAAGCGTCATCCGTTCTTCGACGGAATCAACTGGCCGTTGATCAGGACTTATCGGCCACCGGAGGTCCAGGGGCTCGTGAGGAAGTCGAGGCCGCACACGAGCCTTGTCGCGAGCGTCGCGCCAAGTCACAAGAGGAGGCGTTGGTGGTGGAAAGGGCTCGAGTGCTTCATGAGAAGCAGTAAAAGATCTACGTCGAAGTACTATTGCTCTAGAAACCCAAACCGGAGCAACAGCAATTACTATCAATACTACGTTAAGAATAACAGGTCTCCTGAAATATGACTAAACCTTTGTGGGTTCCTTGTTTTCTGAGAGTTTTCCACACTCTTTTTGATTTTGCTTTGCGAGCTCAGGATTTGTAAATCGGGTAGTGATGGCAACCAAACTTCTCCAAGTTTCGGTGGATGTATTTTGCTATGTACACATATGGACAGACAGATTGTATGGTTTGTATATGAATCAAGGTTACAAAATGAAGGGGTTTCAGTTTGTGATTTGTTTAAATTAGCCCTCTATAATCAATCGCGGTTGCATTATTATTATTCAGGAATCTGGAAATCAAGCCAGTGTTCCGCCTTTCTATTGGTTCTTAATCCAGATCTGGACCAATGGATCTTCGTCGATGATTTCGATTTGCACAGATAAAGCAGTCGTGACCATTTTCTCGGGATAAGAACTTAAAAGAAGTCGTCTGGATGTACGGTTCTTTACAGTTCCAAGTTTGGATACAGTTCCATTTTCTCGGGATAAGAACTTAAAAGAAGTCGTCTGGATGTACGGTTCTTTTAGTCATGCTCTTTCCAAAAGCATCAAGCCGAAGACCAGAATATGCAATGCTGGTAGAACTATAAGCCAAAGCCGGTTTGTCTTGTTGATGTCGATGTGGAGTTGTAGCAGGAAAAATGGATATCTGATGTTGCAGATTTCGAGGAGGGAGACCGTGTTTCGATGTCGAATGCCTAATGACTGATTATAATATTTATCTAGTAAAGAGTCAAACAAGATGGTTGCGAAACGTTTGCGTATGGCCAGAGCACAAGTTGGTGGGAGAGAAGACTTATCACTTTGCCTTCGGTGATCCTTTAGAGACCGGGAGACAATACTTCGTAGTCACACTACAAACCAGCATTCGAGCAAATTATGAGCGACCCTGCAGAGTCAGAATTGCACACGCAAACGGAATTGCACTTTTCCTATGATGCCTCTGAAAGTAATTCTGTGCCCATTTGTGATTGATTCGGGCATGAACCGATAACAAGTTCTAATACTTGGCATTTGGCTCTTAGATAGGAACCATATGAAGTAGCTTATGTTGCAGAAAATAACATGAATAACTAGAATGGTTTGAAAAGGTACTAACTTTTGGAAGAGGCTTCTTCTTCTAAAGGGGTTTCTGATGTTGGAGACGCTGCAGAATCGCTCAGCGACTCCCTGGAATCGATCATCATCATAATCACCTCCTTCATAGTTGGCCGATTGAGCGGGGAAGTGCTCGTGCAGAACAATGCAATTTTGAGGAATAGAGACATCTCATCGACGGTGCTCTTGTCGGTCAAGTCTAGCCGCTTGTCGAATATTTCGGGTGTTGGCACTGCATCACGGACTGAACTCCTCACCCAGGAAACTAGGTCCCCTCCCTGCTCGAGGGGCTGAACAGGGGTTTTCCCGGTAATGAGCTCCAAGAGAACTACCCCAAAACTATATATGTCGCATTTTTCTGTAACTTTCATTGTATATGCATATTCTGGAGGGAAAAAACCCGAACAATTAGCTAAATTTGGTGGAGCAAAACATAAAATCGGTTCAAACATTATCATGTAACATGTGACCAACAAGAGAACACCACTTCAACTATAAAATCTTGCTTTTCCACAGTACTAACATATTTTGAGGAAAATATGCAAGCAAACACCACTTCAACTATAAAATCTTGCTTTTCCACAGTACTAACATATTTTGAGGAAAATATGCAAGCAATTAACCAGTTAGATACAATAGAATGAGTTAGATATATAACTTGTTGTTTATCACCATTGTCGACCTCAAATTAGTGATTGTGCATCAGATTTACGGAACATCAACACATCGAACCGTTCGTTCAAGAAATTGCTTTCATATAGTAATCAGAGAATGCTTCCAGAGGAAAATCCATAATGCCATCTCTCAGGAGATGAACCAATTATAAAGCAAGCAAGCAAAAGGAATTAGTAAATGAACTAACAAGTGCTTAAAGTTCATTAAAAAATATTTCGAGCATGGAGGGTGATAGGAAAACATGATTGGTTACTGTTAATACAGCGGTATCAGCAGGGGAAGAGAGCACTTCTCCCACAGATAAATCAGCAAATAACTGAAGAAGATTGAATTAGAAATCAGACATACAACCACTGTTCACAGAGTTCCAGGGCACTTCGTTCTTACCTGGGGCAATGTAGCCGTATGAACCTGCAACAGCAGACATGGACTTTGAGTAGGAGTCGATCAACTTCGCCAAGCCAAAATCCCCAACATGAGCCTCGAGCAATTCATCGAGTAAGATGTTGTTGGATTTGATGTCACGGTGGATGATTTGAGGTTTGCAATCATAGTGGAGGTAGCACAGGCCCTCCGCCGCTCCTAAAGCAATTTTATAACGGTCATTCCATTCAAGCAAGTGCACCTGTTCATTGGAATGAAGCCGTTCTCCTAAGCTCCCATTTGCCATGTACTCGTATAAGAGAAGATTAGAGCCTTGACTGTAGCAGAAGCCATAGAGTTTCACGATGTTCCGATGCCTGATCTTTCCAAGGGTTGAAATCTCGGCACTGAAGCTGCCATCATCACTGGCTCCCTCTCCATGCGACCTTAGTCTCTTCACAGCCATGACCTTGCCATCAGGCATTACAGCCTTGTACACTGTACCACAGGCTCCTCTTCCTACAACTGCACTCTCTGAAAAATTTTGTGTGGCTTCGAGGAGGTCCTGATATGTAAACCCGACTCTTGGAAAGTAATAATGATTCAATGAGTCAAGCTTTGTTTTATCTTCAAGAGAAACAAATTCGGGCACTGTGTGCTTGAAGGCCCGACAAATGCTGACTACGATGATCAGAGTTGTAAAACCTACTATCAGCGAGATAATGCTAACGATTTTCTCCTTGGATGAACCTTGTTTCATCCAGTTTGATCTTGGTGTCGGAGAAGGTGCTATTGATGGCTGGCAACAGCTGGAATCTGACATGCGTAATCCATTGTTACCAGCAAAATTCGTGGAATTCATTCTACGAAACACAGGAGTGTCTGGTACCACTCCTACCAGATTATTATTAGAGAGGTTACAGACCAAAAGGCTGAGAAGCTCCCCGATCGAATTGGGGATTTCGCCAACAAGTTGATTATCATTCAAGTAAAGAGACTCCAGCATCTGCAATTTCCCCAACTGTTCAGGGATTCTCCTGGTTAGATTGTTATGGCTGACATTCAGGGAGATCTGGAGAGCCGTAAGACAACCAAACTCAAGAGGAATCCCACCTGAAAATAAGTTCCCCCCCATCTGTAACTCTGTAAGCCGTCTTAGATTTCCCAAGGTACTAGGTATTTGACCTGTCAATCTGTTATCAGATAACTTGAGCAGTTCCAGATTGACAAGCATCCCGAGTTCTTCTGGCAGAGAACCGCCAAACCTGTTTCGGCTGAGATCAAGCCTCTGTAGCCTAGTGCAGTTCCCAAGTTCAATAGGAATGCTTCCTGAGAGTCTGTTGGAAGAGACATTGAATGCCACAAGCTGCACCAAACCTCCAAGTTCAGGAGGTATCAAACCCACAAGGTGGTTATCTGATAAAAGGAGCCTCTCTAACTTGGGGAAGTTCCTGAACCCTGGAGGAATTAACCCTGAAAACCGGTTTTGCTGGAGTTCGAGAGCAGAAAGGTTTTGAAGCTTCTGGAGTTCCACAGGAAGGCTTCCAGTGAGCTGATTGTCCCCTAGCATCAACCGAGCGAGAGACATGCAAACTTTCAAACTGTGAGGGATATTCCCAGATAAATGGTTGGACCCGATGCTAAGGAACATCAAACTTTGGTACTGGCAGAGATGCGCAGGTATCCTTCCGACGAGCTTATTTGCTGACAGGTCGAGAATGGAAAGATTACTATTCAGACCAAGAAGAGCAGGTATAGTTCCATGTAGCTGATTGTCGAAAAGTTGGAAGTCAACTAG
Organism: Syzygium aqueum; assembly: GCA_031216185.1. Classification (NCBI taxonomy): domain Eukaryota; kingdom Viridiplantae; phylum Streptophyta; class Magnoliopsida; order Myrtales; family Myrtaceae; genus Syzygium; species Syzygium aqueum. Next base: position 31,482,030 of record CM062236.1, read on the forward strand.
ATAAGTGAGGTTCTGAAGTTCTACGGGAATTGTGCCCGTCAAGTTATTTATCGACAGGTCTAGGCTTTCCAAAAGTCTGAGTTGCCCCAGCTCATTGGGAATGCTTCCCTGAAGCAGGTTCTCGAAGAGATGAAGCAAGCGGAGGTTAGGGATTCGACCCAGCTCTTTTGGAATGATTCCGCTTAACTGGTTTTCAGAGAGATCAATTTCTACAGTGCTTACGCAATCCCCTAGCTCTCGTGGAATTGTTCCATTCAATGCGTTGGTGTAGAGGAACAACCTCTTTAGACGGGTTAGCTTTCCAAATTCCTTGGGAATAGCTCCACTCAAAGAATTCTTATACAATGCAAGCACCTCAAGATTGCTAAGATTTCCAATTTCAGGAGGAATCTCGCCAGATAAAAAGTTTTGGTTAAGAATAAGAGAGTTCAGATTCTGAAGTTTATAAAGCTCTCTAGGGAGAGGACCCTGGAGCCTATTCTGTGCCAACCCCAGAACCTGCAAACTCTCGCACTCACCAATTTCCGAAGGTATCACACCCGAAAGAGAATTTGAACCTGCCCTAATGATCCCGAGGCTTTTCAGATTGCCAATCGTTGGGGGTATCGGGCCAGTCAAGTTGTTGCCATAAAGTTTGAGCTCTTCGAGCATGCTTAGTCTCCCAATTTCCAATGGTATGTTGCCATATAGATAGTTCTCGCAAAGGGAGAGCTTTCTGAGAGCAGTAATGTTGAAGAGCGGAACAGGTAATTCTCCATGAAACTTATTTGTGCAAAGGTCTAGGATTTCTAATTTACCACATCGGGCAAGTTCTCGAGGAATGGGGCCAGAAAACAGGTTCTTGGACACATTCAGCTCGACCAATTCAGGTAAGCCACAGAGGATCGGAGAGAAAAAACCGGACAAGCTAAGGGAATGAAGATTGACAGATATTACCTTGGAATCAACCGAACATGCTATTCCTGTCCAGTTGCAGGGGTCCAAATCCGAGGAATTCCAGTTTTGAAGGTTGTCATTGGGGTGGATGAGCGAGTTCTTGAACTCCAAAAGCGTACTGCCCTCTTCATTCAGACAAGTCACAACTAGGACATAGAATGGAAGTGTGAGCGCCCAATGAAGTACCTCCTTTTGGACAACGGAACTCCCTCGCCTCGACATTCCTAACGAGACAAAAATGCAAAAAATGTCTGCAAAAAATATTCTAGGACGATCAGAGGTTGGGAAATCCCATTTCTTGTTCATGTGATAGGAGGAAGCAAGTTGAGAAAGCCACGTATGATCCAAAGCACAGTGACCTTGGGTTTTTGATGATTCAATTGATAAGAAATAATGAACCAAATGGAGACTGGTTAAAGCCTAGCTGTCGATTTGGGATTCAAGGCCAACAGAATTCAGGGGAACTAGGGAAAGTAATTTCATGAAAGATATAGTAAATGAGAAAGAGAAGCATCAGCCAGGCACGCAAAGCAAAAAAGCAAACAGTCACGGACAGAAGTATGGGATCACTGAAAGCAGTGAAGAGGATTGCCATTAGGGACAACGCTCGACTTGAGGCAAGAAGTCCTAGAAAACAGAGAAGATAAATAAACCCCGTGAGGCCATCAATAAAGGCAGCGATAAAGAAGAGACACGGGGACACACACCTAACCCTTCACACAGAGAGAGAGAGAGAGAGAGAGAGAGAGAGAGAGAGAGAGAGAGAGTGGATTACATGAGAATGGGAAAAAAAGAGAAGGGAAAGAGAAGGGTATTGATTGATTGATGAAGGCAAGCAAGTGGACAAACACCATGAAAGTCACGATCTCTCAGCTGTGCAACGCGTCAACGCTTCACTTTACAACACAGTGATTCTCCTCTCTCTCTCTCTCTCTCTCTCTCTGTTCACCAAAAATGGGTACTAGCTTCGTCTTCGTCGCCTTCAACAAATTCTGCAACACCCACCCACTCACTAACGTGGTGTTTGTGCAGCTCGCACGAGCTACAGCACTGTGCCCTCGAATGAAATGACCGAATAGGCGTGATTTTTGGCACGAATTATTGATGGGTCTTCTTTTGCTTTAAACGGTGAGGATTGATTGGGACGGTTCATACCGATTTCGAAGATACACAAATCTCCGCCATTTTTGCTGGGCCTGCCAAGTTGGGTCTGTTCCATAACTCTCTGTTTTTCTCTCTCTTTCGTTTTTCTTCCTTCTTTTTCGGGGTGGGCAAGTCAAGAAGGTAATGATTATCCGAACGACCGTTTCGTTTCTGCTCGGTGGAGTGATCAGGAATCTTTCCTGGGCTTCTAGTGCCAACCTCGCCTCTTCCAGATCAACAACGAACACGAACAAATTTTAAATTTCTTCAAGATCCTTCTGCAGAAGGCACGTAAATCTAGCGGCCGAACTCAGCCATGCATGGCAATAAAATCTTCATAACCTGACGAGTTCTCCACGCCATTGATGGAGAGATGCGTTTCGGGGTTCCATGAAAAAGGAAAGAACCGGAGAAACTCGGATGGCCAAAAGCAACCCAACCATGTGAGGTTCACTCATGACTCTTCGAGAAAATTGCTTTGTGCTGGGGCGGGAGGAGAACTTTCGACGAGGGTCGCACTCGGCCACTGTCGATGGCGATGAGCCCCTCGCATGTCGATTTCCTGAAAAGAGTAACGAGAGGACATCCATACATAAGATTGGTATTCTAGAGCTTCTAACGTGTCATCATAAGTTGACTATACACAATACCTGAAAATACCTCTTTGTTCCTTGTCTAAGTATTTAGAAATAAGTGACTACGCGCTGTATATTTTCGCGAAATACCAAGTTACAACGTTGGCGCTTGTGTTTTGATGGTTGTGGTGTACCCTTAAGAGGAAACATAGATCTTTATTTAACTCTCGAATTTTTTTTATCTTGGGTAAGAAATGAGGGCAAAGCTCTAGAGTTATAATAAAACTTGATCCCGTCTTATTTCCCATCAACAAAGTAAGTAAGTCTTTCGATTTTAATTACGAAATATCTCAATTTTATTGAATGACAATCCGCGGATCTAATTCATAAAAGGCCTTCTCTTCACCTTGCAATCTCTATGCACGTACAAATATGGGGAAATCTATAAAAAAATATAATTATAAATCTGTTATACGGATGTCAATTTAATATTAAACCGTTTTAATTTGATTAAACTTATCTTAAACCTTTCAACGATTTACCAATATAATCCTTCCAATCAATTTTGATTGGAAATCGCTAACTTAAACGTGACTGTCTTATATGGCATAACTGGTGTTGACGTGAATAATTTATCAAAAATTTAAAAAAATTTCTTTTCATTATTTTTTTCATTGTGGCAGAGTGAGAATTGCTAGCGGATCTTGCCGGCACTAGACAAGGGCGTCTTGAGACGCTTTTTTGGCTGGAACTCGCTAACGTGAACGTAACCGTCTTACGTGGCATAATTGGTGTTGACGTGAATAATTTATTAAAAATTTTAAAAAATTTCTTTTCATATTATTTTTTTCATTGTGGGTGAGCGAGAATTGCCAGCGGATCTTGCTGGCATTGGACAAGGGCATCTTGAGACACTCTTTTGGCTACCACCGAGGTCGCAGACCGGTGAAGGGAAATAAGAAAAATGGAAAAAATGGAAAAAAAGAAAAACATACAGAAAAATTTAAAAATTTTCTTTTGTCGTCGCAAACCGTGCCACGTAGGACGGTTAGTGTTCACGTTAGCAATTTTCGATCAAAATTGGCTAAAAATGCTACATTTACAAATCATCAAAAGATTTAGAATAAAATTAATAAAAATTAAAAATTAAAATTAAATTGACGTCCGTACAATAGACTTAAAACTTTTCTTTTGGTAATTATCCCTGCAGAAATGAGGCCCTAAGGAGGGCGGAGCTTTGAACATTTTGTCAGAGAAGTCAATAATTTTATGCTTTCTTCTCTGGTGGCTTCTGGTCTTTTCATCCACCAATGGGGGTCAAGTTTGCAGTTTCAAAAATTTAGTGGAGTCAACAACCAAAATAGAGGCGAAATATTCCATATACACGTAAAATCTCGTAAGTGTCAACATCTATAAGCCACTAGAAGTTCCTAGACTTCTGTCAAGGAGACAAATGGGCTTTTGCCATTAGGCCATCAATCCAATAGGCGCTACGCGCTGCATAGAAAATTGGTGGGACAATATCATTTTCGATTTCCATAATCGTTTGAGCGATGCTAAGTATACGATAATCTACACCGTAAATTTTGCGTACGACATAGACTAATCTTCGTACCAAATTCAAGTCGTCATTAAAAGTTCCCCACGTAGCATTTCCCTTTTGCTCGAACAAGAGGGAATAGGGCTTGACAGGAACATGCAAAGAAAGGCTTACCATCATCAGATCAGATGCATCTTTGTGCTGAATTTTCGGAGTATTTCTGGCGAAAAAATAATTGAAATGTTTCGACGGAGGTCTTACATATATGTTCCATCGGTGCTTTGATCAATTCAGCCTTTGGTCAGTAACCAACTCCTTATGCCATCGAAGCATTATATATCGTTTTGGTGTATTCATCATGGTGAATAAGGCGAATAGGCCCTAAAGGTAACGATCAAAATCGATGCTCAACATCATTTATTATGAGATTGAAGCCGAGCTAATGTATATGTCAAGGGAACTTGCCCATAGCTAGCTAAGGAAAATCATTATTAATTGTCGATGTGATCCTTAAACTCTATTAGAAGAATTACAGATGGTGTGGAGCTGTGTTCCGCAACTCTATAATCACACATCATTAGGCCAAGAACGTGTTATTAGCTTCCTAATCACAAGCTTTATTCGTATCATTCCTTACAGCAAGCAGGAGATGAAAGCGACACCCACATCTAATCCAACCTGAGAACTTCAGCTTTCACTCGACCCCAAACCTCTTCTTGAGCTCCAGCACGAACCCGTGAACCTTGTGAGGGTCGGGAAGCGACCTGGACACGCTCTCCCGGAGCAAGCACCTCTTGGCCCACGCGACGAGCTTGGGGCACTCGGCCTCGATGCTGAAATCCCCGCAGGTCTCGTACGCATGGAACCAGCTGTAGTACGGGACGAGAGCCACGTCCACGAACCCAAAGGCCTCCCCTCCGAAGAAGGGCTTGTCCCCAAGGTCTCCTTCCAAAAGCTTGAGGCTCTCCACGAACTCCTCCTTCGCTGCCTCTTGCTCCTCTCCCTTTGTGGACCATATCTTTCGTCCAATGTCATATATCTGCATTTCAAGATGACACAGCCGTCTTTTTAACGTGGTCAAAAGCTCCTGCATCGACAACATATGCTCAGTGTCGTGTCTCGACAAGAGAAACACTTACCTTCTTGTCGACGAAGTCGGCCCAGAACCGGGCTTGAGCTCTCTGGTAAGGATCGGTCGGCATCAATGGCGACTTGTCATGCCACACCTCGTCGATGTACTGAACCGCGATGAGAGACTCGCAGACTGGCTTCCCGTTGTGGACGAGGACCGGGATTTTCTTGTGGACGGGGTTCATCTCCAGGAGCAAAGGGCTCTTGTTCCTCAGATCCTCCTCCTTGTACTCATAGGCGATCCCTTTCTCCGCCAGGGCAATTCTCACCCTCATCCCAAAAGGGCTGGGCCAGAAATCCAAAAGAACCACCTCTTCAGCCATTTATTTCTTCAACAGAGAAGTTGATGGTAACTGCAAAGTAACGCAGCTAAATATGATGCAGACGTTGCTTCTTATCCGAGCTCTCCGGCCTTGTCACAGGCAACGGATTTGAGGGAGACGCCTGAATTGGATTGGGTATATTTATAGATGGTCTCGCATAAGTCGGTTTAGACTAGTTACTGCATTTTTTTCAAAGTGCCTTTAAGCCAAGAAGCTCCAGGAATTTCCAGAGAGAAGCAGATGCCTTGATCCCATTGCCTTTTCCTCATCTAGCGTGTTCTATCTTTCTTGAAAGGTTGATGGAGGATCAAGAGATATGATATAAAATTTCGCTTAGTCTTTCCGCAAAATTGGACCCTACACCCACAGTTGTCGTCATTCTTGGACTCCAGAGACGTGCCAAAATGAAAACAACACACTGTCCAGTTCCGGTGAGGTCTTACACAAGAGGATTTGAACTGCGGCATTATCGTCGATTGTCTGATTCTATCACAATTAGAAGGTCGATTCCCACAATCAACTCCACAGAAAAAGCAGACTCTCATAAATGCAACTTGCTCTGTCTATGATATAACATTCTATCTGTCTGAATAATAACAGTATATAGCGATCATACCACACCTGAGAGTTCTGTTTTCATTTATCCTTCTGCCTTTGGTGAAAAGTCACTGGTATTCAGAAACCATTCTCTGGTTTTCACATCACTAATTATGCATATTAACTTAGTTCAGTTGCAACTACGGCATCTACATACATCATATTATCATCCTATCAAGTGTTCTGGACATTAAATTGCATACGGTGAGACCTCACAAATCTTTCATGATTTATGGACCAATTCCTCCGCAGTTTCAATCTACAAACAAATCATGGTGTGATATATGAAACATTTTAAAAACCGTGAAAAAAGAATCAGTATAATTTTCTTCATCCGATGATACAGTTGGTGGGCTCGCCATGCCTCTAGGGATCATTTTCTCCGCTTCACGGGTCTGTTCTGCTCCACTATAACAAAAAGAATTCTCTAGAAGCAGCTCTGAACCTGCAACATTAAAACGCATTATGCCAAAACTCTAATTCACTTTTTTTTTTGTAAATGAACAAAACACACTGCAGATGGATCTTCTCAAGCAGGCAGCTAAACTACAAAATGGTTTGCGCAACAAACACAACATATAACCAGAAGATAGACGCTTATCTTGGACTTGCAGATAATATACTTCCAATCAAACCGACCACAAGATCGTTTAGCATGATAGGAAAAGTACAGGATTGATAGGAGGGGGAAGTATAGCAAATTTCCATGCAAAAGAAAGTAGCTAATAATGTTCTTTTATATATATATATATATATATATATATATATCATATATTCCTCAAGTTGACAGTTTACTAAATAAAAAACACTAAGAGGATATGAGTCGGTAAATTCAAGAATAGGAAATATACCACGAATCTTGGAACTTGCCAACATCAAGTTTGTGAAGACTCTTCTTTTTCCTCCTATTTTATCTTGAAAAGAAAACTAACGTCCAACTCATTTTTGTAGAGAACTTCAATCTTAATCCCAAGGATTCTGTCACAGGCAAAAAACTTTTAATTGGGCGTTCTTGAAAAATCAGATGAATGACAAACCATCTGGATTTACGTGTAATGCTGAATCAAACAGGTAGCACGGAAGTTGAAAATGAGTTTTACCAATCAGGAACAGGGCCATTCAAGATCCTGAGTGAGATATTGAACGTGACTGACCAATTGCGGGATTGTAAGATGTTAAGAAGCAATGAAAGGAATGGAAGAGTAAACAATTCTAGAAGCAAAAAAAAAATCAAGAAAATAGATATGGGAGATCTTAAAGGGCATTAGAGCATGCAGAAGCTATACCTGGGGTGTCCTCTGAATTGTTTCTTTCTACTTCTCAGAAGCCAATGATGATGACGATGTCAATTGCATAGATTCAGTACGTTGCTTGTCATCGGAGCTGCCTCGAGAAGCTTCTTTCTTTAACTTATGGTTGTTATATGCTGCTACACCAGCAATGGCTGCAATTTTAATTTCTGTAAGTACCATTTCGCATGATCTCAGCTCACTCCAGCATTATACTTTCCACCATATATTCAGTGATATTAAAGTACTACTAAGAGAACTAGCACCCAAAAAATTCAATGAAGTTCCTTGAGTTTGCTACTGGCATAGTTATCTAACCCATTGCTTGCAAGATCCTTATGGACCTAGATTCTCAAATTAGTAAAATCATAGAAGAAAAAATGAGATGGAGATTTTTTAGGAAAATTATGACAACTATCTAGAGACACAAAAATCCGTCTATTAAGCATAAACAATTTAAAATGAGTCCCATTAAATCCAAGATACTGTTCACAGAGCATTCGGTAGCATTTTAGATGTGTGTATAATCCTCAAGCATGACAATTTTGCTAGCAACATCACAAGATGTAACAATAAGATCAGATATAGTATGGAAGATTCATGAGAAGAAAGCCTTGGGAAATAGAGGCAAACATTAAACCTTAAAGAGAGATCAGATCACTGTATAGAAAACTGAAGAAGAAATGTGTTGAGATACTTACCAATGCCATAACCGAAAAGATTTATCAACGTGAGCTTTGTATCAGCAAAGAGAAGGGCGGACAGTAACACCACCACCCAATCTTTGACAACGCCCGCAACACGTATGGTCAGAGCACTTGTATGAGTTATCACCAGGAAAACTGACAAATTGAGTGCAAAGGTACATAGAGAGTTGAGTGTCAAAATAAGGGCATGAAAGTCCCATGTTCCACGAGCATCCATCTTGGGCTTCTCTAGAAAGATCCAAGGGATAAATAGGCAAATCGCACTGCACAAAGGAGATCATCCCATGGCATGATCAGAAGTTTCCATAGTTAATTCTAAACAGTTCCTTTCCAAACAAATTGACAATTAAGTTTCAGAAGGGAACATACCTGCAGGGGCTCACATAATACATAAGAGATATGGGATTTAACTTGAGTCCTTTCCTCTTTACCAGAATCTCCATGAAAATAAGTCTCAAAGCTTCCCCAACGACGCCACCCATCTGGTAAACAACACCAATCCAGCTTATGTTTATTTCCCCATAAGATGCAACTAAGACTCCAAAACTTATCACTGACATAATCAAAAGCATCCTGCAGCTCATCACTTCAAGTCCTGCTGCCACTCCAAGAATGAAAACAGCTACTGGCACTGCACAAATTATTTGGCAATAGCATTTCAGGACGATATCACTTATCTACCGAAAGAAGCAATGGACTGCCATGGTACAACTATCTGAACTTCACTAAATACGTGAACACAAAGTTTTACAAGAACTTTTAAAGAAGAGTAGAAAGAACATACTGATTGCCTTCAACATCTGTGCAAATGCAACAGAAATGTAAAGGTAGGCAGTGTTCCCCAGCCAAAGGGTCATTGCGAACATTGCACCAATTGGGATCACTGAGGTAGTATATCTAGAGATGAAGAGAACTATAACATATAAGGCAATGATACTTGCAAGTACACTATTAGCAAATTAGATTACTCTTGGTAAATAATACTCAGAACTTTCGAACAGCAGGCTCCAGCCAAAAAAAAGCCAATTTTAACTTTATAGGGTCTGTATTTTAGTTGATATGCAGACATTACCACTTGTACTTGTATGTTTTCTAATAAAAGATTAGTTCAAATTTGTTCCTTGCAGACCTCTTTTATCCACAGGCAAGTGATGGCACTGACTGTGAGAAAGAATGGGCGATGATATAAAACCAAAGATCTCTTCAGCATGCCAATGTGGTCCTATTAACGCAGCTAAAGGCATTTTACTTGATGAAACCACAATTAGCTTTATCAATAACGACTGGTTAGCAGCAAATATTAAATTTCAAACTCAACCCCCAGAAAGTTTGTCCTTCAGTCTACCATTTTGTTTGTTTAAATAACTCAATGAAGGGGCTGATTTAATCTCTCACAAAGTGACACAATGCATTAAAATTAAACTCTTGGAAATAACTGCCAGTAACATTCCAAGAAAATAATATCAACACTCTAGCATTTAGCCATAAAGAAGTGCATTACAATAGGAGAATAATAACAAAAAGTTTCTCTATTTTTTCCCCTTGGAACCAAACCTATCTCAGTACTTACATTTCTAGCGTCATCCCTTCTTCCACCTTCATTATCTGCAATCAAATCAATAATCATGATCCACAATTAGGTTTAACAAGCTGAAATTTGCAGCGAAAGACCATCACAGGATTGTAGGACTGTAATAGATCCTAATACTACGTACCTTGAAAACTTTCGTAAGCAGAAAACACAGGACAGAGGAGAAGACCATGTGAAGTAGAGTCAACCCAAGAGGATATGGGAAGTTGATCTCCTTTGATGACAGAACCCACTGCATTTTACAACATAGGTGGACATCAGTTCGGAATTTATACATATATTTGAGACCATGTTCTAGTTAGCACCGCATTTTACAGCATAGGTGGACATCAGTTTGGAATTTATACATATATTTGAGACCATGTTCTAGTTAGCACTGCATTTTACAACATAGGTGGACATCAGTTCGGAATTTATACATATATTTGAGACCATGTTCTAGTTAGTACTGCATATTGAGCCTTAAATTGCAACTTCAGCGAGAGCACCATTACAGCGTGGTGGGACCATTTTCATTCATGAAGCAAGCATCTGTCTGCATACCAAAGTGAATTAACAAAGCCGGCTAAACACGGATCCTCATTCCAAATTTCCACAAGCTAATTGTCCATTACAATCAAGATATGAACTAAATCCAAAATTTCGAGCAAGGCAGACGTTATAGCTAATGTCCAACGCATTTTGCTCCGTTCAACCTCGTCTCCTCCCAAATCTGGATCGCATCTAACCTATAGAACTATGCCAGTCCAGCTTAGCAACTCCGAGACCAACTAGCCGCTCAAAATCGGCACGGAGCAAGCGCGATGGACCCCGATCGAGCGCCATCGACGCGCGAACGGAGCTCCCGCTATCCAAAATCACTAGAATCCACAAGCGAAACGCAAAATGCGGCGTCATTGAGCGGCGGCGCGGTCGCTCCGGCGAACGAATCAGGGGCGAGAAAACCGACCTTGTTGAAGAAGATCTGGCCGCTGGAGAGGGCGATGTAGAGGAGGAGGTAGGCGTAGGTCGCCGCTCCCGCGCTGAGAAACGATCTCCGATCCGCCATTTGCGGCGAGCAATCGCGGAGCGCAGGACCGGACCGTTCAATGGATCGGCGAGATTGACGCCCGACGCAGCCGCGAGCTCCCGTTCATGCAGCGGGGACGAGCCCTTCCTTCTTCTTCTTCGCGTTTAATGGCGCTTCGAGTTCAGTGCGCTGCGAGTTCCCTTTACTGCGTGCCGGGAAGTCAAACGTCGAGCTTTGGAAAAGCAAAGAGCAACCCCGGCAGGGCCGGGCTGAGCCGGGCCCAAGGCCGGTGCTTAAGCCCAGGTCTCGCTGTCCAATCTCTGAGGCCCAAGTCCACCAGGATTATGGGCTTTTTGGGCGGGCCCATCGGCGGTCAGGCCCAAGCCCACGATCGGGTCTAAGTTTGCTGTGCATTTCAGCGAAAATTCCTGAAAACATAACAGCGAGATAATTTGCTGGTATTGTTGGCCCCCCGCTTCTCTATCTCTCTCTTTTTCTGTCTGGGATAATGATACAAATGATCCATGAATTTTGGTCTAATGTGCCTTAATTTTTAATTTATTTAATGTGGTCCTTCAATTTTTAATTTGTTTATTGTGATCCCTATACTTTTAGTACATGTTCAATGCAGTCCTTGAATTATATGAAAATACTCAATGTAGTCCTTTCATCAATTCAATATCATGGACAATATCGAATATTTTCATATAGTCTAGGGGCTAATTTGAACATATGCCAAAAGTTCAGGGACTACATTGAACAGATTAAAAGTTAATGAACCATATTGTACATTGGACTAAAGTTTTAAAGACCATATTGAACAAATTAAAGTTTAAGGACCAGATTATATATTGAACCAAAGTTCAGGGATGATTTGTGTCATTTTCCCTTTCTATTTCTAGTTTTTGTTCCCGTGGGAATATTTGGCCTCTCTATTAGATGGAACTACACTTTCCAGGACATGACTTTCATCTTGTTCCTCCGTGACACGAGCATTTTGGTCAATACCATTGATCTGCTCTTTGTCTCTAGTAACTCGGTGTCATTCCAAATATTTTTAAGCTACGATTGATCGTCCGGATTTCTAATCATGATAGGACTGAATAGAATAGGATAAGAAATCATGAAATTTTATCATATCCTATCTATTGTTTGATGAACTATAGACTTAAAATCATATATTTTTATATCTTATCCTATTCATTATTTAGTGGAAACCAGATATCAATGTAAGTGGCATATATGCTCCTATGTAGTGTCCATAAAATAATATCAGATCTTACAATCATAAAAATATCTTTGTGTGATTTAACAATATTAAAAAACCATTCTATGCCCAAAATGACAAAAACTGCACTACTGGAAAAAGCAGGATTGCAAAAAGAACATTGTTCAGAAAACATATGATTTTAAGAAATAGAAACCTTGCTTAATTCTTCAAATACCACAACAACTAAGAACAATGCTCCTGACTTCACAAGAATAGCACATTCAGAAAACACATGATTCCAAGAAATAGCGAAAAGAACATTGTTCGACATTGTTCATTTTCATAAAAACAACAAAGGCAACACACCAATTACTTATAGTAAAAAAATTAGGGATAACTTTCCCTTTCCAACTCTTACAAATGTACTACAACCCATCGCTCCTACTCTACCTAACTCACCGAATACCACAAAAGCTATGAACCAAGCTCCAAACTTCACAAGAAATAGCACATTCAAAAGACAAATCATTAGTCTTTCCCGTCTATCATCTTGGAGAAGCTGTTCCTCGTGCAACTAGTTCTTCAAGATCATCTAGAAACTCATTTTCTTCATCCATTGTCCCTACACATCGATCTTCTTTGTTCCCCTTCCTTGAGTTGACTGAAATCGCTACCTTCCATTCCTAAACATAGACAAGCCTTGGTGATTGTTGTTTGAACAATGAATGAATATGGACAGCAGATATGAGCATGAATCCAACAAATTTAAGTCAAATTTCTACAAGCTATCAGCCAAAAGAATTCTTCCATACCAAATGGAAAAGGCAAATACAATATAGACATATTGAGAGCAGAGAGATTTAAGGATGAATTAGGAACTGAAAACGAAGAGAGAGCCTGCGGCGCCCGTCCATGGATAATATGCAATCCAACTCTCATGAAGTTGTGAACAAACCTAACCCTGCCTTTGACTGCTTAGCAAAACATAGAGAGACCTTCAACTTCAAGTAGAGGGTTACTCAGAGGAAAGAACATCACAATACATAATACAAATCAATGACAGAAAATGACAATTAAAAGTTGATTTTCTATTAGCCATCTTATGAAGATGAAGTATCCTTTTCAATCATGGCTAGACAAGGAAAACTGATGGGTCCTCTTAGCAAGCAAAAAAGGAGAAAAGAAAGGAAGAAAGAAGAAAAGCATGAACTAAAGTCAGGCGTAAGAGGGAAGCAGATTCCCTCTTGTAATTTGGCAGCTTGTTCTTTTCCTTTCGATTACTCCACAGAGGTAAAAAGAATATTTTAAAGACAAGTAGGAGACTCAACTTTCCCACGGGAAAAGCATAGAAAGTTGAGCATGAACATTGCAAGCACAAGTAAACTAGCACCGAGAAATCTAGCATTTAAAGAAGCATGATTTCTCCGTCATGTAAAACCCGATTTACTTAATCAATATTAGCAAAGGCCTCTAAAAACTGTGCGGAGGACATGACATGTACAACAAAAAACATATTCCACAAGCTATAATGCGGCGGGAACGACACTCACCTCGGTTCCAAAGGCAAATTAGCGAGCTAGGCGGGGCGGCAACTCAAAATCGGTGAGGTGCAACTCAAGAGCACAACTGTGCTGAGTAAGCGACAGGAGAGGAGAGTCTGAGAGATAGAGAGTGAGAATGAGGTTATTAGAGAGAGGAGACGTGTTAGGGTAGGGAATCTGGTTTCGCAATTGAGAGGGCAACCTCAAGAAAAACGATGCCATGTTTCGATTCACCGAGAACCGAATAGAGAGACTCCACCCTAACGAGAATTCGCAAGCTGAAAAAAATGAGACAAGAAAGAGAGAAATAGAGCCACACCCGTAAATGATTGCGCCTATGAAAGCTAAGATGAATCGAGGAAGGAATTCACGAACCTTGTAAAGAGTGTGAATATTGATGCACACAGAGAGGGAGAGAGAGACACACACAAAACCTTGCGAGAAAGCAAAACCGCCCGTGGCTCGTCACTAAAGATGGAGCTTGAATTCGTCTGATTAGAGCTACGAAGAAGAAGACACTTTGACTCTTGTTGCTTCCGTGAAGTGTTTTCGTGAAACGTCAATGTGAGAGGAGTTGAAGGAGAAGGAAAAGGAGAGTGTACGATTTTCTAAAAAATAACTGGACAAGAAAAATCATATTCGGGTCTATCCCATCTCCTCTTAAGATTTTTTAATCCGATCTATATCCCCTCTATATCCGACGTTATCCGGTCCTGAGCAACAACCAAACATAAGATAGGATAAAACATATCTTATCCTGATTTTTATCCGGACGATCAAACGCAGCCTTAGATGCTTTTCCCCGGACGTATCAGCTCAAGCTTGAGACTTCTTTTGTTCACTTTTTCTTTGGGTTGGCACGAGAGGATTGTTAATAGCCATTCCCCCACCGTTTCTTCTCTTTGGGTACTAATGCATGTGTGCTGGTTTCTTCTATCCTCATTTAATGCTAGGAAGCTGCCTCACTGTCCTTGCATTGCACGACTATGGAGGCATGCGCACGTGGTACATGTCGTATACTTTGCATAGATCCATTTCTTTCAGCGTCATGTGTCCTCATATATTGATTCAAAGCTGTACTGTGCATGTTTAGTACGGAGAGCAAGTAGAGAAAGATAATGGCTATGCATAGTCTTTAATTGCTCCTGCTTTTGCGGGAAGCATCGCCGTGATGTCACTGATGAAGTAGAGGGCGAGACATGGATGGGTCCGATCAATGGATGCATGACACATTGTGCTACCCATGGGAAAGGGACTTGTGAAATTCCCTTAGCGATGCTCCATAGTCGATACCGTGAAAACGTTTATCAAATGGGCCGCTGATTCTGCTCTCGGCACGTATCGGATAGCAGTTTGTCCTTTTAATTTTTCACCTGTGGAGGCTATGGAAGCTCATGGCTTTCCCAATATTCCCACAGAAAGCAGCTTATTTGTCCTTGAGCAGCTAGTCCCATGATTGGCTCCACGATATACGAGTATCGGAAGGTTTTAAGACGTGGAAAGAGATAAGAATGAGGAATTGCGGGGACCAGTATTGGAGCCTGCTGTGATTGTGGCTGTGAGATGTTGAGCTTTAGTATCTTTTCTTTGGTAGCGTCCTTGAAAAGGTATTTGGTTAATCCATCCTTTTGTTTCTTCAAGAATACGATTGTTGTACCTATTCAGCAGCACTCGAATATCTAGGGGGCTGTCAAAGAGCACCTAATTTTGTTCAAGATTACGACTTTGTATTCCTTCCTTCAGTATTTTTACTACTAGTTTTCCTTCTTTCAGCATTGAACATCCAATTTCTTAGTGTCGTATTCATGTTGGCTTCTAGAACCTGCTGAGACTTTTGCAGCAAGCAAATATGTAAAGGGTCTAAATTTTAAAGCAGGGTTTCATCATAAGAGGGAAGGTGAATCACATTTCCTTTTTTAGAACGAAAATTTACATAAAAGATTGTAACTTTCAGGGAAGCAGATAAACTTAGCTGCCACATCCAGGATTGTATTTAATTTAACTAGTAATGGCACTGTCGCTCCTGAAAAAGCAAAAGGCCCACGAATTTCAGGATCGGTCCGATTTTTATCCACAGCTTCAGTTTCTCCTGTTGACCTGGTGGTTCTGTCCCTAGAGGAGCTCACGAATCTGCAAGATACCTCAACTGCACTGGTGTATTTAATACGCTACGAAAGACACTTACAATTCAAAATCTATTGCAGTCGATGCATCACAGAACAGAAAATTTGGACAGGTTAATGTAGGACCTTATTGGTTCTGAAGCTTTCCCGAATGAATAAAGCGACTTTTTTCAAGTACCCACCACCGTCAGTGTGCTGGAAAATACCGATGTTTTAGTCTGCTTGCGCAAGGGATATTCCTCATGGTCATGGAAAGGACATGCAAGGCTGTGGCTCACCTCCTCCTGCACATAATGGACAAAGCATTTGTCGTTTTTAGTGTCTGAATACAAAATGGGTATTGTCAGCCCATACCAAATCCCTCCACTACATCAGCATTAAGGAACAGTTATGGCACAATGGTAAGTGAACGAGTACGACCAAAGTATCCCATGAGTTTGCAATCCCTAGTTGCTGGAGTGATTGTGAAATTCAAATGAGCTATAGGCTGAGGTTTCCCATTTGTTAGCATGAGTCACACGTTGAGACCTCATAAAAGCTCACATGATTGTCTGCACGGGCTTATGGTGCAAAACTAATAGCTGAACCTTTGCTTCATTTTGCAAAATGGAGAATTTTCCCTTACTGAGATTTAGCTTAGGCTGGCAGTCACCAATAACCATCACCTCCATTAGGGCTCTACGAGGACCTGTACGCAGAGTGCTAGGAAGGACAGATCATAATAGACGTATCATGCCATGTCATCTACCAGGAAATTGTGTATAATTTCACTTTCGTCTAGTAGTTCTGCAATCATAGAGCTCGAATGACTCACTAGAGCGAACAAGGGTTGCCCAAATGAGAAGAAGCAGATAGTTCCGTTCACGTCTCTTTCGTTTCATTTTCACTTTGTCATGACTTCAATTCAAGTAGAAATAGACTGAGAGTACTAGGTACAAGCTACAGTGACTTCATTCGCGGGCATTGTTAAGGCAAATGGACAGAGAGAACCTAAGATTGGCCAGTGAGCTAACCTTCAAATTTCAATCGTCACCACTTCATCTCTTTCTGGTTGTTAATTCTTGTTGTCTGTTACTCTCAATCAGTATTAGCCGCCTCATAGCTTTCTTTGACGAGGGCATGGAGTTTGGAAATCTTATGGACCTCATTCATTTTGCGGCTCAAATAATAGAATTATTAGATTCTTGGCTTGCTCCGTACAAGAGACAAATTTGTGCTCAAACAAGTGATAAATGAAAGTGAAGTTTCTTTCTCCTGGATGTTTTACCAGATGAGATAAATATTTCCTGATTAGAGCTGCTGATTTGATATTCTTATTTTTCACACTATTTCGAAGAACTGGTATGTTTTTTCATCCCTATTATCTGGAGTCTCTGGACCAAAATTAAAAGACGGTTTGATGAGATCACTTTCTCGCTTTCCTTCGGCAGTTTTATCATGCTTAGGCGGACTTTCTCGCGTCAAATGGAGCAGATGAATTTCCACTCAAAGCAACTCTTGAAACTGCTGATAAGCTATTCGATAATGTTGTAATCCGAGTGATCGTCATATAGGGGTAATAATCAACCAGCTCATGCGCAGGTCAGTATAGCAACTTGACAAGTTGAAACTAATCTCATTTGTCCACGATTTCCATCATCATCCTGCATATCAACTTGGAAGACTTTCATCCATGGTGCGTCTGTGCGGATAAGCGTCTCAACATTTAGTTGTTATTTCGCCTTGCACCCATTTTGTACATCTCTCTAAATATATTATGAATACGACGCTTCGATTATTATTGGAAGGAATTTTAAACTATTCGGCCCATTTTCTAATGCCGAGTTACTTGGCACACCATTTTGTGTCAAGTTGAATGGCTGCATCTGTTGAAGTCTCTCATTATTGTGGTCGAATTGCTAAACAATCATCTGCTGTCTTCTGATCTCAGGGAAAGATTTTGAGCTCTGTCTACTCAAAAAAGGTTGATTTTTCATACAGGAGGCTTTTGGTTAGCATGACAGAAAAGGAATAGGAATTGTTAGAAGATGATCCAGAGACCAGGGTCTGCCATTATCACTGATATCAACCTGACTGATCATGATAAGCAATTTTCTCATTATGAATGCAAAACTGGGCCAGTGACTAAGCCTGCTCTGCATACTAATGAAATATCCAACTCGTCCTTGCATGCTGAAACAGAATGTCAACTCGAGAGGAGATATTGATAAAAGTTGAGACTTGCAGATATTGCACCTTGTGCTTATGAAGGTCAGACGTTGAGAGTGTTTTTACTCGAGGTAATCAGCAGGAGACTCACTCTCTGTGTCTCTCTCATAGCACTAGGGCACATGGGCATTGGAGGATAGTTTCTCAATAATTGATCCTTGCAATTTGCACGAGTTGATTGGTTGGACCAAGTGGATATTTCTTCTCTTTTTCACAACAGATCATACACAAGAATTAATTTTGAGGTGCTATCATCATATCAATACCCTTTTGCCCACTAACTGCCAACATTAAGCATTAAAATATTCTGAGGAAAGTCCAAACCATTTCCTATTTTCAAGGAATGAATGTCGACTTCACTAAGTTCGTATTCCTTGAGGGGGAAAATCGAAAGCAAAAAACTTGAAGATGGGAACATCATTATGGATGAATAACCCAATCTGCTCGGAGAAATCTCCCTCTTTTTCCTGGGTTTTCCCTTTATTTAGATTTGATATCATCTACAGTCCATACGACGCAAAACCCCAAGCTTTGAAAGAGTTGACTTCTTTGTTGTCATCTGCAAAGTTGAAATCAGACAGTTATTGAGTCAAATCAAGCTTTTGCACCCATTTTTCAAAAGCCGCACTCAATTGCTTCTGCTGCGGAAGTGTTGGGATTTGTCTATTCGTGGTGGATAGTACTATGATTTTGCGCATCACCATTGGGCAGATGATGGAATTAAAAGATTTGGGAAAGCCACCAATCAGGCGTTGCCACCCTCAGCAACTTAAGAGCAGAGTCGTAACTGGTGGCGAGGGCACTTCATCACTGTATTAACGTGAGGGCTTTAAAAGAGTGTGATCCACTGTGTCCTCTCGATAGATAAATATTAGATCCACAAGCAACTTGGTGACCCCCGAAAGCATCCATTCCTCGTTATTCCATCACACGGTGCTCCTAATGAAAATAGACCAACCGTCACCCATCCGCATGAATAGACTACCATTAGTGTCAGCTGCCACTCTGAATCTTCCCTTCATAAGTAAAATAAGAGATGTCCCATTGGGTGAAGCCATAGATAGCAGAGTGCTCAGAGAGAGAGAGAGAGAGAGAGTGATTGAAAGAAGTAAAGGCAGAAGATACAAATATCACTATACTTATATATTTACTTAATATGGCAACAATCACATGACTTTCTTATCTTATACACATCAAGAAGTAGGAGAATAAGAAGTAACCAGCTGAGCTCCATATTCCTAGTTACATCCAAAAGCTACAAGCTGGTCCCTCAGAACCTCCTACTCTACAATACAAACAAAAAGGCCACGAAAAAAAATTGAAACTTGAACAACACCCACAAAAAGTGATGTTACTCTGAGTCTGATCTTGTAGACGAGGAAATTCCGGGGACTTATCTGCAGACATCCCTCTGGTAAATCTCCTCGTTTGGTCACCCGCTCCTGAACGCTTAAGAAACTATATACTGGATCATCATCACTGTAACTAGTTCAACCTCTACACAGAGACGACCCCACTTAAGCTAAGCCTGCCTCTCCAAGTCCTCGGAACTTATGAAGGTCCCATGGAATCCGTAAGGGACTCTTGATGGGAGCTTGACGGTGGCCTCCAATTCCAGAGTCACTGCATTCACAATCTGCAGCTCCGATCTCCACTCCTTCTCATCGTGCACAAAGGCCAGCACATACCCATCATCCTCCCTCTCTGATTCCCGACCTCTGGGCACGAACATCGGCTCGCCTCCGTATCTTTCCTCTCCATACATGTACTTCCTCACCTCGCCCGTCGACAGGTCGACCTTCGCGAACCCGGAAACCTTAGGCCACGGCTCGGCCAGCGCCAAGTACGCGTACTTGGTCTTCCTCCCGAGCTGGTTCCGGTTCACCATCCCGGCCTCCAGATTGATTTGCTCCGACTCGGCGATGATGCGGCGCCTCGTGGACTTGCCTGTCTTGATGTTCAGCCTGATTTCGGATAACACGCTCTGCAGGCTCTCTTCGGACTCGTTAAAAATGGAGTCCGGCGGAGTCATGCACGAGCCGATCACCACGATCTCGTCGGTCTCCTTCTCCTCCCAAGCGTTCCAGAGATGGAAGCAGAAGCAGTCGGGCACTTCTATCCACTTGATTCCGGACGCGTCGCTCGCATTCTTGTCGAGGACTCCGAACCGCGACACCTTGTCCTTGTCGTAGATCACCGGGGAGCCCCCGCGGATCATCTCCGGCAGCTTGAACACCACCTGCTGGTCCGGAATCACGACAAAGCGCTCGGTGATGGCGAAATCGTGCATCATGGTCGGCTCAGCGAGGGGGATCTCGACGTCGGGGGATTTCTCGCCGTCCTTGGAGAATCGGAAGTACTTGAGGTAGGGCTTCCGGACGACGTCGTAGCTGAGGGCGAACATCTCGCCGGAAGCCGGGTCGATCTTCGGGTGCGCGATCATGGGAGAGTCGAGCTGACCGGCGAAGTCGTAGCGGCCGACGGTCTCGAGGTCGCCGGAGCGCGTGGCGCGCACGTGGTAGGGGAGGTCGTCCTCGGACATCGCGAGGAGGTGGCCGTCGAAGTAGACGAGGCCGGCGTTCGCGACGCCCATGCCATTCCCGTGGTCGACGAGGCCGCAGAGGCTGCGGGCGTAGAAGAGCATGAGCCGCGCGATGCCGGAGTGGCCGTGGAGCTCGCCGATGGCCTTGGGGAAGATGGGGCGGCCGAGGCCCCGCTCCTGGATCAGGCGGTGCGTCTCGGTGAACCGGCAGGCGTAGCTCACGGAGCCGCCGGCGGAGAACCGGACGGCGTGGATCATGCCGTCGCCGTCGAAGAAGTGGTGGCCGGCGACCGGCTCGTGGAGCGGGTTGGCGCCGTTCCGGACGTACACCCCCTGGATGCATTCCGGGATCTTGCCGATCACCGGCAGGGAGCGGGCGACCGGCTGCTCGGGCACCGGAGCGAAGTTGCCCGAAATCTGGACTCTCGGGTCGGCGGTTTTGGGCAGCGGGTGGGTGCGCTCGTGCGAGACCAAGGCGGACTCCACAGCATCTAATGCAAGCGAAGCGGCTCTCTGTATAAAGTTCCAATCTTGAGGCGACGAGGACGACGAATTGGAGCCGGAGTTCTGCTTTGTGGGCTTGGTGACGGGAGAGGGAACGGGAGGCTGGGAGTGAGCTTTCTGCTCGGGGAGATGGAGAATGGAAGGGGTGTGGAGAGAGCAGGCGATGCTGCTGTTGGGCTTATCCCTGGGCCTGAGAGAGCCCAAGTCCAGAAGAAATGATGGAGAGGACTGCTGCGAAGAAGACGAGAGAAAACTGGACTTGAAAGCAGCAGCAGAAGCCGAAGAAGCAGTGGCCATACTTGATGATACCATGGGGAAATCTCTATTGTGGCGAGGGTGTTACAGCAGAGAAGGGCAAGAAGGCTTTGTGGGTTTCGCGCGCTGTTCTCTTCCCGGTCTGTATCGAGGATTTTGAAGAAGGATTTTTTGATGTTGTCTGTGTCTGGCTTGGGAAGTTGAAGTTGAAGTTGAAGTTGAGCGTGTGAGACTGCGAGTGAGTGAGCGTAAGCAGAAGAGAGAGGGGGAGGAAGATTGTCGGGTTGTTCTTGTGGGTGAAAGAGGGACGGGAAGGTTGCGCTATATATAGGGCGAGGAGGATGCCCATGCAGGTCCACTTCAAAACCGAACAGCAGACCACCACGTGTTCAGATTTGAGAGAGAGAGAGAGAGAGAGAGAGAGAGAGAGAGAGAGGAGAGGAAGACTCAATAAGTGTGCGTGCGTGTTTCTCTCTTTCTTTTTTCCAATTCCCCCTTTTCTTACCGTCTTGGAAGTGCCCCAGAACATGGCTTTGCTCCACTCCATGACACGACCCCAATTGTGCTGACACCGTTAGCCCTCTAACACTTGTTAATCAACCAAACAGGACCCTAAATGAATCCGATTGATGGTTCCAAAGTAACTTATCTGAACTCAGGATTCCACAACGTTTCGGTTTCTTGCCCGCATTTCCCTATGCAACATTCGTTTTCGCACGCATCAATCTTGTGGCAAGCAATTCGAGGGGCACATCGAATTCATGTAATCTCGATCCATTGATTCTGTTCTATCAGGTCTCCCGCGATACTCGTATGATAAGATAATCGCAAGCAGGTCGTGTCCACGCGAACTCGGTCCACTCGAGAATTACCGCCCTTATACACGACGGGATTTATTTTTAGAATATAAATAAAAAGGGTAGGGACGACTGTTGCCGATTGGCCCATTATGTGTGTGTGTGTGTGGGGGGGGGGGGGGTTAGGAGTGGATGTTGGCGATATGAGCGTCGTTGCCATTGGTTCACCATTCGCGTTCTCCCCAATTTCTCCCTATTAAAAAAAAATGGGGGGGAAGTCGTGACAGTGACAACCGGCACCGTGCACGTGGCAACCCCTAGCCGGTGACCCTAACTTTCCTCCCCCCGCCCCGAAATCTCAGGTCCGCATCATCAATCATGGCCCCACACGCTTCACCCCCCCCCCCCCCTCTTCCTATTCTCCTCAGATTTTCGTTTACCGTAGTCAGATTTTGCCGTGCATCACGCCTCTTCATCCTTCGGGGACTGAAATATACGGAGATCCACCGATATTGTTATTTGTTTTTTTTTTTTCTTCCTTTCCTTCTGCTGAACAATAGCATGATGCGTGCAATAATATCATCTGATTAAATTGGTCAGCGTCTTTTATCTTTTGTTTTCTTTCCCCCTTTTGATTAGATTGTGTTGGATCCATCATCATGTGAGATGGGCACCGGTTATGCATCCTTACTTTCTCGTGTGGGATTATTTCCATTCTAAGACCGGATCTTGCGAGATATCTCTTCATCAAATCGTTCCTCACGCAAAACAATCGAGATTTTGGCTACAGTTCCGTGAAATTATTGAGGACGGTAGGTGCGTACCATCACTTGGGAATCGAGCCGAGAGGGGCATATGCAAGTGCTGTGGAGGAGGAGTTAGCTAACCAAACTCCCTGCCCTAGAAAATTACGAATAAATTGAACATGAATGCACCTCTTAACATTATGTGTATCTTGAAAATGTCGAGCGTTTCGGATTTTTAAAGACACCCGAAAATGCCTGAATCGCAAGATTCGGACGCAACTTCCTAGCCGTACTTCAAGTAATTATTGTAGACTTTAACTCTTGACAGTGAGTGATATGCCTTTGTAATTAACTCGCCGCGATACAAGGAAGAGATGATTGGAATTGTACCATTCGTAATTAACTCTACACTTTACTCCTCCAACCACCCTTTCAACCAACATCATCTCTAAGTAAATCGGGTTAAATTTATTCCCCTAATTCGAGCAAATCTCAACTCCTTCCCCAATGAAACCTACCAAATCCCTCTCAAACATTAGATGGTCCCCTTCCCTTAAAAGGAGAGACAAATAAAAAGCGCTATAGTTAGGTGCCATCATCAACGGAGGATTGATGCAAAAGTGTCCTCCCCCCATCACGAACGCAAATCTAATTCGTCCTCCCACCTAGAACTTGCCCCTTGCAACCATAGACTTTTCTCCCACCATTATTTCTCAAAACCATATATATATATATATATATATATATATATATATATGGTCTTTGTCTTCAGTCGAAATTAGCAGGTAGAGAGATTCCTCCTTCTTCGATCTTCTTCTCTCTTCCTGTCGACTGTGCGATCTCGTGGAATTTGCTTTCGATTTCCCAATCATGGAATAACAACCATATCTCTTCCTCCACGTTCTCTACCATACGATGAATAAACTACGAGAAAAGAAGGAAGTGGGATTACTCTCCCAAATGTCATGGCTGACTCCAAACCCCTGTAAGGGTCCTATAGATTATTCCCATATCATAGACCGTTGGTATAAGAAAAACTAGGTTGTAATGATCTAGATGACAAATGCCGTCACAAAACAAATATAACATCCCTAAGTTCCATACGTGTCCGTTTAGTGACAAGGACGCACTTGTAAGCTATCCCCGATTATTTTTAATCGTAATTCGGTCGAGAATTTAAAAGAAAAAATTATTGACTCCTATCATGAGGGTAATCATAGAATTAATTTTTTGTGTTATGCGCCCCATCTCCCCTTTTTAATTACGACAATTATAATGAGAATTCTTATTCTTTCCTTTCCTTTTTGCTAGCTTACTCTATCTTTCGATACTTTTTGTCAGCTGACGATCATATAATATTGTCATCGCGTTCCTTATGCTCGTGGCACACAACAAGGTTTTTTAATAAGGGAATGAGATTTATTTAGTCGGGTGGGATCTCTGTCATCGCAAAAGCCAAGCATTATCCTAGGTAATGCTTCGTTTCTTTTATTGTTGCTTCCTTTCGTGACAACGAATCCCCCCCCCCCACGGTAAATCGACTTTATAAGTCTTAGTCTTATGTCATTATACCGAACTAGCAAATCTGCTTTTTGGTGGGAAAACAACGGAATAATGCTGAGTAGACTGAATGAGTCACCAGCTTAAGTTATGTTCTTGTTAAAGGAGTAATTAAAAAGGGGTTCGATGACGAAATGCGATGCGTGACATCTTCAACGATACGCATGGATAGAAAGATTGCGTAGACTATACAAAAGGAACGGCATGGAGTAACTCGTATAGACAATGGAGGCATTGCTAGAAGTTCACGGGCCAATAGTGCATGCACGATCGTGTTAGTTGAGGTCCTCAATACGCACCTCCAACGGTGTCGAATCCACGACGGGTCATACTAGTCAATTTCGATGTTTTTGGAACCATGATTCATGATTTTGAAAACTATGTGTGGGAGATGGAAGATGTACTGTCATTGATTAAGTTGTGACTGATTTTAAATCTAAGTTAGGAAACATGGTAACGAGTCATGAATCCATTAACAAGGTGATAACAGACAATAGATGGCGTCATAGTAACCATGATGGCTCCATACATCCCCCACCGTCTATGATCCTCGGCAAGTGTCATTCGACGCTGATTGATTTCGTATCCTAATCAATGTTGCTTTGACGAGCAACATGCGAGGACAAATCACGAGGACATGAATAAAATTTCAATCTCACGATAAGCTGAACCTGGATAGTTCTTTGCTAATCTTGGCCTCCTGCTTTCCATCGTACGCACATGAAATGCCCTTTCTCAGGGGGCTTTAAGCTAATTCAAAGCGGGCACAAATGCATGAACATGTACAAGAAACGCCAACCTAATCTTATCATTATCTGATAATGGTAGATCACGGTACGATGTGCAGATTATGGGGGACAATATGTTGAACGTCTGTCCACGCAAGACTGTCAAAAGTTATGCAAACCCTAATTTTATCGTCTAAACTAAGCCCACGGTCACATAAATTCCACATGCATTGATGATGATGAATGAAATCTATGAGACCAGACAAGTAAGAAAGAGCACATAATGAGAGAGCTTGAGCATCGTCTCATCTCCATGCGTGCTTGGATTGCTTAAAAAGTTCAGAGTTTGCAATGGTTACCGGCTCGTCACGTGTGCACACATGGTAGCACATGCATGCATGGACCATACGCACTCAAGTTCTTCCTTATCTCACTATGTATTTTCTCCAGTTTTATTCTTATCTTGGCTTCTCTCCATGAAATGTGTTGCAGAATATGTCAGTGCCTTGCCTCCGACAAAGGACCGCTCGACTTGACAAATTAAATCGAGCATCTCTCGACATGCGCCCGACCAACTTTAGCAAACCATGAATGCTGATATAAGAATCCTACAGCCATTGTTGAGCATCGAGTCATAGTCATATATTTCCATGGGGATCACTCTCTGGGACTAGCAAACCATTACATCACATAAACTTCAGCCGGATAAGACACCCTTCAATTCAACGTCGTCAGTTCATGAGCTTTAGAGACCCGCTGCGAATTTTTAACTCACGATCCCACAATAGAGTGGAAGATAATGACCCTCGAGTTTTATCCCACTAGGTCAATTATCTCGATTGTAGTCTTATCAAGTTACTTAACATTATCAATATAACGTCACGGATCTCCTAATCAGATGCTCATATATTCAAGTCATTATTCTGCGACCAAAACCTTTGTTTGAAAAATACTTGCTCTTCGTTTCATTGATATTCGAGTCTCGAATGATTACAAGCAATCATGGACATGTGCAGCAGACGACCAACGATCGGCACAAAATCAATAAAAAGGCCAACTTTGACTAATTCGATTTTATAATGCAGGCATTAAAAGCTCCGTTGCAGAAAGACAAAAGAAGAGCTCTTAGCAAGAATATTGAAACATCGTATGGGGAAGATGGTCCCATATGACTGCATATGCCCTTTTCCTCGGTTTGAGTGTCTCTACATGCAAGTTGCCGATTCTGCTCTTTAAATATCTTTCAGCATTTATGTTAGATAGGCCACATATGGACAGTTCGAGTCCATCACAGGTCAAAATGGAGAGCGAGGCATTAACAATCAATGTTGTACAGAAAATTGTTATATGTCATGTGAAAATATTGGAATCCGAGGCCAACCGACTCCCACCTGAAAAAACTGCCAACTGTCGAGTCCAACGAACCTGCACCAGGTTCTCCTCGGAGAACTACATTGATTTAATTGAGTTTAGTTTAATGCGATGATGATTTTCGAGGCGGCTGATGCCTCCATGCAAGGAAGAAAGGCTACAAGCTCCAAAGAAAACATTGGGCGAGGGCTTCGATTCGATGCACTTGGTGTTTTGTTTGACATGTACATGCACCCAACAAATTAGAAATCAAGCACGAGCAATGTACAACATTAAGATGAATGCATTTTGAGTTGAGACATGAATCTCGGGATAAGAGCTTCCACCCTTGAATTGTGAGAATGATTGTGAACATGTTATGGATTGGTAAAGTTAATGTTAGATCAGGCATGACTTGTATGTCTAACCTCATAGACAAAGTCAACGGTGTATAAACACATGGTTTCTATAAATAAATTAGCCTAGGAATAGTTTTTTTTTTGTGATATCTTGGTGAGAGAGAGAGATATTCCATATGCATTGCACGTTAGATTGAGAGAGAATATAGGAGAAAAATAGGGGGTTTGTTCACAATACGGTGAGTAAAATTCGGTGTGATAGGTAATTCATCGTACACTATATGTAGCATATCTTTGTTTTTGTACGCCACCATATAGACTCATTTGACTCCAAACTCGACATGACATTTTCACGTGGCTTTGATTTGCGGGGAACAATGTCATATCACAAAAGGGCACGGTGATGAGCTGAACTCGGTCCGATCCCGATGAGTTTAAATTTTGTCAAATTGCTGACCCCTAGCATAGTCCAACCAAGAAAGGACGAACCTCGCCGACCAAAGAGCGGCGACATGTGGGATTTCTTGATTGATCAGCCGTAGAAATCTGACCCATTTCCTCGTTGAACGAGGAATCAGAGAGGGTTCAACGAGGAGAAGGTAAAAAGCACGCTTGACTGCCGATTAGACCTTCCGTGAGGACAATGCGTCGATTCTATTGGGCGAGCCTTTGTGGAGAACATCGTATGCTGTCGATCGCCAACCCCTCCAAGTGTCGTGTAATTCATGAAAAATGTGAAGGCTCAATGATTGTTGTTGATAGGGAGAACATGCAGAGCCGACTTTTTGTCATGTGTGTTCCAACCGATGTGGACAATGCGTCGCGTACAAATCGGACAAGCTTACGCGGAGCCTCATCAAGGTGGCGAGGTGTCACGTGGCATCGTAGGCCACTTGGTTCTCCACCAATTTTGTTTTTGTCTGCCCCTCCCACTAGTGATCTTATGGGAAATTTGGACGATTTCGCGCGCAACCTTTTTGCTTCCGTCCAATTTCTTGTTGTATTTGTTGGGATTCGCCGTTCATAAATTTAAATTAACGAGTTATGAAACGCTTTTTCATTCATACTCATATATCCGTTCATATGCACTTAGTTGTTGTAGCTAACCATATATGGCATTTACAATGCCGTGTGAATAATATGTAATAATGTGTCGATACTCATAGCTATAAATGCGATTTGAAAAGAAAAACTATATCTCCCACAAAAAAAAAAGAAGGAAGCAAGTATCTCGATTATTTTAATGTCTTTTTTCCTTATTATTTTAAGGGGCAATAGAGGCTAGAAGAATCGTCAATCGTGATTTGAATCCCCTTAATCTGGGATCCGAATCTATAAATTTTAATGATGGTCGTTGGGTAATTATTTTTGGAGGTACTCGTACTTTCAGGAACTTTCTCATGGGGAAAGTACTAAAAGAGGCCTAATGCATTGGTATCAATTCAATCAAAAACTTTTCAAATGGATCGATTTTTTTCTTGGTCATAAAATTGATTAATTTAGACCTAAACCTTTTATATTTATGTTAATTAAGTCAATCCAACCAATTTTAGCCATAAACAGTTGACATAGACGCTAGTCAGTGATGACATGGTCATTTTTTAACAATTTTTAATAATTTTTTGAATTTTTTTATAACTTTTTGTTTTTTCTTATTATATTTTTTTTTCTTTCTTTTTTCTTTCATTTTGAGAATTAAAAATTAAAAATTAAAAAAATTATTAAAAATTGTCCGTGTCAGTGTCGACCGTGCCAAGGAGGACGGGTGGCGTCCACGTGAGCGATTTTTTAGAAAGAATGACGGAATGGACTTGATTGGTACAAATACAAAAGGTTTATGATTGGATTAGTCCAAATGAAAGGTTTAAGACTAAGGGTGTGTTTGACACTCATTCTATTTCCAAAAACAATTTTTGTTCAAAAATCATTCTTTTGATTTCGTGCCTAAGAACAATTTTTAAGCATTTAAAGGTGAATAGTAACTGCACAAAATTTCTATTCTTGGAATAGAAAAAGAATATAAATACGTTTGGTAACTATACAAATTTTTTTCATTAATAATATTTTGAATTTTTTAATATTTCTTTCTTTCTTTTTTTTTTTCTTCTTCCCCTTCCTTGGTCATGGCTAGGTCACCAATGCCGACAACCGGCCATAGGCTAGGAAGAAGAAGAAGAAGAAGAAAAGAATTCTTTTCCATTTCTGATTCTAGAAACAAATTTTTGTAAATTTGTGTCTAGGAACAAAAAATTTACCAAACGGATTTCTGTTTCGAAACTGATTCTGGGAACAAAAGAATGGAAATAGTTACTGTTTGGCCGGTTGCCAAATGCGCCCTAAATCGATACCAATGCAATATGTTTGGAACTTTTCTGTACTTGCCCCACTTTCGCATATACAATCAAAGAACCACTTCTAGGGAAAAGGTCGTAGGAGAAGTGGGTTTTGATTCTAAAACTCAAAAAATTTCCTAGGCTAGAAGTTTGAATTTGGCAAAACCTTCGGGTTATGATAGGGAAAATTGCACCACAACTCAATATACTTTTTATATGAAATCAAATCAAATCCTAAACGTCTCAATTTTTCATATCAAGCCGTAAACCCGTTAACTCAATGTGCAATCAAGCACTAAACTCTTTTAATCAGTTCAATCAATAGTCCACAAGCGTTGCTGGAAAGCACGATTAAGTCCTAAAAATTGCGTTAAAAATTTTAATTAAAGGATGCTACTTAAGCAATCAAAAGCAATGCACAGGACATTGTAGACATAATTTCATGGAAAGAACTCGATTGCACCCTTTGAAAATCTGAAAATCCCGATCCGGCAGGTGTGATAGGAGCCGTGTATAAACATTCTCAATCCGATGGAATCGAGTTCATCCACGTAAACGTAATGCGTTGGAGATTTGTGGAGTTAAAGAGGGGGGCAAGATTAGATTTGAGATGTGCTAAGAGTCGTCCATTCCCCAAGCCAAATGGGCTTTGAACCGAAACCTGGTGATGTTCCTGCCGGCTTTCTGTCGGGCGGGCCCACCCGCTTTTTGACCCGCGTCGTCCGAGTCTCCGTGCTGACTCTTCCCCCCCATCTTCACGAGTCAGTACGACACCCGCTCGCTCACTCAACGTGGTCGAGCGATTTCGCACATTATTGGCGCGCATCTTCTCTCCGAAAGAAGAAAACAGAACAAGAAAAACTGCGAAAAAAAGCCTTATCATTTGCGTGTCCTTGTGTGCATCTACCGTTCAGAGAGGCGCCGTATCGAAACCTCTCGACCCCTTTTCAAGCCGAGCATTCGTGAGTTTTCATATAAACTCCTCACGCGACGATTGGCCTGGACGGACAATGAAACGGAGCTTGGGAAAGATCCCGATTACATTCATCTTCATACAATCAAGTTGTAGATTTCATCAGTGTCAAATCGAGAATTGAACAGTGCTTAAATTACTTATTGCAAGTCGCAGGGATGGGTCAAAGCCTCGCTTGGAGTTTCGAGTGAGAAATCACTAAGTTATTCGAACGGCAATTTTTCGAAAAGGGCTGGTGCGCATGGACACGAATCATGTAAGGGATCATCTAGCTGGTGTCTTTCTCCACCCATCTTGATCGACATTACATGACAAGGTGCATATCAATGATGCCAACGATCGTGGAGCACCAACCTTTGTTTTTTTCCAAACTTTTTCTTGCACTGCACCCATGGAATGTGGCCGAGCCATGTCCTTGGGGCCAACCTCCATTGTCGAGGTGTTCAATTATTCGACCCCCATTGTCGAATATATAATGCTGAAAATCTCCCGTTCCTCTTCTAATTGGAATGGCTCGACGATGCCTCTCTTATTGAGATTTACTGTGACGCCTTGTGCATAAGGTGGCTCCATCTCGAAGGTGACCTGCATGTACCTTGCAAAATGGTACCGAGGACATCATTATCCGGATAAGGGTTCCGCCATTTCACCATTTTACTAAACCAGGTCCTCGTGCTGAATCCAAGTTTGTCTAGTGTATCCCATTGATTCCAATCCAATCAAGAGAGGAAGACAGACACTTGGCACCTGCTCGTACAGATAGCCAAAGTGATTCCTCTACATGTCCCCCTTAGCGCCTGGGCCTTAGTCCCATCTAGACAAAACCCCGCCAAAGAAAGATTGCTGCTCGCCAACTTTATCTTCTCCTCTCCTTTATAAAATTATTGATGGTGGTGACTCGGCCGAGTCATTGCATATGAAGACTTCCCTTCCCTTCCGGTGGCATTATTGCCACCTATGACTAGTTCATTTCACACGCCTTTTTCACGTCGTCATCGGGATTATTCATCAACGGGAAAATTTTAAATTAAATGATGATAGAAAAGGGGAGAGGAACAGGAGAAAATATCATCTTCCCTCCTTTGCTTTTTGCGTGTCGTTTCTCTGAAGTGACGGGAACACGAGTAGGGTCAACTCGAATTCACCAGATGAGCGACAAATGAGAAAGATCGTCGCTGCTTTTTTGATCCCGCCTTTGCATACTACTAGTGATTATACAGTATAAATCCGGCATTTGTATGGTTGTTCGGGCCATCGGCTATACCTGCCCGAGTCCCCCTAGTTTGTACTCAATAGACAAAACGATTCGGGGCGTATTCTGCTTAAGAAGATCCGTATATAAACCTGTTATGAAAAGGTCGGTAAACTTTATCTTTATTATTGGAGCCATGGAAATTGGCATGGCTGATTGATGTGTATGTGGAAGCCGATATTATCGTGTTAGGGGAGATGACATAAGATGTTGCGTAAGAAATTCATAAAGAAAATCCAGTCTTTCCTTACCTAACTACGTGTGATGACTTTGCCTATCTTTTTGTAATCGACATTGTTTGGTTGGATTCGGGCTACATTTGTACTGTTGCCTTATCTTTGCTGATCCATCGGGTTTGTTTAGTATTAATTCTTTTGGCCAGGGTATGTAAAATATTCTTTGAGCAAGGGTGGACCGGTCAATTCTTCTCTAAAGATGAGAGCTATGGACTATATGGTCCAAAAAATAAAAAGATGAGAGCTATTAAGCAGTTCATAGTTTCTCCAGCACATACAATTTTCAGATGATTTTGGAACTCCGCAAACCCCTAATTGGGATCGGACCCAAAAAAATAAAAACCCTAATCGGGATATTAAGAAGAAGACTCTACTCGATAACTAATGAAGTCATTTCAAGAATTCATCGAGAGAACCCATGGAACTGATAAAATCGCACCAATGAAATATGATAAGTTACCAACTTCTTCCGTTGATAAAATGTGTTAATTCAAACTGCAAATTCAGAATGGTTAGAGCGTCCTACAAACTCATCGAGTGATTAAAGGTACCATTTTACCATACTCTTTATTACAATACAATACAATGTAGGTTGTCTTGCGAAATCAAAATTAGATACATTTTCTTTATGGTGTGTTTGTTTTATGAAAAATGGTTGATTTAAAAGATGATCGTCCGAGTCATTTACAAAAATGATAAATGAAATATCTTCACCCTCCATAAAATTATTCGAGCATAGATTATTGTCAATGATAAAAATATTTATCATTGCTTAATTATTTCGATTGATACAAGCGATCAATTTCTGTCATTTTTTCGCAAAATAAATGGATCCTAAGTTATAGGTGATATAATCACGTGATGAAGAACGAAAATTTGGAAAGTTCCAGGTAATGGACGACTCCCTCTCTCCCAAAAGACTCGCACATCTTTTCCCCCCGCCCCTAGCCAATTAGGCGTATCCGAAAGTCAATCGATTCCGAGGAATTTTTAGAAAAAAAATTGGAAGCACCTGCTTTTTCCCATTTAAGATTTTTAAAGGTTAGATTTGGGATGCGTCCCATCCGAGGAGTTTTCCTTTAAAGCAAACTGAAAAGAGGAATTAGTACGGTCACACCAACGAAACGTGACAAGTTACCAACTTCTCCGTTGATAAAATGTTTAAGGATGGGTCCATTTTGCCGAAAAAAACTCAATATTTGAAAAATATTCTCCAAAAAATAACTGGTTATTTCACTTACAAAAATTAATCGACAGAAAATATTTTTATTATTAATAGTAATTATTTTTGCGAGCGATGAAAATATTTTTCATTCGTTTATTTTTGTAAGTAATACAGATGATTATTTTTTGAAAGTATTATCTGAATATCAAGTTTTTTGTAAAATAAACGCACCACAAATCGAATTGTAAATTCGAATACGTTATGGCGTCCTACGATTCAAGGTACCATTTTGCCATACTCTTTAGGATTAATTTCAAGAAAAATCACAAATTCGTATACTTACGATAAATTTATCTATAAATAATTTTTTGATCATAAAAAAATCTCAAACCGGTATACTCGTGATAAATTTACCTTCCGTTAAATAATATTAATATCACGAAAAGCCACAAAACTGATAGATCCGTGACAAATAGAGGGGTAAAACCCTAAGCTAGTATACCCGTCAACCGTCACGTGCCATCTAACTTAGTAATTTGACGGTAAAATTTAACGCAAATCAACAGAAGGTAAATTCATCACAAGTGTATCGGTTCGGGAACATACCAACTTGAGATTTTTTTTTTGTTTCGCAAATGTTTTAATCACGTGTCGGAGAAGGAAAATTTTGAAAAGTTCCCGCAAATGGACGGCTCCCTCCTCCCCCCCCAAAAAGACTTTTTAGATATTTTCCCCCGCCCCTAGCCCCAATTGGGCGCGTATCCGCAAAGTTCGGTCAATTCCGAGGAATAACTGCACCGAGATTTGATTTGAAGCGCCCGCTTCTTTTTTTTTTATCCGTTTGAGATTTTTAAGGTTAGATTCGGGACGCGTCCCATCCGACCAGTGTTTTTCCTTTAAAGCAAAACTTCAAAACTTTTTTGTTTTTTTTGGCCCTGCTAAAAAGCAGCCCAAGTGGCCGTCGCGATTACCAAAAGCCCCGCGGCCCCCCCCCCCCCCAAACAGTGCAACGGCCAAGAACTGCCGCCAAGCGCTGACCCCGTCGCCCCGAGACACGTGGGCATTCCGATGCCCCTCCCCCACCTCGCCCCCACCCCCCGACATAATGCGACACCTGCAAGCGCGTCCGCGGGCCCCACCCCCGCCGACCACGGAATCTCGACACGTGGCCCGGGCGGCGGGTGGGGGGGGGGGGGGGGACGCCGAGGGTTTGACTTTGACCCCACCTCCCTTCCCGGGGGAAGCGAAGGAGGAGGAGAAGGGAAGATGAAGGAGTGACCGACTCTTCCGTCTTTACTCAGGTCGCTGTCGAGAGGTGAAATCGAAGCGAAAGGTCTCTCTCACCCGTCTTTTTGCGTTTTCCACGAACCGACCGCACTAAGCCATTTCTCTTTCTTTTCTTCCTTTTCATCTTCTTTCTCCTTTTTAGAGGCTTTTCTCTATCCTTGCGCATGAGAGCTGCGCTCGAACATGGGAGGCGGACTCACGTGCGAGCCTCTAGGGTCCTCTTTTCTTTTTCCTTTCTTTTCGCCTTGCCGTCTAATCATTTGGGCTCTTGCCTACCTCTTGACCGTGTCAAAAGTCGTCTTTCGGTTGGAAATTGGGATCGGATTTGGATTGCTGGAAATTGCTCGGAAACCCACCTCGTGGAAAATGGAAGGGGGAAAAAAAATTTGGGGACGACCGGTTTCGAGGGGGGGCCTAGTCCGTCGCGTGCAGATATTTTCCGGGACCGATTTTGGTTCTTCTTTCTTCTTTCTTCTTCTTCTTCTCCTTCTTCCACAGATGATAGAGATAGGTTACTGTCTTCATGCGTGTTCGCCTCTCATTTTATGTTTGTTCTTTTTCTCTCTTAGTTGTCTCTCTTGTAAATTCGAGTAGCTTTATTGATGCGTCTAGATGATGAACAAAGCACGAAAATATAGATCCCATTGCCCTATAGGAAGCTTGAGCTTTTAGAGTTTTTGAGCTCTCATCTAATCGTATCGATAACAGTTTTTTTATAGAAAAGTACCAACAAAAAACTTTAACCTATTGCGTTTGCACCAATTTAGTTATAAATCATTCAATTGAACCAATTTAATCATATTCTTCTCACATTGATATCAATTCAGACCATCCGGCCAATTTAGACTAGAAATCATTAACTTGTACACTTGTCGTCCTATGTAGCATAACCGATGCTGACGTGAATATTTTAGATAATATTTATATTTTTATCCTTTTCCCTTTATTTAAGCCGGCGAGGGCCAACATACCCTCGGACTACCTCGTCCTGGGCCTTCTGGGTGTATCCAACTCTAGGCAAGGCGGCCCTCAGCAGCCAAAATGAAGGAAGAAAAAAGAAAAGAAACAATAAAAAATAAAGTATTTATTTTAAAATGTCCATGTTAGTGCCGTCCTAGCCATATAAGACGGCCGCCATCCACGTTAGCGATTCCGCCCTAAATCGATTAGATAAACTAAATTGGTATCAATATGAAAATTTTTAGAACTAAATTGATCTAATTTAAAATTTTAAAACTGAATTGGTACCAATATAATAGGTTTAAAACTTTTCGATACTTTCCCCTCAATTATCATCGCCTTCTTTAAGATGGCATTTCATGTCCTCCTACATAAATTTCAAACATGGAAACTTTTATGGCACAAATGATAACCATTCTATTTCCCTATTTTTCTATTTTTTTTATCCCCCGGAACAGGTTTGGAATAAAAATCCATTTGGTAAACTAATTTCATTTTTTTATTTCTGGGACGAATTTTGCCCTAGAAAGAAATTTGGAACAGAAATGAAAAGTGAAAATTTTCATCTTTTCTATTTCTGAAACAAAAATAGAAATAACAATTTTTTTTTATTGCTCACCCTTGCAGCCCATCGCCGCCTACTCGCCCCTGACGACCGCCCACCGCCCCCCGGCCGTTCACTGCCATAGCCCGCCGACCATCCACCGCCGCCACTCCCTAGCCTATTCGCCGCCGCCACTTGCCGGTCGCCCACCACCATCGCTCGCTGGCCGTCCATCGCCAGCCCTCACCGGCCCTTCTGTTGCCACCCACTGGCCTGTCCATCGACGCCACCCGCCAGCCGTTGCCATTATTCACCACCTATCGGCCGTTCATCATTATCCGCCACCGCTCACCAGCCACTAGGAATATAAATTTTGGATCGTTATTAAACGAAATTCTATTCCGAAAATTGAAATTTCGTGTCGTTATCAAATACTACTTTTTGCTTAGAAACTCGTCCAGGAAAGAGAAATATAATTTTTTATTTCTAACTAAAAATAAGGCCGGAGAAGAGGAATGTTTTCATTCGCGCCCTTAGAGTTATGATTGCTTTGAGAGTACCATTGACAACGCCCGCTATTCCAAGGCTATATTAGCCACGATAACGAAGTAACATATGATTAGGCAATTTGCACGTCTTGAGGTTCTTGTTCTGGTAATATGCGACATGGAGTGCTAACAAATCAAGAAGAATTGCTGTTTACGTGTCGAAATGGTTATTCAAGCATCTGTGTCGCAACTCTATATTGGTCGTGCATTGTCCAAATCACTAGAGGCGTCCGCATATTAATCGCCAACCTCTTAATTTGAATTTTTCGACTCCATCTGCATGGGGGGTTCTTTGAGCACTACGAAGTAGTTTCGTCTGAAATTAGTATTTGCTTTTACATGAAAGTTTCTTGTAGCAGACCCGCCAATCCCTTTGGTCAGAGATTGGGGACGGATCCACGTGATTGCATGTGTAAGCCATCCGACAAGAGAGGCATCGTACGAGCATCTTTGGACCGACCAAGTGAGTATCAAACTTTCGGGATATGACTACATCATATGTAAATTTGTTGAAATTGCATGGAAGACCCACCGCCGCCATCGATGGAGTTATCCTTTTGTAGCTTAGCTACATCCCCTTTTCGGGTGATGCTACTACGATGAGACCGAAAAGAGACGAAACCCTTTTCTATATCGTGTCTTATTGGACTGGAGAAATGGGTTAGTCGAAGTTCGTTAATTCATTATAAGCCCAAGTAAGATGTATCTTCCGACGTGATTTTGAGCCTGATTTGGACGGATGTAACATTGATAACTTGTCGTGCTGGTGATGATTTGTGGCCTTAACTATGCATTAGGTATTTGACCACTAAATAGGAAAAGGTGCACCAACAGAACTCTAATTATGTATAAATTATTTCATTAAAACCGGTTTTTCCTTGTATCCTTGGAGTTCCTTCCATTTGAATCACGACGAGCAAAAACTGTATGGAGACCCACCATGGGGTCATCATCACGTGGCTAACTTTATACTATAGTAGGGAGATTTTTCCAAAGATAAATTGAAGATAACCATATCTGAAAGGAATGTCTCCCGTCTTACAGGACACGAAAAAAGTTTTGTCCAACTTCCTTTTGTGCCCAGTGAGTTCTATCCCCCAACATGATTTGGCCTCCCCGGCGTTTCCATTGCACGAGCCTTTCGGCTTTCGGCTTTCATCGGTCCCTCCATTCCCTCACTTATCTAGACATATTTGCCGCCGTTAAAGAAGTTATAGAACAAAATGTATGGGAAAATCAAACGACCACTCGAGTTTCTCTGTCCAGCAAAATAAAAGCCAATCGCGTGTTTGAGCCACCCTTTTGAAAATTTTGGATCACGTGAAGGTCAGTGGGACATTTAGCGGGATCTAGATTTATCAATCTATCATCTATGGTGGGACTTCCTTGCTATTGACGGAAAAAGAGAAAAAGGTTAACCCCTCTTAACTATTCGTTTCTTAAAATGTGAAAGCTGTGATTATACGTCATGTTCTCGATATCAAAAGGCAGTACGTACGAATCCAAGATTCCGAACCGGAAGAGTCAAGTGCCAAAAGAAGAGTCACTAGCTCAAGCCCACCGACCATGGCTATACTCTAATTGTTTTGGGCCCAACCGAGCATAATGGGCCGAATCCTCAAGTCCCAAGCTAAGGTCCTCTCAAACGATCGAATGGGGCTCTCTTGGACGTTCCACCCGTTCCACCAATCAAATTGCTACTTCTTGTTTTGATAGTTTGTGAAAATTGTCCAAAAAATCTTAAACCTATTACACTTTTGTCAATACGGCCCTAAACTTTTCAATTCTTCCCATTGAATCTTAAACCTTTTTACATTTTGCCAATTAAGTCTATATGGCTAATTTTGGCTAGAAATCGCTAAAATGGACGCCGGTTATCCTATATGGCACGGCCGACGCTGACATGGATAATTTTTAATAATATTTTATTTTTTTCCTTTTATTTTATTTTCTTCTCTTTTCCTTCTTTTCTTCATTTCCTTTTTCCTTTTTTCTTTTTTTTTTCTTTTCCCTTTTCCCCTCTGCCGGTCACCTATGAGCCTCGTAGATGGCCGACAGAGTTTGCTAGCCTTGGGCTGGGGCAACCCTCGCCAGCCTGGGCCTGGGCATCCCTCGCCCGAGGTCAGTGACCTCCGCCGGCCTTCGAGGAGGCTCGACGGTGGTCGGCGGAGGGGAAAAGGGAAAAAGAAAGAAGAAAAAGCAAAGAAGAGAAAAGGAAAAAAAAAAGGAAAAAAGAAAAAAAGGAAAAGAGAAGAAAATAAAAAAATAGGAAATTCGAAAAAAAAAATGTTTAAATATTATTAAAATTGTCCATGTCAGCGCCTGTCATGCAGCGTAGGACGGCCATCGTTCACGTCAGCGATTTTTCCGGCCAAAATTAATAAAACATGAAAGTGTTTAAAACTCAATTAGCGAAATTAAAAAGTTCAGAATTGAATTGTCAGAGGTGTAATAAGTTTATGATTTTTTGGACAATTTATCCTTTACTCTTTTTATCACGACCATCGAATTCAAGGCAAGGTTCCTCCGGCCATAAATTGGGCCCGATCGAAAAAGAAGCCCGAGCAGCCCATGGGGGGGACCAATTCCTCGAGCCCAACTCTCCGCAATCTTCACTTGAATGTTATATATATATATATATATATAACGGGTAGTTGGCACCACCAACGTTTTATAAATGTTGATAGTAGTAGGCGCCTGGTTTTTGGCATATATTCTAGCGACCGGCGAGTTTCACGTGGAGTTGCAATGTCGGGAATAGAAAATTGGAAAAGCCAAAAAAGAATGTTTAAAAAAGAAAGAGCACGAGATGGACGTCGACAACCGAACGCATCTTCGGAAATTAACTGGCATTTGACGAAGATGGAATGACCAGACGAAGATTATTTGTTTTATCATCGACGAGAAAAAAAAAAAAGTGCGCCACCGAATCCTTGGAATTTCAATGCTTAGAATCGTGGTAACCTGAGCGAGATCACTGTTCTGAGATCAAAATAACATAATTGCGATGGGTGTTGATAACAAGAGCTTCCGGTCGGATATCATGACTCTCATACCTGTCCTTACACCGCGGTACTTATGTGATTCGTCGAGACTTTTTTGCAAGGCAGTGTCTTGGATTATATTTATTGAGCCTATCGACTCCGCGCAATGCATGAATCACCATATTCAATGTAGGGCGGTCCCGCCAAAGGCTACTAGGGCAACCCTCGCCCAGGCTGCTAGGGTCAAGTCCTCGATAGATCTGGCCAAAGGCCAAAGAAGAAAAATAAAGGATCTTTTTTTAAAAAATTCAAAAAATAATCAAAATATTAATAAAAAAATTTCGCGTCAGCATCGACTGTCCGGCCGTGTGACATGGGATGGCCAGCATCCATGTCAGCAAATCCGGCTTAAATTAGCTGAATGAACTAAACTGGTATCAATGTAAAAAAGTTTAAGATTAAATTGATTCACCTGAAAGGTTAAGGACTAAATCGGTATCAGTGCAATAGATTTGAGATTTTTTTTTTTGTACTTTTGTCGGTCCCTAGTTAACTGATATAACTTAACTATTAGATCAAGGGATGTGCACGGTCCATGTATCCAATTTAGGCCTGGTGAAAGCATTTCCAGAGCCCCGCAAATATAGCAACAGGGAAAATGGACGGGGCCATATTTCAACGATCGATATTGATGCGGTAAAATGTCAATTTGACTGGGAAATGACATCTGACCCGAAGCTGGACCTCCGGGCATTTGCTTCTGAGAAATCATGATTGTGGAATTTGTTGCGGGGAGAAGATTAATTAAAGCTCGAGACTTAGCCAGTCTTGCGCGTTGAGATGGAAGTCATGATGATCTTCCCATCAATTTGGATTCCAAAAGCAGCATGATGTTTGGGGAGAAACATGCCGGTGGCTTTGCCTTGTTCTAAAAGGTTTCATTGGGAAAAATTTGAATGATTATGCGATTGATTAAATGGCCAAAGCACAGAAGATACGTTCTTAATTTAAGGTCTTCCTTGGCTGGCAATTTATCGTTATATCATAAGGCTGCGTTTGGCCGTCGGAATAATGATTGGGATAGGATACGATAAAGTGGGATATCAAATCCCTCGGATAATGAAGGTTGACATATATAATCCTATCAAGTATTTTGTACCCTGCAGGATAAGATTATAAATTAAATAAAATATCCAATTAAATTAATTAGAAGCTAAGGAAAAACCCTAAATCTAGGAATTGTGGCCACCGCCTCCACATTGGCCAAGATCGAAAACAAAGACCACCAACATCCCCATGCAGCGACGGCGTAGATTAGTAATTTGAGACTGCAATAGAGAGAGTGGGCAGGGAAAGTTTAGGCGACCGCTAGCATTGTCTTTGCATCACCTCATATTAATCGAGGTCCAAGTTGTTTCTTTAGAACAACCAGAGGGCATCTCAGAGACCCAATTATGCATATGCCTGTGAGAAAACTTCCAGAAAGATCAATTGGATCCATTCAATATAGATGCCTACGAT
Source organism: Syzygium aqueum (assembly GCA_031216185.1). Classification (NCBI taxonomy): domain Eukaryota; kingdom Viridiplantae; phylum Streptophyta; class Magnoliopsida; order Myrtales; family Myrtaceae; genus Syzygium; species Syzygium aqueum. The sequence goes on from CM062236.1 coordinate 31,522,597, forward strand.
CTCTTCTCCTTTAGTTAAGTTTTCTTTTTCCCTAAAAAAATTTCTTATCCAATCCGGGTTTATTCCACCCCTTCCCCTGTATTTTTTATCCGGCGTTTTATTTGGACCTATCTAGGTTTGTCTGATTCGAAGGACGTCCCTAAACACTAGATAGGATAATCCTATTTGAATTCAAATATGGACTACCAAACGCAGCTTTAAAGACTTTTCAAGGTTACTCTTAAAGAGAAATTAATGTGTTTTAACAAAGAGTAGAACAAAATTTGAGCATTTTTTTCTCGGCAAGTCAAAAGGAGAAAATATTATGTGGTTTGTTACTACCACACCAGTTGCTAAGGGAAAAAATTACCAAAAAAGTCTTAAACTTATTGCAATTGCATCAAGTCAGTCATAAACGACGTTCATGTCATCGTCGGCCGGCCAAAATTGGTTGAATGGACTGCATTAGCACAAATACAAAAAGGTTTAAGACTAAATTAGCCACAAAAAAAAAGAAGTTTGGGAGGTTCGGGATTCAATTGACATAATCACAATAGATTTATGACCATTTTGGTAATTATTCCACTGCTGCATGGCACGTGTAATTGCAATGTGTCTGCTGATGTGGAATAAAATGTAAAACAAAACAAAAAATCTGCCTGGAGAGATATCTTGAGCCATGGAAGCTTCCCTCCATCGTCGCTCATGGTTAGCTCTGTTGTCCCTTGCAGTCGACTCGTGGTCGGCCCTGTTGACAGCCTAAATTGACATGATAGATTGAATCGGTACCAATGCGAAGAAAAATATTTAGGAATAAATTGGTCCAATCAGAAAAGTTTGGGACCGAGTTGGCACCAATACAATAGGTTTCAAAACTTTTTTGGGTACTTTTCCCGGTCTTTGGATGCATGGGCTTTCGAGCTTGCTAGCTAAATCATTTCCCCGAGAAGTTCAAAGAAATTGGGAAACAAATCGACGGTGCACTGCATACACAGAAGGCGGGTCTTCCACCTGATATACAGTATACAGGATTCGGATAAAAGCAAGGACGGACAGAAGGAGAAAATGCAAAGAAAAAGAAAGAAGAAAAGGTCAGCTATCGCGATTGTTAAAAACGGTCGAGACACAGCATCTCTCCTCCTTTTTATTTAACAAGATAGATGGATTCCTTTCTAAAGTTGTGTAGAGGATTTCATCCATCCATCGAAGCGAGGGGGAGCGAGATGTTCTGTCATATGTTCGCACGCTTTAAAGATCGACAATATATTCTCAGGCGTGTGCGACAACATTAGCAAACGACAAAACCAGCCTTCAAAAGAAAGTCCCGAAAATGGTCCAGTTGGGTTCCACATCTGCTGCGTGGTTGGGCTGGGTCACCGGGGCGACGCGAGCAAAGGAAAGCACACCCAGCATAATAGCCTCAAGAAAGGCAAAGGAAGACACAGGTTAATGTCAGACCTAAAAGGAACTTTCCATCATGCATGCTGCCACTATACCGCTTTCAATGCAATTCGAGCCCATTCATTGTTTAGGCATCATCGGATTATAGACCATCCATGTTTGCACTAACATGCATGAATTCTTGAATTCTCTCCCCCTCCTCCTCCTCCTCCCCCTTCTTCTTTCTGTTTTTTCTTTTCTTTTTCTGGGTTGGTCGGGTTATATAGATCATCCATCCCGTGAAAAAAGAAACTGTGATATTTTCGGTATTTTTTTATTTGGATCGAGAAAACTACTGACTTGACGACTTCAGGGCCTGTGATTTTTCTTTCGATTCAGAAGAAAGCGCATGATTGATTAGTTTAGGTGCCTGACGAGGGATTCGTGGTCCGGTAATCTGATTAAGTGATCAAATCATGCTTTTAAATATGGCTAGAGTTACGTGGCCAAATGGTCCTCACTCCTCAGAACACCAAACCCTAGTCTCTCTGCAACTGCGCGCCTGTGTGCACCATAGCCTTCCTTCCCAACCCAAAAAGGTGAAAAGAGAAGTAAACATGATCCAAGCTTGCAATGCAATTATTTCTTATATTGTGTGTAATCTGGTGGTTTCGTATAATTCATTAAGAAAACTGATAATGTGAAGAGAATATATCTTTAAGCATACCCGGGTGATCCGCATATAACATTTAGGCTTCGTTTGTTTAGCTGAAAATGATCGATTTGGATAACGGTTTTCTAAATCACTTACAAAAATGAATAACAAAAAAATATTTTTATTGTCTACGAAAAAGTTTGGACATATATTGTTGTCGGTTATGAAACATATTTTATTAGCTATTTATTTCAAGTGATAAAACTACTCATTTTTTTTTAATGTTTTCAAAGTCATTCATTTTTTGCGATACTTCCCTTAATTCGAAACACTCTCAATTATCACTTGTTGGTTTTACTTTTTTTTTCCTCTTATTAAATCCAAGTGTTGATTAAATTTCAATTGGCATTAAAAAGTTCATTGCCTTTTATGATACAGCTCCGCTTTATATTTTCCAATTTTATAAGTCTATGAGCCCATATTACATATATATATATATATATATATATATGGAGGTAGTGCATCTAACCATCTCTCAATCTTTTGACCACAGATAAAAGAAATTTCTTAGATTGTCGCATAAGAATAAGATTTTCGTATAGTATATACAAATTGTATGTATTTGTAACTTTTGAAGGGGTAATTTAATTCAATTTAATGGCATCATCAGAAGACAGGGGACTAAATGTCATAGTTCATTTTTTTCTTAATTTCAACATCCTTATTTAATTTCTATATGTGTTTACTACGTTAAAGCAGTAATAAAATTTTTTTAATAGTTTCGTTTTCTAGTTTAATTCAATATTTGAAATCTCTTTTTTTTTTCCTTTTTTGTCCTTTTGAAATTTTATTTCCAACCATCTTTAAGGCCCAATCAAAGCCTATAAGTAGAAAAGTTTACACCGAGACATACATTCTCCATATGTAGCTTTTATAGTATAATGTTCCATATATCATTCAACGACTATAGTTCATTTTAGAGAATAAAGAATGAAAGTTACTAATTTTTGAGATTATTCACATAATTTGTCAAGATTTTCTCGAACTACGTTTTCAATAATTCATCAAGCATATTAGCTCTTCGTAAGGGGCCTCCATCTAGTTTTATAATACATGACAATCTAGTCAATGGTGAATCTCATAAAATGATATCCGTGCACATAAAATATTCCAAAATTAATTAAACATATTTCCAGTTGATGCTCGGATAGTAACCGACGCAACCATTAACTCTCGGTCGATTACGAAAACAAGAAGTCGAGAGTTTAATTACTTATACTTCCCTTTCGTTCCATTTATGCGTTCTGCCATACCTTCCGATCGCGCATGATGAGATCCATGCTTAAGAAATTCATCCTTATGTCGGCATATAGTGAGAATCCCACATTCGGTAAGAAAGCATTAAGACATATTAAATAAAAATGCATTCCACCCTATACTTTAATAGGTTTAATGAAACTTTTGGAGTGAAGGGTCCCGCATCTAATTTCGAGTCTTCTTCATTACGTTGTTTTTCCGACCAAAAAAGTTTCATTTATATACGACGAGATTTAAATTTTTCTCACTTTTCATGATCTAACATCACGGGCACGAACTCTACCGACTGAACAGAACCATAACTTGAACCTCGGGGAGACTAATTGCAATTAGAAGGGGGGAGAAGCACCCCCCCTCCCCCCAAAAAAAAAATTTAAAATCAAAAAATAAAAATGAGCTGAGAATAAAATAGGGAAAATGAAAATGAGAATATAAAAGGAAAAGGGGGAAAAGAAAGGGGAGAGGAGAGAGAAAATCCCAACAAACTCCCCCGGGAATTGCAGTTACGAGGGTGACATTATCAAAATTTCGGAGAAAGTAACAAAAGCCGATGCTTAAGTCATCTTACGTTAGACTCTGGTTTTGCCATTTTTAACGTCCCTTCACTCACTTCAATACTCTCTCTCTCTCTCTCTCTCTCTCTCTCTCTCTCTCACTGCAACGAAACCAGAGAAAAGAAGGGTAGAGGAAAAAGCCAAAGCCGAAGCCCACCTGTTCTTCTTCAACGCTTCTCTCTTCACTCTCTCTCTTTGATCATCCACCAAAAGACCCTGTTTCTCGCACACTGCGCGCAGAGTCACAGGCACGCGAACACGCACACACGAGTACACTTCGCTGCTCCCTCCTCAGCTCAGCTTTCCCTTCTTTTTTTTGTTTCTCGCTCGGCATTTCTGGGTTTCCCATCTTTCCCCCCGGCTTCGTTTCTTTAAATGGGCACTTGAATTTCATTCCTTTTCTGCATATAATTCCGACCCAGTATCATTAACATTACCGATTGCTCAAATTCTGAGCTTTTGCGAGAAGATAAGGAAAAAGAGAAAAGGCCGGTTGTTCTTGTAATCTCATCGTACATTGTCCAAGTTTTTCACTTTATTGGTTCGTTAAAGGAAAAAAAAAAAAGGTAGGGGAGGAGGGAGGAAGATCAGGAGAGCGCTTGTGGGTTTTTTGTGGGTCTGATTCTATGGCTGCGGTTGCTGAGATTTCCAATGAAGCAGCGGTTGCTAATAAGAGGTTGGATTCGAAACCGAATTCGAAGCCGGAATCGGAATTCACCATGCAGAATTTGGTCGATATGTTCACAAAGTTGAACCCTTTGGCTAAGGAGTTTATCCCTTCGTATTACTCCCAAGCTCTTGATCATCAGCATCAGCAGCAGCAGCCACACCTTCATTTCCAGCAGAATGGCAGCTTCCTGATCAGCGATTTCCCAGCTACCGAGAAGAATATCTCCGAGAACAACTTGGCGAATAATAGGAGGGTATTGATCTTTTCGGTCTGATCTTACAAATTCTCTATTGGTATTGGATTGTTTTGGTTTGCTAGGAGTTTCAGTTCATGTTGGATGTACATTATTTGGACTGGGTTTTTTTCTTTTTGATCGAACGACTGGGTTTGAGCAGCTGAAAAATGAGTCTCCCAGTGTTTCATTTTGATCTTTGGCGTGAATGTTGTCAGCTTGATGCGTCCAGCTGGATATTGGGAATTTGGTTTCGATTACACTATATATAGCGATTGCTTATTCAATGAATTCATGTTGGAAGATTTACAGTGATTTGGGAGACAATCCCACTGGAAATTAGGATGTATCCTCTAAACGTAAATGCTTGGTGGCAAGGGCAACGACAACACCGCAGACTTCGCATATGATCCTGGATTGTTTGTTCTAATTACTTGCCATTGATCAACCCCGACTGTCACATGTTTGTGATCTGGTCCGTATAATAATAGCTTCTCTGTGTGGTCTGATAACCATTCTTTCGTCCAGAAATTCGCGGTTTTTTTCAGGTCGAGTTTTGGTCCCCGTTATTTGTGCCGATAAATTTGGAGGTTATTCTTCATATTGATTATTTGAGCCTTCTTGATATGTTGAGCATGAGAATGTAGCAGTCATTTCTTCGGTTTGCTGGTCAATTAAGGACATTGTCATCTAGAAACTCATGGTCGTGGTGTATGAATTGAATTCTCTGTAGTTGTCAATCTCTGCATGCATAATTATTGGTTTAACTGTCATTCATATATGTTTTTCTGCTTCGAGTGCCTGCAACATTCTTTGGGTTCTGAATTTTGTATATTTGGTCTCTGAAGTTAATATACACTCTTTGTTTTGCATATCCTGTGGAAGATCACGATGTAAAGGAGCATGTTCTCTGTTATTGTGCAGATTTAGACTATTTATGCCTGTCACGTGCTCTGTCTTTATTTCATAGAGACTTCATTCTGAGCTGTGCCCCCTCTTTATTAACTTCAGAGAAGAAATAGCTTCAACCAAGGCAGAAGAAGGTTCAATGGACGGTCTTTTAGAGCTCAAAGGGAAGATAGTGTCAGACGGACAGTATACGTTTCTGACATCGATCAGCATGTGAGAGACACCACTATACCCTTGATGCAAATGTGTCCTTCATATCGTGTGTAGAGTTTTAGTCCAACTTAACTTGATCCTTAATATGAAAAACTCACTTTGAATTAGGTCACTGAAGAGCAGCTGGCTACCCTATTTAGTAATTGCGGACAAGTAAGTTCACTGAGTAGCATTATGCATTGTATTAATATTCTGATACATTTACTTGATACACTGCTTTATCAGTTTTAAACAGGTTGTGGTTCCTTCAAAAGGGATTGGTGTAATGTAGGAAAGCGTTAATGTCTCTTAATTATCGGTTCCTGATGTTAAAAATCGGTTTGCATCACCCTGAGGCTTGGTTGAACTGAAGCTTTATACCTGCAAAAAGTCACAAGTAGTTTTATGCTGCTTAGCGCTTTACTTTTTGTTCTATGATTGACTGCACCGTTCTGCCATTGCTTCCCAAACTGCACTTTTTGCCGTGTTCTGTTCCCTGTCATCCATCCCATGAGCCCATTCTCAAACAGATTGTCTCAGTCTAGTACTGCCCAAGATGAGACAGTAACCTGCATTTGGAAGAATTTGTAGGAGGTGAAGAAAGAAGAGATGGAGATAGTAATTTTCCTCCTGTTTGTTTGGAAGGGTACACAGTACAGGTGAAGAAATTGTGATGAATTCAACTTTTGTTTGTTTGGAAAAGAATAATTGAGAGGATAGTACATGACACTTCTTCCCTTTAAAGGTGGAATGTAAAAACTATGCCACAGATGCACTTTAATTCTTGCCAAAATAAAAAACGTGGTCCAACTAACAGTAGAAGAAAAAATCATCTTCAGGTTCCAGATTTTCACTTTTTCTGGGCCACTCCCATTTTCAGATATCATTACTTGAGAATTGGGCTGACGGTTCATGGCCATAAGTGATAATTTATGCATCATGCGCGGGATTTTGGTACTCCATTCAGTGTGCATTTCTCTTCACTTTCATCCCGAAATCGGGATGACTAAGATAAGGGGGGGTTTCAACTGGGCTTCCAAACAGAGAAAAATTACTTTCCCTTCTCATTTCCTTTCCATCAGTTCCACCGTTTCCAAACACAGCATAAAGATGTCATTGCAGCATATTAACTGGATTTCTCTATTTTTACTTTGAAGGTTCTTGATTGCCGAATTTGTGGCGATCCACATTCAGTTCTTCGATTTGCCTTTGTTGAATTTGCGGATGAATGTAAGATTTCCATTTTGGCTGGCTAATTAACCTCATATTTATGAGGGCATGAAAGTATTGGGATGCTCATGTACCATCGTTCCTTGGAATGTGTTGACAGATGATGCAAGAGCAGCTTTGAACCTCGGTGGGACAATGTTAGGATACTATCCAGTGAGGGTTTTACCATCAAAGACAGCTATACTTCCTGTAAATCCAAATTATCTCCCAAGGGTATGAAAAGCGAATGCTGCCCTTTAAGTGTTATGGTCGTGGCAGAATGTTCCACTACTTTTTGCCTTCTTTTACACTCTGTTCTAGTACATGGCCATATGATGCTAAAGAAGCACTCTGGATCATGCATGTTTGTGCTTAATATCCACATGTACCGTAGATGCTTAAAGAACTTTCAAAGTACTTACCTATTGGGCTCTTTCATACAAACTTTTGTTTTAACGCAGTCAGAGGATGAGCGAGAAATGTGTACAAGGACAGTTTATTGCACAAATATTGATAAAAAGGTAAAAAGTAAATTTCGTCCTTTCTGTTAAAAATTTCTGAGTTTGCTGTTTCTTTCCCAAGGTCCTTGCCATATGCTACATGTCCTCATCTGATGGCTGACTTGCTTACTAATTGACCATATTGCAGTGTTCTTGCTTGCGCCAGCTTGATATGTTTGGTTTATGTTCCATTTTTCTACCGCAGGTTTCTCAAGCTGAAGTCAAAAATTTCTTCGAAGTAGCCTGTGGTGAGGTCAGGCCAGGCCAACTCTTTCTCTCTCTCTCTCTCTCTCTCATGCACATGCAATCTATGTTGGACTATCATTTTCCGTAGACTATCCAAAAACTAACTAGCTAAGTTCTCTGTAGGTCACTCGCTTGAGGCTTCTAGGGGACCATGTGCACTCTACTCGCATTGCTTTTGTTGAATTTGCGAGGGTAAGACTGTTTTTGCTTCCTGAGATTGCCGAGTGGGACATCATCATTTTATTGATGTAATTGTACCTGATTATGTTCCCTAGATTCTTGCCTTGCAAAATCTAGAGACATAATTGGAATCTGATGGTCCCTTAAAGCAAGAACTACAGTGTTGGTAATTTAATCCCAAAGAAGGAATGTCCTTTTATATGCACTAAATGTAACTCGGTGTGTCCATAAATTTTGTTTTTAGTGTTTTCTGAGTGTATTTCATCTATGTCGTCCTCACATTTTTCTTGCTAGAGATAAAATTTTGAGCATGCCAAATAGACATGTGCCTTGATTATGAATGGTCAAAATTGATTCAAAGCATAAAAGTATTCTCTCTTTTGTTATGTTAAGTGCCTTGTGAAGAACAACAAATCGAATGAAATCAAATGCATGGAGCTCACATCAGGATTGAATTTCCTCTCTTCATTTTCTGCCTTGTTTGTTCGGAGCAGCCTTATAAGCTGGAAGCTTTCTGCATCTCCAAACTAGTGAAAATAGAAACCTTTTTCATACACAAGGTCCTTTCCCTTTAGAAACTAATTCTGAAGGACCGATAGAAGAAAAGGAAAGAAAGAACAAACTGGAAGTTCAAAAAGTACACATGTTTCAGAGTTTCAGTAAATCCTGAGGGCCAGGTCGAATGTAAGTAAGTTTTTGCTTGCCAACTGATCTGAATTTCATTTTTGCGTTTGAGGAAAAAGATGGAGCATAGAGGATTAAATAATCACAGAGAAATGGTACAAGGAGAAGAGATCTGTGATTATTTCTCTGTGATTATCTATTGTTGCTATATTACATGCCCGCATGTAATTATCCCTGCACATTAAATCAAATTATCTCTTTTTCTTGTTTGGCTTTAAATATGCATAAGACATTACAGCAAAAGGATTGATGCACTTTGCATAGTGGCGTGCTTTTGCATGTGCCTGGAATTTCCTTTTGGCACTGGCTCCATAACACAATACAAGGATACCTTACTATGTTGTCTTTCTTAAATAATTCGTCCTAGTCATAAATGTAAAATGCATTGCTATTTTCTTTGGATCAGGTCATAAATGTAAACTAGTTGATCCTGTGCTTTGGACTCGGTCGTGCTTAGTACTTTACTGTATGAATTTGGTGCATCTATTCATGCAGATGAGAGAGCATGCTCTTGCTTTGACCTTATTCTGATGATTTTCCCAAAAGAAAAAAGAGAAGTGATTCGAAGTTGTTTCTGTGGGCAGGCTGAAAGTGCCATTGTTGCTTTAAATTGCAGCGGAATGGTCTTGGGAACTCAGCCCATCAGGTGGATCTTTAACTACGAGCAATTGCAAATTTTTACCTTTTAAGACCATGACTAAGCTTTTTTGTCATATAATATCTTCAATTGTAGGGTAAGTCCTTCAAAGACACCAGTGAGGCCGCGGGTTACTCGCCCACCAATGAGTTGATATTGAGTGGAACTTTGAGGAGTCTGCGTCAAATTTGGCTACTGAACAGTTGAGAGGAACTTTGCTGGGACAAAGAGGTTGTTGAACTTTGAATTTTCCTCTTTTTCATTTTTCTCATCTTGATCTGTCGCAGCTGCAACATTTTCTGTGACCGAAAATGCCTTGACCCCCTCTCAGTTTCCCTTTTTGGAGGACCGATCTCAATCTTTGAGGTTCTTTATCCTATTTAATCATTAATCACTATCATATGATGATTTCCTTTCAACTGCATCAGTGGCGACACGAAGCAAATCCTTGCCCATGCTTTAGCAAAGACTCGTCCTTGTGCAGGAGCCCTTGAATTTGCCATATTGAGCTGTCACTAGTTGTTAGATAATGTCACAGCACGAGTGAGAACTGATAAGAGAGTTTGCTGCCGAGACAATCGAGAAAAAGGGGGTGTTCTGGAACTTGAGATCACGGCACGCTCTGGCTGGTTTTTATTATGAGTTCTAGTTTCCCAGTTTTTAGGATACGTTCTCTTTTGTTCTCAAGAAGGGTGGTTGCTTTTGCAGGCTCTGTCGGTAACTTAATGTGAGCCTGCATGAGAATCAGTATGCATTAGACCACTTTCATGTTCCCACACGAGAAAACAACACTAGGATCATGTTGGGGCACTGATAAGTTGCAATGCCACGTGTGAAAAGATTTGTCTCGTCTTAGGTGATATTTTTTCATGCATAGGTCAGGACACACAAGATAATCAATTCACCGATGTTGAAATTCGATCTAGTAATAGAAAATCATAAGTGGATGGGGGCTTGACTATGGTATACCTTTAAGATTTGGTATCTGGATTGGGGGGTGTTAAAGGCTACGTCTGCGCTATGATGAGCAAAGATGATGCTGTCATAGTTTACATTAGAATTGTCCCCTAGAATTGTTCCCTAAGGGCAAGGGCCAAGAACTAGATGGATCTTGCGCGAACCATCTGTCGCCCGTCGCCGCATCATGTTGCAACACAAGTGCAGAGTCTTGGTTTTGTGCCGGATCAAGCTTCATCAATACGCTCCTGGCAAGCTTCTCCAAGGACTTGTGGAAATACTCAAGCTCTTCTAACTCCAAATGTTCGATTGGCTCCTCCCACCAAAACCCTCCATTCTCAGCTCTTCCAATTCCTTGCATCAGCTTTAGATCTGCCTTCTCTTTCTCTAGCTGCTTCATCGCTTCCAAATAACGCTGTTTCGACTCGCGCATACTCTGCAAGTAGGCATTGTCGCCGCTGCTGCTACCACCTTCTCCTTCTCTTCCTCTACCGCCATTGTCGCCGCTGCCAGTGGGATCCACACCGGCGGCTCCATCAAGGTAGCCTTCGAGGATTCTGTCGACTTCTGGATGCCCGAAGCAAAAGGCCTTCTTGCCCTCCGAAAATGTTATTATGACTACTTGCGCCCCGCACAGAATACAGAGCTCAGCGCCCTTTTCGAACAAACCTGTGCGGCGTTTGGTGAAGGTGACGCGGCGGTCGTCGATGTTCTCCCTCTTCTTGATTTCAATCTTTTGTCGGCCCTTTGTCGCCTTCTTGGAGTTGTTTCTTGAAGCCATCTTTAACCTTCAAGCGATCAATCCAAAGGGAGAAGAAGCTATACACAATACCAGGTTCGGAAGGGGCTTGTGATCTTATTTATCTGGATACATTGGCTTTGACTTGATTTGGTCGAATGGCCAATGTGAGTCGTTGGCCAAAGATATGGAATTATCAGCTGCACTTACAGATTAATATGTTGCCAATTTCGGGTCAAACCCACCTCTTTGGATCGTGTCTCACATGGAAATCTATGGAATATGAATATTGCATTCTTGATCACCTTTAGATATCCAGCGGATTGTTTATCCACTTCCGGTTGGCCAATTAGTGATTCTGTAATCTTGTCTGAAGAGGAATCTGCTTGCTTTTGCCCCCTAATCACCTAAGCTTCCAATGTCTACTAGTAATCAGAATTCAATGGCATATAAAAATTTGGTCACGCCTCTACAGACCACCTCTGCGATGGTTGCGACCGCCCACGGTGGTTGCGATTCCACGACGACCACCTCGTCCACTGCCTCGATGGTTTCTCGAGAGGATGGGACAGATCTGCTCATCCCATCCATTGCTCAGAGAGAGAGAGAGAGAGAGAGAGAGGATGTCCATGAGTCTCTCGCAGAAATCTAAATCTAGTCGTTACAGCGATCATTGAGCAACTCGATCACTTCGAGTTCAAGAGAGTACTTCCTCTCCGGCAACCTCTTCTTTCGACCACCGTGCCCCCGAATTCTTTGCAAATCATTTTCCTTTATACATTGGCATACGATTTGATGAAATGATCTGCAAGAGCAAGACATCTACTACTCCAAAATCAGAGGTAAGGGCTTGGAAAGAAAACCCAAGAGAGACTATCCAGAGATCAATTGGCTTCTCTGTAGTCTATAAACAATGTTCTCTTTATTGTATCAAGAAAACTATTGACGTGCAAGCGTATTTTATTTGGAATAATTCAATTTTCAAAGTGGGGAACGGTGCATAGCACGAAAGCGACCCATAGAATTTCTTGAACCGATTGTTCAGTAAGCACGCAGTCATTAACAAAATCCTTGTTCTAATTGCCGTGCACCATTTTTATGGGAATGCACGAGCAGTCTTTTGTCTTCCGTGCGATCGGCGCTGCATATTTTGACTCTGCTCCCTTCTCAAACTCGAATTACAAGCGGAATTGTCGTCCCAGTTCTCTTTCCTTCTTCCGGGAAAGAGCCAATTTGGTAATCTTTTTCATTAGAGATTTCCTTTCGCATTCTCAATTTTGACTTTTCTAACCCCAGATACGACTTTCCTCAATTTAGAAGATCTCTTCGGGTGCGTTTGGTAACCATTATATTCTCGAAAATAATTTCTGCTCAAAAATAATTTTTTTTATTCTATTCCCGGAAATAATTTTTAAGTGTTTGAAGGCGTTTGGTAACTGCTCAAAATTTCTATTCGTGAAATAGAAAAAGAACAGAAATGTGTTTGGTAATTACACAAAATTTCTTTTTATTAATAATATTTTGAATATTTTAATATTTCTTTTTATCTTTTTTTTTTTTCTTCTTCCCCTTCCTTGGCCAATGGTTTAGGTCGCCGATGCCGGCTACCGACCACAGGCCAGGGCCGACAAGGGCTAGACCCTCGTCAAATCTCGCGAGGGCAGCTCGTGGCTTGGGTGAGGGCCGCCCTCACCCTCGCCCTCGTTGGCCACTCGTCAGGAAAAATGAAGAAGAACAACCAAGAAGAAGGAAAAAAAAATTATTTTTCATTTTTTATTCTTGTTTCCAGAATTAAGAAGTAACTTTTTTTATTCTGTTTCAAAACTGATTCTGAGAATAAATTTGTGCTCGAGAATAAAAAATTTATCAAATAAGTTTTTATTCTTTTTTTATTCTCGAAAATAAAAAAATAAAATCAGTTATTATTTGACAAGTTACTAAACCTACCGTCAGCTAAGCATGGATATTGTACGTCACCGCTTTCTTGAAATTTCAAAATTCCCTGCCAAAAAAATGCGCATGAATGACGTGTGTGGTGAGAATTCCGTTTTCTTTGCTCACCTTGTTGGGCGCCGTACTATTTGCTTGTTCGTACGCACAGATTTTTTGGGCCCAAAAAAAGGTGTTGAGTGCACGTGCCAGTGATTTGAGAATAAAAAAATATCACATTGAATATTTAGAGCTGAAGTAAATAATTGATAATAATATTTAATTAGCCTGTATATAATTACGCGATTTGAACTTTTAAGTGAAGTTAAATCTAATAAGGCATGTTAATGGGCTCAACTTATGGATTCACTATGCTATTTTAAAGTTGTTTCAAACCGGATGCATAAAAACAAATCGAAACGGATTAACCAGCCGTCATCAAAAAAACCATTTGAAAAACTGATACCCTCGTTGAATCGGTTGGCCTAGTCAAACTTTCAAATTTTTCATGATAAAAAAAATTTTCATCTAAAATTTAAAGGTGTGATATCAAATAATGCACCAGAGTATTATCGACTACTACATCAAATGAATCATTGTCAATAGGGAAAATGTCAAATAACGATATGAAGTGTCCTGATTTTCTCAAAAAATAGTTTAAAGTAAACATTTGTTTTAAATAAGAACTTGTAATGGCCTTAACGGTTTCAAATAAGGACCTTACCTCGTCGGCCGGTCAAAAATTTTGTTGTCCAAAGACGATATATTTTTTATTTTTTCTCTCTTCTTCACTGTTAATCTTCTTCTTCCTCTAACAAGATTACAGGGAAAAGCGGTGGCCATAGCGGCCAAAGTCGCCCGCGAGAACGACCAACTCAAGAACGCAGCAATAACTGGTGCCGAAGACTTGACCATGGAGGAGAGGGACCGGCCGGTGGCAAGGACGTGGTAATACCTGGCAGCGAAGGCCCGGCCATGGCGTGGCCAATGTTGCCCTATGAGCACACGCTGATGAGGACCACTTGCTGCCGCCGGTCATCGCTCCTCGTAATCGGAGTTGAGAAATTAGTATCGCAACAAAGGATTCGTGTGGAAATTGGACGAATCAATTTGATTGATACAAAAAAAAAAAAGGCCAACATGTGCATCTGCCATTCGTTGTCTTCGTTTTCGTGTCTTCTGTCAGCCACCCGCTTCGCCATCCTTGGTGTCGCTCTTTCGCGCGGCGGCACTCCACGGAATCGCCAAACTTGCCTTGAATAACCTCAGATCTTATTCTGCGTTGTTTTCACAACGTTGAACCGCGATTCGAGGTAGACTAGGTTGGTTGTTGTTGGGAGTTGAGAATGCACCATCATGACCAACTTTCAAGCCAGGCGTGAGCTTTCAAGAGGCACGGCGAGTCCGGCACCCATCGGCGGGAGGGTAGCAGAAGCTCAATACCTTCACCTGGAAAGATCGCCAAAGAAGAAGTTCAAGTCCAAGCCCGTCAATATATCCAATTAGATCGCTTAAGTCAATGAGTTACGGGTCAATTATGATATATTAATTGCTCAACACCACATCAACTATGCACAAGCTAAAGAAGAAGCTCGAGTCTAAGCCCGTCAACATATCCAATTAGGTTGCTTAAGCTAATGAGTTATGGGTCAATTATGATATATCAATTGTTCAGCACCACATCAACTATGCATAATAACCATCATCAACTGCTACAGTGCTGGGTTTGCTCTCTCTTAATTTTTAGATATTCTTCTGCATGAGTTTTATCTCGACTTGAATCTTCAAGTCATTGCAATGCACCCGCAACTATGCACAACAACCATCATCAACTGTTAACTTGGGATTGCATTGCCTATGATCTCTATCTCGCGTCACCAGCTACGGCAATTTCCACCGGAACAGATTGGAGGCCCACCAATCAATCATCGGCTCTGATACCGATGCAACTATGCACAACAACCATCATCAACTGCTAACTTGGAATTGCATCACTTGTGATTTCTATCTCGCGTCACTAGCTATGGCAATTTCCACCGGAACAGGTTGGAGGCCCACCAATCAACCATCGGCTCTGATACCACTTGATGAGAATGCGCAGCAGAAGTTCAATACATTCACCTGGGGAAATCGCCAAAGAAAGAGCTCAAGTTCGAGCCCGTCAACATATCCAGTTGAACCTATCTTCACTCAAAAGCTTAAGTCAATAAGTTGCGAATCAACTATGATATATTAGTTACTCAACACCGCATCAATTATTCGACGTGAGACTTCTCTAACACAATTCGTGTGTATCTCAAAATGGACCATGAGCAATGAAAGAACCACCTCCTCGGCTTCTGGTTAGATTCACAATCGCTTTACCAGATCAAGCAACGCTACGCCTTCGGAATCATGGGTTGTCTCTCTCCCTGCACTTGAGCTCATCATCTAGAGGTCAAGCTGCATTGCGCCCTGCTTTGCCGGATGGTTGGGTACCTCCGCACGACCTTCTCGGGAAACACTCTCTCCGAACTCAGTCCGCCTCTTGGCCTTCGCATTGTGCAACACTAAGCCTCTGGAATCCTTGGACGAAGAAGAATATGAACAAGGCGAAAATGTGGCTCTTCCCTGTTCATCATGCTGGGCGAAGAAGAAGATGAGCAGGAATGAATCCAAAGAAAAGTTTTAAAATTTATCTTTGAACGAAAATGCCTTTAGCCGATTAAATAATTTATCTTTGGACGAAAATGTCTTTGACCGATCGGAAAATTGGCCGACCGATAATGCCAGACCTTATCTGAGACTATCATGATCACTTCAGATTTTTATTTCAAATAAAATCTATTTTGGATCATCTTTCGAGAGAATAAAGGTACTTTAAACCCTGTTTCGAATTTTCCTAATGTATTACGTGGTCAATACAAACATTTGATCGATTCGTATCGGTGTATGACGAATAGAAAGCGATATTTTCCGCTAAAACCCCGTGGAAATGCCATTCAAAACCAACTTCGCAGTTGCTTTAAAATCAAAAGCACGTGCCATTGTTCCTAAAAGCTATCCAGGTCAGGCGAGAGCAGCTCACTTTCTCAGTAACTTGTCCACATCTCAACTTGATGCGTATGAGAAATCAGCGTCTATTCACCTTCTTTCTGGATTTGTACCGCCCTACAGGACCAATCATCAAGCAAAATCAATTTATAAAACGTGGGAGAATGATGACCCTTTGAAAAGAACGACTTGCTTTGACTTTTTCCCAAATCGCGGAGAAACTCCTCAATCCACACGCACACACAACAGAGACAAATACGGCTCCCTTGGGGCGCAAGGGGCTTGTGATGCATGGCGGTTGATCCTAGAAAACTCCCCTTTGGAACGACGAAACCGAACCCGATAGGAACGTGGACGTGTCGTAGGTTGTCCAGAAATCTTCAAAAACCTGTAATTTCGTGTCTAGTGCAGGAGGGTGGAGGACAAATCAAAACCCTCGAAGCTGGGTGCTTTGACTTTGACCGAACCAAACACATGTTACGGAGAACAGATAACAATGTCAACATGGTCGTTATAGACTGCTTGAATCTCTGTACTCGTTACGTGGCCGATTACGGTCAATCACAAGCAACCTCCAATCAACCGTCAATACCCGCTGTCCGTACGAGCTTCCATGCATCATCTGATCTAACCTTCTCTATGTCTCTATCTTCGACTATATATAGGAGCTCACCGCCGTTGGATTTTGCTTCAGTTCCAATTCTTTCTTTTTTCTTGTACAGACACTCGTCTTTTGGGCTGACAGCATCTTGAAAGCAATCATCTTTAGCCACGGAAGCGAAAATCCCATGACAGAGCAGAAAGGCAAGGAGGGAATAAAGGTTGTGATCATCAACACGCAGTACGTCCAGACCGACCCCAAGAGCTTCAAGTCGGTTGTGCAGCAATTGACCGGGAAAGATTCAAAAGTGCCCGGTTCGCTAGACGCCCAGAACTGCACAGCGGGGACTGGAGGAGCTCAATCGGGCGTGGGGGATTGCGGTAGCATGTCGAGGAATCAGTCCTTCAAGTTCGACCTGGACAGGATGCTCAAGGAGATGCCGCCCATGAGCGAGTTCAACGATCTGTGGAGTAATTGATTCGACTTTTGTGTACCGTGGTTTATCTATTTCTCGAGATATTGTTTTATTCATTGGGGTAACGTTCGAGCCATATGAATATCAGTTTATAAAATTGATTTACATAACGATGCAGCAAACCTTAAGACCCAACTATTGTTCTGTTGTACAAATTTGTAGATCCATTTCACAAGCTAGTATTTGTATCTTGGACATTATTCTATTCGCGCACACGAATACGCACACATATATTCTTTAAAGCGTACTGTTATCTATGTATTGAGGCAGTTTTATACAGATATATATATATATATATATATATCATATATCATTTGCAATAGTTGTTTTCATGCCCCTGGAACTGAGTGAATGTGAGAACCGAGTGAATTCGCCATGTTTGCACTTTACTGTACTCGACGTTTGGATTCTTTGAATTGTCTAAAGTTGTTCAAAGAAACTGAATTGGCAACAATTCGTGAGAACCATATCTTGCTGGATATTCAAGAAAACAGATTCCAGCTCATTGCATGCTGCGCTGTGATTGATTGCGTCCAAACTACTGCATCATCATCCACGCAGAAAAACCATCGGACATGTTTATCTGCCGCGCGGTAGCAGAGAATATGAACTCTCCGCGCGAAACAAAGTTTGAGCGGCTCATACGGATCCGAGGTTCTAGCCTTTGTTAGTCCGTGTACGTCATACCGTTCTTGTATTTCGAAGGACCCTATAGGTATTGCAATCCCCGAGTCGCTTCTACGAAGATCTTTAGCTCGAGTCTAGTCGAATCGAAAGGGCGAGAAAGGACGACCGGCGCCGCGCGGTGCGGTTTAGCGCACCGTTGGATTGGAGTGGAAATCGAGACTCGGCGCGATCTGCTGTTTGGAGCGAGTCCTGGTCCCAGACCAACAAGCACTGCAAAAGAATGGTCTGAACTGCTTCTGCGCGCGGGCCCAATCATCCGTCGAACAATTTCTTCTACGCGTTCGCCGTTGGACCGAAGTTTCTAAGGTTTCGTTCGTTTCGCGAAAAATAAATAATTTATATACAAAAAATCATTTATATTTTTTGAAATAATTGATTAATGGAAAAATAGTTTCGTTATCGATAATGATTTATGTCTAAATATTTCATGAATCATAAAAATATGTTCCGTTCGTTTATTTTTTTTAAGCAATATAAGCGCTCATTTTTTTGAAAAATGTTTTTGAAATCATTCCTTTTTCTGCAAAACAAACGAAGCCTTATAGCCGAATTCATTCATTCGCACGTTGATCGCTCCGACGTTGAATCTCCAACTATCTTCTTCTTTTTCCCGCACTGGCAAGGACCCCAAGAAAAAAATCCCGAAAAAGAGGAGAGGAAAGGATTTTCGGAAAAGAGATGCTACTAATACCGTTTTGCTCGCATCACATCGGAGGTGATTACCGGCACCGGCAAGTCGCCCAACAGCCTCTCCCGATTATCTCGACGCAAATCGCCTACCATGGGTCACTCCGGATTATTATTAGGCACGGCCGGCCTTCGGATCCGGCCGCACCCTGGTCTCTCTCGATCCCGGAACACGGGTACACTGCCGCGCGGGACGAGGGAAGAAAATTTCGTCCGACCACATCATTCAACTTAAGTAAACAATCGAGCAATGCCGGCTTTGTTAGCAATTACTACCGATGAGAATGTTTCGCCGCGAGTCTATTATCCGTAGCGTGCATCTATCTCATTAACTTTATAGAAGGTTTCGTCTTATGTGACTAAGTCAAATTCATGTGCTTAATGGAATCTCATTCAATGAAGCATTTATAGACTCATCATATAGTGCGCGAAAATTTCACGTTTTGTGACGAATCTCATTTCTTTCGGGATTTTTGAAGGTAGACAATTAATAATTTTTTTTTTGCAATCGATATTCTTCCTTGTTCACTTTATTAATTTTTATATTTACATTGATCAGAAGAAAATTTTTAATATATGGGAAGTACTTTTTTTTATAGAAATTAAGGACGAATTCGTTCTACAAAAAATGAGTTATTCGAAAAATACTCTCCGAAAAAAGGATCGCTTATATCGTTCAGAAAAATAAACGGATGTAAAATTCTTTTATCGCCCACGAAAATAATAATTAAGCATAGATTATTATTGATGATGAAAATATTTTTCGTTGATTAATTTTTTCTAAATGACGTGAATAATTATTTTTAAAAAATATTTTTTAAATTACTTTTACTCAGTTCTCACGAAACGAAAAGTCTCTAAAAAGTAATGATCATTTTTCCATCACCTTCAACTACGCAATAAAATCAAAGTGGCGAAGGAGCGAGAGCGGAGAAGCCTTGGCCCACAATGCAAATTGCCCCCTTTTATGTCCTCCACAAGATGTTCAATCACGTGGCTACATGTCGACATGGTCTCGATCGAAGCCCCTCCTTTATAGGTCTTGTCAAGGTTTTGAGCCACAAGTGTGTTTTTGTCTCGCTTTCCTATATCAATTTTATCACGGATGTATCAGTTTAGAGTTTTTTATGGTCAAAAAATTAGTTCGGGGGTAAAATTATCACAGATATATCAATATGGGGTTTTTGATGATCAAAAAAATAATTCGGGGTAAAATTATCATAAGTGTACCAGTTTAGGATTTTTTATGATCAAAAAAATAATTTAGGATAAATTTATCACAAGTATACCAATTTGAGGTTTTTCATGGCATTAACCTTTTTTTTAATTTTGCCCCATAAAAGATGGTTGGGTCCGTCGCTAAAGCAAACGCTAAACTCTTACACATTTCACCGTTTGCGGAGCAAAATGTGAGTTTGAAGTTGATTTTGTGGCTGGATTCTACCAGCGTCGATCGTCCAAGATCAGCATGCAAAACCATTTTTATGCGGACTGTAAACCCGATAAAAGTCTTCTTACAACGTCATATCTTTTTTTTTAAAGTTTCTTTCCTTCCTTCCTTTCTTCTTCTTTTTTTTTTACTACATGAGTTCAGCAATCTTTGAGAGTTTCAGATGGGCGCGGCGTGATTGCCATTTTACACGGGTTGGAGCTATAATAATTAGTTTCTGAAATCTCCGGGCTTATTACGAGAACGGCGAGAAAGCAGCCGTAAACACACACGTAAAGAGTGCATAAGGGCTAATTACATATGATATAGAGGTGATCGGTTTCCGGTTTGGTCCCACCCAAGAACCATAAAATCGGACTAGATGAACCGATTTCTAGTTTCTGGAACCGAGGATCGGACCGCTAGGTCCAATGGAACCGTTTATTGGGATTGCAATATCACCCCCGATTAAGCCTCGATTTAGTCCCTCTAACTCGCTAATCAATTTCAAGAAGAGAAAAATGTCCCCAATTCGACAAGCTCTTTACAATTCATGTACTTTAAAGTTGGCTACAGTGCAAAACTCAAAGGATAAACAAACTATTCGCAGGAAATGAGGCGGAGGAGGAGACATGCCTACTAGTACGAGAGGGTTTTTGAAGCGCTGCTTTCGTTGCAAGTACTCCTGCAAGTCGTCGTCTTCCGTCAACTAAATGGTCTGAGAGTCGAACAAGAGGGACAAGCAAGAGAGGCCTGAGCATCGAGCGAGGTCCGAGGGGCACGAGAGGCGATTACCGTCGGGCGAGGCCGGAAGGCGATTAGGGTCCAAGTGACTAGGATTGTGAAAGGGGCGTGTGTGTGTGAGAGAGAGGAGAGGGAAAGAGAAGAGGAGACGTGACTTGACTCGTAAGAAACGAATAACGAAATAAGAGAGGATGCGTGATAGATAAATAAATAAATATATAAATAAATAACAATCGGGTCTACTTCTCTTTTGAACCGGAAATCGAATCAACACTCTTAAGAACCACCAAGAACTGATCAGTTGGGTCGATTTGAGCGATCCGTGTTACACGCTCGTAACACGACAAGTTACGCAAGAATCTCACGCCCCCTTACTTTTTGTTAATTGGGGGAGGAAGAGAAGCCAAATTGGGAGGATTTGGATAGAGGAAGAGCGCGTGGGTGGCACGCGGGGGGAGGAGCGCGTGGCTGGTGGGGGTAGGGGGGGAAGACTTTTGCTTGGGGGAGATGAATGATGATTCTTTCCTCGTCTGCTACTCTACCGCTCCGCTCGTTCGTGCCTTGCTTCTCTCTCTCATCTTCTCTTACGTGTCTTTTTTCTTTTTCTTCTTTTTCTTTTTTTTTCCTTTTCCCTCCCCATCCATCTTTTAACGTGTGGAAAGAGATCGCACTCAGCCGAAAGAAGAAACCAAGCTAAACCAAACCAAACAACACGACAAGCATATATATACATATATATATATGGTCCAAATATATATATTGAGACAAGCTAGAAAACTTTCGAAGTTTACGAAAAAAGCAAACGGCGCAGCTGAAATATAAAAGGCAAGAAAAGAATCGAGATTACAATGCTAAATTCCG
Organism: Syzygium aqueum; assembly: GCA_031216185.1. Classification (NCBI taxonomy): domain Eukaryota; kingdom Viridiplantae; phylum Streptophyta; class Magnoliopsida; order Myrtales; family Myrtaceae; genus Syzygium; species Syzygium aqueum. The sequence goes on from CM062236.1 coordinate 31,544,083, forward strand.
TGAATGTAACAGATTTAAATCGCATCCTTATCAATTTTCTCAGCCTCGCTTTTGCAATCGATCCAACAAATTACCCATTGTGGGATACCGCGTGTCTCGCAGATACGAAGGCGGTCGGATTTCGAAGCCGCTAAAAATGCTCAGACTTTATTCTCATGAAGTTATTCGCGTGCGCGATTAAACGACATAAATTTTGAGTACAGATTTTCATATATCAATCGTCTCGACACAAAAATCTCGCGGCCTTTCCTTAATTTTTGGGAGGATTCATTAATCGCACGCCCGAGATGAATCCCAAAATGGGAAAGCGAAGCAAGACGGCACGAGGACGTGGTCAATCCGTTTTATTTTCCGCTTGGAAATATATAGTAACCTTTATATATCTGTCGCCTTAATCAGAGGATATTTAGTGACCTTAATCTAGTAGAAACTTCACGTAATTGCAAACCCGGAACAGTCCCCTTACCCTCTTCTCTCTCTTCTCTCTATCTCTCTAATGGTGTCTGGAAGAAGCGGGGGGAGTCCCCGATTGTGTGCGGCGGCGGCTCTGTGCTCCCCTCCTTTCTGAAGCAAAAGCCACCGAACCTCCTCCTCCTCTCTCTCTCTCTCTCTCGATCTCTCTCTCTCTCTTCCTTCTCCGTCGTCTCCCGCCGCCCTCCGCCGATTCCCCGGGACCGCCCGTTCTACGAGGGGGACTCGCCGGGGGCGCGCTTCTTGCTTCTCCGGCGGAATTTGCTCCGGCGCGTCCTTCCCCTCTTCAGGGCGGCTGCGCCGATCCCAATTCCCCTCTTCAGGGGCGGATTTTGCTCCGGGGCTCGATTCTCGTCCCCCCGGGGGGTCGAATTCTCCTCGCGTTCTCGGTTTCGGGGCGTTCCTTCGGGCGGTGGGAATGTTCCCCGGGCTGCGGCGGAGCCTGTCGTCACCGGTTGTGCTGGAATTTGGCGGTTTCGCGGTGAGCCGGCTGCTCTTTGGTCGAAGAATTTAGGGTTTCTTTACCGTCGTTAGTCTGGATTTTGGGGGTCTTCTCCCCCCTCTTTTTTTTTTTTTCTTGTTCTTTTTGGCGTTTGTGGGTTGTTTTCCGTCTCTTGTCATATTTAGCCCGTACTTCCGTTTCAGGGCTGCTGTAACATTCTCCCGCGGCAGAATGTCCCCGGCCGGGCTGAAACCAGAGCTGCGCCACGCGAAATCCGTCGGTAGTTAGGGTTTTTTGCGTTGTCGCGAGCCTGTGCGTTTTGATAACGGTGTTGGTGTCTTGGCAATTTCGATGCGTGGATATGTCCACGCGTGTGTTGTCTCCTCGAGGAAGAGCTGATAAGTGAGGACGGTGGCGGGTATGTAGAATTCCTCGTGGGTGGGGTTCTTGTTGGTGGGTGTTGTCTGTCTTTTATGCTCGCGGGTTGATTTTGGATTGAGAATTTGGCCGACCGACGGACGTAAAGGAGGGAAGGAGATTTCCCGCCTTCCCCTGCTAGAAGCGACGAGGCTGTCCATACGGTATTGCATGGGTAATAAACTGGGAAGGAGGAGACAGGTAGTGGATGAGAAATATACAAGGCCTCAAGGTCTGTACCATCATAAAGATGTCGACATTAAGAGGCTCAGGAAACTCATTCTTGAATCCAAGCTTGCCCCATGCTATCCGGGTGACGAAGAAAGCACATGCGAACTCGAAGAATGCCCAATTTGCTTCTTGGTTAGTCTTCTCCCATTCTCCCGATGCATTGCTGTCGGGTGAATTTTAGTTTCTTTTCCCCTACGTTTGCTTGACCTCCATGCACTTTTTAGTTCGGGGGTCCTCTAGATAGAGGAAAGAAGCTAAGCTTGGTGTGAAGTGAGAAGACATTCTATCTGTCAGCCTTTCTTTGTCTTGCCTCACTTTCGTGTCGATCCTTTGAGTGATGAGGCAAATGCTATTTTGGAGATAATTGTTTGTACTCCGGAGACCTGTTGACAGACGCTAATTCTGCATTCCCCATTGTTCTGTTTTTTGCAGTACTACCCTAGCCTTAACCGATCCAGATGTTGCACAAAAGGCATTTGTACAGGTAAATGTCCGGTAACTGTTGCATTTTGCATCGAATTATTGTCAGCCGATAGTGACGCGATTCCTCTTCTGTGTACCAGAGTGTTTTCTGCAAATGAAGGTTCCCAATTCCACTCGCCCTACACCGTATCCTTCAATCTTAACCATCTCACCGGCGATATTATTTCGCTGATAGTCTATGAATCTGTCAATACATACCTTTTCAATTCTCTTTCCATCTTCTCCCAATTGTTCTTCTTAATGATGTAAGGTGCCCATTTTGCAAAACCTCGAATTATGCAGTGGAATATCGGGGTGTGAAAACAAAGGAGGAAAAGGGCATTGAGCAAATTGTAAGATACGCTTCTCGTGGTTTGAATGCATTTCTCGCCGTAAATGTGGGACCGTTCTAGAGATAATGAATAATTACATTCTTTATGTAGGAAGAACAGCGTGTAATAGAAGCAAAGATCAGGATGCGACAAAAGGAACTCCAGGATGAGGAAGAGCGGATGCTGAAGAGACAAGATTTAAGTTCGTCAAGCAGAACTATGGGACCTGTTGAGGTTGATAATGGCTCAGTTGGAGGTACATTTTCATTGGAATTTGAACTCTTAATTTCATGTCTTGTATTTACTTCCAAGAGTGTTGTTAAATGTCCATTTTTGTTTGCAGTTTCACCTAGGAGATCCCCTGCAGATGAAGAAGATATTGTTTCTGCTGATCAGCCTTGTTCTACTTCGATAAGTAGACAACCTACCCACCTAAGGACAAACAGGTAAGGGTTAATTTTAAGTCCTTATTCTATTTCTTGATGTTATTTCGAGGCACGCCAAGAATCTCGTGTTGAAAATGACATGAGAGGGTTTCTGTAATTAGTTAACCTTATTGGGCAAATTGCTATGGATCTTAGTGTGAAGGGCCTCTACGTTGTTATCCTCCCTGGAAGTTGATACTTAAATTGATGATAGCTGTTAATTTATTCCATCTATAATGGCAGCTCTTACAAGTACATGAATCTATGCCCCTGTTTCCCCCATCCCATAGAAACGAAGAAAAGAAAGTATATCAATATTGAGAAAGGAAGAGATTTGAGGAAAAAACAAATCTCCGGAGCCCGAAGTGGGCTTCTCGGCTTCTCGGCTGTTATTGTGGATCTGTATCTGATATTGATGAAACTTACAAGGATGTGATCATTAGACTATATCCCTCGGAAAATACCAAGACTGAGAATTGCGACTATCATATTTTTATTTCATTCAGGCACGTGACCCCAAAAGCAAAAAAAAATTATTCATAGTTTTCAGTTAAAATGAGTACAGCCCTATTGCTTACAGCAACCCCAGTTCTTTTTCCTTTTGGGTGTGAAGATATGAGTTGGTTGTCACTGAAGAACAATTAATACCCTTTCATTCAATGATAGGCAGTTCTCCACAGCACTTTTGTCTGTCTTGAGATGCCTTGTTGTGAAAGTCAAACTTAAGTGGTGGGCTCTGACTGGTTGGCATGCATTTGCATCATTAGAAAATGTGTTATATAGGAAGTACATGTTTTCAAGGATCTTGCTCTAAAAAATCCCTTTATTTTGTATATCTTCATTTTGGCAGTCAAATCTGTATCTCACTGGGTCATTTGCAGGGATGATGAATTTGATCTGGATCTCGAGGACATAATGGTCATGGAAGCAATCTGGCTTTCCATTCAGGTGAACTTTTATAGCAATGATTTGTTGATATTGTGATTCTGTAGTTAGCCATGGAAATTAAGCTAAAATGGGAATGAAATTTTTCTGGTTTGGCTTTTTGGACATGGAATACCATCTTACCACTGGGAAATGTGTATTTGTAGAAGTAGTTATTAAGATTGAGACGCTTTGCTTTCTTTATATTTATGTTTTTCGAGGTTCCCAAATGTGGTTGCTCTCTTGATAATCTGCACTCTGTGGTGATATTCTTAATGTGGTTATGCAGAAAATTCTTGTCATCTCCTGATACTGTCCGGTCAGTGTCCTTGAAGAATAGATTTTATTGTGCTGTAGTTGTCAGTTCTACCATTTATTGTTCTGTGGTCTGGGAAGGCATTGGACCAATTTGAGTAATTTTGTTGCACAACTACTGGTGTTTGTTGGGCATGGATATTATCATTTTGCAAGATGATAACATCTGAAAAGTGTTTGGATCCATGATGGGAATGCGGAACCTATATTCACTTGGAGTTGCTTCACTTCATGGTTTCTAATCTTTGGATAACTATTGTGTTCGATTTTGTTATCAAATAAGATACTAGTATGCTACATGAAAGCTATATATATGTTTTTTCTCTCTTGAGAATCCTAGTTTGTCGCTGCTGAAGTAGAGAGGACCTTTGATGTTGCACAAATCATGTGGAGCCTATATTTTCATGGAAAGTGCATGGAGCTCGCATTGTATGGGCCCTGTTATTAGCACACTACACTACGTCAATAACAGTGTGATACCATATGTAGAAATTATCCATGGGTATTGTCGATTTGTAACAGTGACTTTTCGTTATGGTTGTTTTCGATGACTTGATTGTTCGGAGCACACAATTTAACATAAAATTTCACTATAGTGGCTGGAAATAAATAACGTGACTTATGATCTGCTTTTTAGCATGATATAATTGCTGTAAATCTGGTGTGTCTTTTAACCGACTGGTGATTTTAGTGATGTCTAAGCACCTTGAAATCTGCAAACCATTGTCTTTTATCATTCGTGGCATCATGGTGTTTATAGTAATCGAATTATTCCAGCTGATACATTATTCTGCTGACGGTAAAAACAGGAGAATGGCAAGCATAAAGGCCTTGCTCAAAGTGACGCTGCTCCTTCTGAACGGTATGTCTCAGAAGACCACTATGTTTCCCAGGCCACTGCTCCATTGGCAGCTGGCTCAGCGTCATCTCCATCTGGTGGACTTGCCTGTGCAATAGCTGCCCTTGCTGAGCGGCAACAGATGAGTGGAGAATCCTCCTTCAGCCACAACACTACTATGTCAACATACAATGTGCTTCCAAATTGTGGTCAGTTTTACCAAACTGCGGTACAAGATTCGGGCAGTTATGCTGCCCCAGAGGGTGGAACGGAACTTCCACATGGGGGAGGGATTCCCATGGCAAGGGATGATGGTGAATGGAACATGGACCGTGGCTCTGAAGTTGCTGAAGCGGGAACCAGCTATGCAAGTTCTGATTCACCAGAAGACGCGGGTGGGATTTCTGCTTTACCACAACCGAATGAAGTAGATGCGGGCTTTCACAGTCTTCCCGCTCCCATCGTTCCAGAGAGTTTCGAGGAGCAAATGATGCTTGCAATGGCAGTTTCTCTGGCTGAGGCTCGGGCCGTGACCAGTGGACCTGGGGTTACATGGCAGTAGTTTTATTTTAGAATAGATTGGTTGTTGGTAGTTGATGTTTCTTGGACAGGCGATGCTGGTCATGGCTATTTTTCAGCCGAGTGTCTCTGATGAGGAGGCCACAGGGAGATGCTTACTACTTGCTGAAGTTGAAAGGTATTGATTTCTCATCTCTTCCATTCTCAGTATACAGATGTAAAAGAACCGATTATTCTAGTTAAATGAAAGCGTGACGGTGATGCTTGTAATAATCGGGTTTCCTCCATTGTTAAGTCCTAATAGCAGCCCTAACAGAAGGCAGTCCAGTGGCACTCTCAAATAGCTATATCAGATTTCGACATAAAAAAAAAAGAAGCTATATCAGATATCCCAATATGAACACGGTAGATAATCCTCGTGATCCTGTGCCGACAGGTTTGAATCGCTTTTGGTGTCTTATCAGTGATACGAAGATGTCACTGAAAGTATCATGACATGCAAATTCCACCGTGGTATATAAACCATCCTTTCTTGCTGCATGTTATCCGTTAGCACTATGGTTACAAATCAGAGCTCATATTATGTTATGCCAAGATCTGTGGAGAGCACCGTAATGCAAATCTGCCCGTAGGATTGGCAGATTTGGGCTGCTTTATTTTTTGAGCCACAACATTTGGCCACAAATTGCAAATGGCGTGGTCCCATTCCTCTTATTCTCGAAAGAATGGACTTTAAATTCAATGGTGAGCCCAAAAGGTGAGGAGAGACTTGCATTCAACATGGTGAGCAAGAAGCATGGAGCAGTTACGTCCATGGCATTTTAATCGGAAACCAACATTTCTAGGGTCGAATGAAAGAGGAAAGGTAGCAACATCAAGCCGCTGTCTTGTTCGGCAAAAAACTTGGTCGGCAAGAACCCAAAAACGATACAACTTAGCATCTTTCTTTGTTCCTTTGAGAAGTAGATTGAAAGGGACATAAAAAAGCTCAAAAATAATACACCTTAGCATCTTTCTTTGTTCCTTCGAGGAGTAGATTGAAAGCGAAAAAAATAACTTCTCTTAAAGAGTCGAAAAGGCTAGGATAGACTGGCATTCAACTAGGTGGGCAAGAAGCATGGAGCTCGGGCCCTTTTGGTCAGCCGTGGAGCGGCTTTGGCTTTATGATTTGCAGAGAACATCCTCATCGGTGAAAATGGAAAGATGGAAGACAGAGTCATTCATTGCGATCTGGTCTGGATGGACTGGGATCGACTAGAAATCGGGCTTTATGATTGAGACTTATCCAAAGCAACATCTGAGTCATTGTCTAACTCGATCAACCCTTTTGATTTGGCACGATTACTCGTTCTAGTCATTTCCATTAAGCTAGTCCACCACCTTTTGAGATTGCGGAAAGAGACGCTCCCGCGAGAGACCTGCAGAAAAAGGAAGGAATGACCTGGACGAAGTTAAGAAGATGCATGTGGATGGTTTTACAAAAACGGAGAGGAAAGAGGTACTTGTCACATGATGGGTGGGTATCAAAAGATACGGGGGAGAGTAACGGCAGGGTTTGAAAGGTTGCCATCGGATCATGAACCCAATCTACTGCTTCGGTCTGCCGTGGGACATTGCCTACTCATTATTGAGTGTGGGGAGGGGAACACAGTTATGAGCTTCAGCGGTGTAGTGGTTGGAAGAGCCTCTTAATAATACTTTAATTGAATGTTCACCTCTCTCTCTCTCTCTCTCTCTCTCTCTCTCTCAAAAGCATTGATTTGGAACTCTCATATGGCGTGATCTTAATCTGAGAAAATCCGAGACCGCTGTGACCCTCCTCCTTTCACCACCGCAAGCCATTAAATTGACCAGCATCGCATTCACGTGACGAGCAAGAAGAACCCTCGTGACCACAATCTTCCCAAGAACACAGTACATCTGCATGATAAAAGGCTCTTGATGTTCTTACTCCCTCGCTAGTCTGCGACTGCAAGAAACCGGTGAAAATCATTAGTCGCTAGTGATTGGACCGAGTAATTTTTCTCTCGATCCGATTAATCTTTTGTATGTGATGGTAATCACGCTGAATTATACCCGGGCACATTTATGCATGACTCTCGTGGAGAATTCATATCGACACTTGATTTTTTTATACTTAACGATCACCGATGAGGTTACATTTATATCTACGCTTCAACTAGGAAAGATCTTCTTCGGTTCAAACACCAACTTAATATCATATAAAAGGGAAGGTGATGGGAAAATCGTCCAACAAAGTCTTCAACCTATTGTGTGGCAGTCAATTTAGTTCTAAATAATTTAATTGTACCAATTTAGTCCTAAGCATTTGACAATTTATCAATTTGGTCATAAACCTTTCAATCGTGCTAATTTATTCCTAAACCTTTTGAGATTTTGCAAAGTTGGTTCTAAACCTTTTAACAAATTGTAAATATAGTCTTTCCAACTAATTTTGACTGGAAATTTGCCGATGTGATAATCCAATCAACCCTAGCCGTTCTGTGCGGCGCGACTGGCACTGATGTGAATAATTTTTTAAAAAAACTTTCCAATTTATTTTTGTTATTTCTTTTCCTTTGTTTTTTATCTTCAATGTGCCGCCCAGGCCACGAAGCCCTCATCAACCATAGCGAGGGCTTGCGAGCCCTCGCCTAAATTCGGCAAGGGCCGCAACCCTTACCATAGCCAGCGTGGGCTTCATGGCCCTCGCCCACGTTGAAAAAAAAAAGAAAAGAAAAGAAAAATTAAAAAATCAATAAAAATAGTCCATGTCAACACACTTGGGTCATGTAGGATGATCGATGCTGATTACACTGCCACATCAACAATTTTCGGCCAAAATTAGCTGGAAAACTCCATTGGTAATTCGTTTAAAGGTTTATAACTAGATTGGCAAGTCGTCAAAATGTTTAGGATTAAATTAGCTTAATTGAAAGGTGTAGGGCTGAATTGACAGTTGTGCCATAGATTTAGAACTAAATTGACATAATTAAAATATTTAGAACTGAACTGGCCGTCGTACAATTGGCCTAGACAATATTCCGAACGCATGATGTGGCTCAATGTCCATCATCTCCAATTTTATTTTATTTTTAGGTTTCAAAAGGGAACTTGAACGTACATTATGCGCCAGGCTCCATCACAGAAAGTGTCCGATGATGGAGTAAATTTGAAAGGGTCCGTTTCCAAAAAGACAATCTGCTGCTCAGCTGAGGCCCACAGCCACCGTCTTCTACAGGGAATCAAGACTCTTATCAACGCTCGGCAGACCATTATAAAAAGGGAGGGGAACCAAATAAAAGTTACAAGACAATAATGCGTAAGCATGTGCATTATCACCAATTATTAGCAAAACAGAGCCAGGAACCGCACCCTGTGGTCCATATAAACCTTCCTTGATTACTATAATCTATAAAAGGATGCGACTCGTATTGGAATCTTTGCGGTGTCTTGTACTTCCAGGACAACCGTTGAACAGTTGAGTCAAACATATGATCACTTTTGAGGCTGCCTCAAGGCTCACACTATGGACAAACCTCGCCGCATTCAATAATACATACTCAATGCCCCAGTTAATAGTATCAAGAAAGGGAAAAGAAGCATCATCACGATTCATCTTAATATCGATTATCTGGTTCAGCTACCGTTCTTGTTTTAGCCTTTTGCGGATGGAACCATGGTAACTGCCCCCCATTCACCCACACATCACCATGTTCAATATGACCAAGCATCCATCAGCCTCCCACAGTCTGAAATCTGTCTACCAGTTGCAATTTCAACTGCTCTTGTAATTTTCTCCTTGTTTCTTCTGCTGTGGCGCTGGGCAGCTGCAGTTTTCGATGTCTTCTTTGCTTGGTGATGATGAAGTATAGTACTTTGTGTTGGTTTTCGCTTGGCCATATACAGTACTTGAGAATTGGGCTTGTTTCGTTGTTTACACTCAACGGGAATCTCTCCTTCAATTGAGACCGAACAGTGTCAACTTCTTCTCTTTTCAAATGTATGTTCATCACACTGTTCTTTCGCGAAGTCATCGAACTCGCCATGGATCGAAATAATGCAAGAATTTCAATCAGACAGGGGTACATGTCTGTCTCCTGCCACAAAGAACAAAGAAAGTTTCCTTTTTTAAGTTTTCTATTACCTTGTTTTTTGTTTTGTTTTGTGGGATTACGAGTGTGGGCACGAACAAACAGTAACCGCCCACGTTCCGCCTTTTCAAACAAAGAGTAGAAAGTGTCAAAAGAGAAACATAATATGGTGCAAAGAAAGCGAAGGTTTGAACTTTGAAAAAGAGCAACGGGGACAAGAGTAAAAGGTGTCAAAAGGGACAAGGTGGGATTTTCAAGATTCATTTCGGGATGTCTATTTATTATTAGACCTTTCTTTGCAATTACCCTCTTGTCCTCTCCTCCAAAGGAAAAAAAATCTCTCTTCCATGTATTTTTTTTTTTGACAGCTTCACACCAGAGACACACAGACCCTCTCTCTCTCTCTCTCTCTCCTCTCTCTACAGCTTTAATTCAAAACTTCAAAAGGAGCTTCTTTGTAGCTCTAACAGTAAGCTCTGTGCTTGCTAGAGCAATTCTTTACCGCCTAGCCTTGGGCTTCGAATGTAACTGTCACTTTATAAGCAACACCTGACGCTATATTTTGCAGCCTAAACACTCTCTCTCTCTCTCGTTCCTAATTTTTTCTAGGCTGCATTTGTCGGAGAAGGAGCCATTATCATGGTGTCCTTTTAGATTTCGCTGGTCTGATACCATAAAGGAAGGCCCTTTTCTTTCGCCCCCAGAGATCTCGCTTCTTTGCACAGCAAAGGTAACATCTTTTCCTTTGCTGTTCGTTTTATCAGCCTCATTCTTTTCTTTCTTACGGGTTGTGCTGTGTCCAGCTTGATCTGTTGGTGCGCTTGGTATCATCTTCTGAGGTCATGGCCATTCTTAAAAAATGCTGCCTTTTGGGGTCACACTGAGAATATGCTGTTTTCCACTCTAAACGCATGCATGCATTGACTGAGCCACAGGGTAGTGCTTTTTCGAGCTGCATTCTCTTTTAACTTCATGATCTGAATGTCAAACAACTCTGAGAAACTATGCAGAGTCCGCTCTGCTGGAAGAGTTTGCATTTATGGTGAGGGAAGTGCATGCGAAAGTTTTTCTTTTATTCTTTTTGGGTATTTTTTCTGGGGCTCTAGGCATGGATCACTTGATTTGATCAAATACCCATTTTTGTATTAAGCTTTGTGAGTTTTAGATCTAGCTTAGGTAGTTGTCAAGGCTAATTGGTCCTTCTAGGATATCCACTGATACAACCCCACGAAGTTCAAAATGGACTGCCAGTGGAAATTTTCTCTCGCTAGCGAAACGCGAGTGGTGGGGCGTCTGAATCACTTTTTGCACATAAAGAGTTTCTTTTATCATGGCGCTGCTTTGCTACATCATTCATTTGCCAGCCTTTTTCTTTGAAAGTTGGGTCAACTTCTGGACAGAAAAGGGTGGTAATTGCTTTGGTGATTGTAAAAGCCGATGATATGTTAGGAGAAAGAGGCAAAACGAGTGAATGCCTTTTACACCTTCCCATAAAGGCCTATGCATCATCTCCTAGAAAATCAATGCAGGAATCAAAAGGCCTCTTTTATACGATTTGGACGAAAGATAAAGAGTCTCTACTCTTGGTTACCCCAGCAAATTGCTATCCATCCGGCTTTATCCCAGCTGAGTCAGCTCATGAGATGGTTTCATTCAGTAGAGAGTGGGGAAACTTGCTAGGCTCTGCAGTGAAGTTTTTCCGCCAGAATGCGTTTCGATTTTAGGAGCAGGCGTTAGCTTGAAGGTCCAATTCCTCTCGGTGTTTGGGGAAAGTCTTTGACTTTTACATTGAGCAAAATATTCTCTGCATTGCTATCTGTATTGTTGTTTTGTTTTCTACCTTTTGAGAATTAAACCAATTAGCAGGTAAGAGAAGTTCGATGGATTGGACATGACCAACACTTTTCTGCTTTGGTTTTCGGATGAGATGGCTTGCCATCTGTCCTGCAGTCCTGTCCTGCGATGCTAATATTGTCGATAGCAAGTGCAGATTTTGTTTTTCTCTTCATCTTGCCCTCTGTTGTTCACATATTTTCTGTTGGATTTCAAACTGCTTATTTCGACCATGTCTCTACATGTGACTTCCTGCTGATTCCATCATTGTTTTACAGGTCAAGTGTTTCTTGTTGGCCGATCATTTTTCTAATCCTTGCCCAAAGTTTCTTAAGTAGAAGAAATGCCAAGACCAAGGTAAGTGAGCAAATCTTATATCTTTATGCAGATACCTTAGCATAATTTACGAGATTTTATATTATTTGTAATGATGGCGCCTATATTAAAATGAGCATGTAAATAATACTTGATTCGCTTGATAATAGCTTGATCCACATGGCAGCTACAAAATGCTCCACACTCTGCTCCCTTTTCATCCACATGGTCACTATAGGCACATAGTTATGTTGATTATGTCCATAAATTCCAAAGCTTGTTTGTTTAAATTTTTACTTTCCACTCTTACCTTTTTCCCCCCTTTTTTGCGGCTTTCAGAATTTAGCTTTTATATAATGCTGAACAATTGAAAACTTTCAAAATATAAAAATATTGATGTTTACATTTCTATGATTTTTCATAAGTTTTTGTTACTTCAAAATACTTTTTCCAGTAGTCTTAGACAGTAAGGAGTTTTACTTCTTTAAAGCGAAGCCTACACGCTCCAAGTCAACTACAATATCCATTTTCACATGCAATCAAAATCTCTGTTCATATATATTTGTGCAGTTTTGTTTGGTCATAATTCGGTAGTTCATTGGTATTTAAACGTGCCTTAACAGATTTAATGCGAGAGAGATGCACATAAGATGTTCCTAAATGAAAGTTAACACTGATTTGATTGAGACAAAGGATTGTATGGCAATTTCCATAGAATGAAAACGAAAGAGGACATTCTCTCCCAGTCACTCCACCATATGGTTATAAATGTGATGTAGCTTAGTCTTCAGCAATCTGCTAACTTGAATTGATAGGAAGTCTGTTTCGCGTGTTTCAGCTTCTGCTTACTCAAATGATAACATGAGATTGTTCAACTGTTTCACAATATACTCATGTTTTTTATCATGACAGCAGGGGGTCAGAATTGCCTCAGAGGCAGTCACCTAGAGGCTCACTTCAGCTCAGAACTTCAAGCTCTGATTCTGATAACTCGCACCATCGTCCCATCCCCGACCGAAGCCCTAAGCTAGGAGATCGCCGTTCTCCACGAGGTGCCCAATCTGATTCTGTTAATCAAAAGAAACTTGGAACTCGCATTGCGGATCTGGAATCTCAGCTCGGCCAAGCTCAAGAAGAGCTGAAGCATCTGAAAGAGCAATTGTCCTCAGCTGAGGCTGCAAAGAAAGTAGCTCAAGAAAAGCTTGAGAAGAAAACCAAGACAAAGTTTGTACCAGACACGGTCAACATCCCTGAAAAGCGCCATGTAAAAGAAGTTCAAGAATCAAACAAGATCAAGAGCAACCCTTTAAATGATGTTCCTGATGAGAACCAGCAGGAGACTGATGTTTTTGAAGTACCAGTTGAGAAGGTTGCTTTGGAGACTCAAATAGAGGTCAGCCAACTGAACAATGAGATAGAGAAGGAAACAAAAGCAATTGACTTACCAGCAGAGCCACCTGTATTTGTGGAGCCACCCCCGCACCTGCTTCAGTTGGCTGAGAAGGAGGATGAGATAAATTTGCTTAAAGGTAAGTTACTAGAAAAGGAGAAGGAACTTGAAGTAGCTGGCCAGCAATCTGAAAACCTGAAAAAGCAAATAGACGAGGCAACAATGACAATGTCTTCTGCTCAGAGCAAAGAAGTAGAAATGGCCGCAAAGCTGAGCCAGCTAGAAGAGGAACTTAAAGCGAGCAAAGAAGACAACATTCAATTGAAGGAGAAATTAGAAGCTGTGGAAGGAGCTAAAGAAGAACTAGAAGCGGAGATGAAGAAGCTGAGGGTGCAGACTGAGCAGTGGAGGAAAGCAGCAGACGCGGCAGCTGCTGTTCTTGCTGGTAGTGCTGAAATGAATGGGAGAATTCCTGGAAGATGCGGTTCAATGGATAAGCATTTCGGAGGCGTTTTTGAGGTGCCTCATGCGCGTTGTGCTGGTTTTGTGGGGTCACCAGGAAATATCGATGATCTAGATGATGGCTTTGGAGGTGGAAAGCGAAAGAACTCTGGGATCAGAATGTTCGGAGATTTGTGGAAGAAGAAGGGCCAGAAGTGATGCATCATCTCTGTACTCCATTAGCCTTATTTGGTTTTGGTATCATTAATGGTTGAAAACGAGGAAAATTGGTGCCTGTTAGTCTTTTGGGTTTCGAAGTGCTAGTGCTTATTGTTCTCCTCTGCTAGGATGAGTCACATACTTTGTGCATGTATATCTCTGGTATCGAAACCAAACCTAAACCACTATGGCTCTGCTCAATTTGTTTGAGAGTTCTGATATCTGTCTCGATCGTTTGTTGCGTTTCTAAGGTCAACTGATCCGCTGGCAGATATCATTATCTGCAAGTTCAGATTCCTGCTGACTCGAGAAGGTAAACCGAGACTCTGGAGAACATAGCATGTGGGGGAAGAATGTATGCAATTTTCATCCGAAGTATATTCGAGAAAGTGGAACAATAGGACTTCGATATCTTGGCTATCAACATGAGCAACTGATTCCAGATGAAAACTACAAATCCCATGTTTTGATATTTTCCAATCCTCAGTGCACAAGCTCCTGTTTGACAGAATCCTGAACCTGGGATACTCATAATGTAATGCCATTCTGACATTCTGTGAGTCTGATTCTAAGAAACCAATCTCTCGTGATAAACCACCCACTAGGGCGCCAAATCACACTTACATACAGTTATTTAATGGGGACCCCAGCGATCATCACCCAAAGAAATGGCGGGCAATTACTTGAGGCCAGTATGTTTCTAAACTATCGTAGTTTAATGGCCGTGCAGTGGATACCAAACTGGCTCGTTCAAGAGGGAAACGATTACCCAGCCAAAAACAAAGTGTTTAATTTAATTAGCAGCCCTGTTCAACTCTCTGGCTGGTGTTGGTCAAAAACAGGTCACGAATCTGACTATTATATCAGTCCAGTGCCGGTGTTGAGAACAAAAAGCCCAATGTAGATTGCAAAACCGTAAGGAAAGTATGCACCCAGAAGAAAATTTTAATGGGAAAATCGTTGTCGTGCATACAGACTTCACATTTATATCCCTTAAATCATAAAATTACCAGCGAGCTGAAAAAGCACCTAAACCCAAAATTCAATCGTCATCGTCGCTACTTCCATAGCTTTGACACAATGATTGTAGTCCAATGCTTAGACCACCATTCTTATCCGCTTCTTTTTTAGTCTCTTCGATTTTTGCTGAAGCACTAATTCTGGATGTTGAAGCAGCTTTCTTTACAATAGCAATCCGCACAGAAGAATTGACAAGCAGTTTTCTCTCGTTCCGGTCTCTCGAACCAACAAAATTTCCTGATAACATTACAAACAAATGAGTCAGTGAACAATGAGATGCTTATTTGCTTTGCAAACACCAGATCCTCATGTAACAACCAAGAAATATCCATTTCTAACAGAAAATAGAAAAACCACCAGCATGATGGAAAGAGGTGACTAGAAAACTCGCAGAAACTTCCACCATCACATGGTGAAAGCAACTCTGTAATAGTCAAGTTTACATGCACGAAAGGAGTCAGAATTTTAATACAATCCAAAGCAATTGCAGGAAAAGGAAAGTGCCGAACCTATCTATTCAAAATATCCATCATTCAGAGAGAAGATAACACCATAAATCCAAACCGAGAAGAGCTAATGTAACTGAAGAAGACATGTTTGGAAAAACATGACATACCTCTGTCATTTGAGATGTCACTTGAAGTGGCTTTTGTCAAGAAATCTGTTGGCTTGTCCGGAAATTCCTCAGACAACTTTTTCTTCTGCATTTCAAATCAAACAAGCATATAAGAAAGCTTTTCTCTAGGCCCCAACAACACGAGACAATTCCATATTAAATCAACAACTTATGCTTGCCCAATATATCACAGAAAAAATAGATTAGTAAATCTTTTGAGAAGCTTCATGAAAGCACATGGAAGACAATCTAAACCATAAAGCATGTCCGCTTTTTCTGAATCGAGGTACTATCAGTTTTATTGACAGTTTATACATCAAACCAGTAAATCATGCCCTTCATCAAGAGCTGGATATATATGCACGTACTGGCAATTAACAGACTCGTTTTATGCTTAACGACTGATTATCCACAGATTATGATATAAGAACTTTAATAAAATCTCTTGGTGTATCCCTCATTAGGTCCTGAAAGTTCTCAAGTAATTTTTCATAACTCCTTATTCTTCTTCAAAGTTACTGGTTCTTCAAAAACATACAAATGTGCGACGATACACATGACACAGATTAAGCACATAAGGTGACACAGATTAAGCACATAAGGTGACATGGATTAAGCAAAGAAAATCATCCTATGCAGATCACATTCCTAATGCATATACATCAAATGCATCTAAAGTAGGACAAGCGAAACTCAATCCATACCATATCACGGATTGATTATCACAAAAATCAGAGCATCCACAATAGAGAATCTTCAAAAGAGCTCAAACTTTTTTATCTATCCAGGGATTATTCGTATATTGAAGTAACACAAACATCTTATAAACCAATACATGAGCACATTATTAAGCAAACAAAAGTTCAGCCAGAACTTATGCATAACTCACTGATTCAATAACCAGGAGTGTTCTCAACATATTCCCACGCAACCGACAAGGAAGCAATATACTGACAATTAGAGCATTACTGACCTTGAGATTACTGTTCACTGATTCGTCATTACCAGCAGAAGGTGGAGATAGATATTCCTCATCCTCATCCTCATCCTCAGAATCTTCATCTTCGATCCTATGGACATAATCTTTGGATGTCTACAAGAAAGTTTCAGGGAAGCAAAAAATAAAAAAATCAATGAAAAATAGTCCAGTGAAATGCAGAGAGAAGAAAATAGAGGTAAAATCCTCAGAAATCAAATCCAGAAGGGCGGTTTAATACTAACATGGAATACTATTGATTTAATAAGCGCTTCATCCTCTTCCTCCAACTTCTTTTCCTGTCAAACCGACAAAGTCAGGATTGAAATTCAACCACAAAATGGAGAAAACTCTTCAAGTTCGAGCTCATGGAGTAGAAGTTCTGACAATGAAGTCATAGACACAACCATGAATGCAACCCAGAAGTAGATGCAACAAGTACAAACAGGTCAACAATGATGATGTGAATTCTAAGCAGTGAAGGTGCCCTATATCGTTGACGCAAGAGCTCATAAAAGGACCTTTGACACTTCGTCACAATATTCCAAAAGAAGAAGGCTCGATTCAAGCCGATGGAAAACAACTCATACCTTTGCAGCAGATGTACGTTGTAAGGCCTCTAGCATTGCATCTACGCTCACAGTCGCATGTCGAGACTGAAAAAACATTTACTCTCCAGTTAGTATCACAACGGCTCAAAATTTTCTAACCAACACAAGACAGGAAATCAATTCTGTTATCTGCTAATTTGGTGATAAATCAATTGGCTAGATATTCATGGATTGTACAAAGTTGAAAGGACTTACCCTCATGGATTTCATCTCATCGAGCGCAGCAAGAATATCCATCTCTCTCTTGGAATCCAACGTCCTATTCTCCAAGGACTTCATAGCATCGCCCATCTCTTCAGCCTCCCTCTTCCTTTTCTCATTGTCCAACACCTGCCCAAACCCAAATGAAAATGCACAAGTCACGTTCAATTCTTTCCAGAGTCCAACAAACTCTAAGAGACCCAAAAGGCACAATCTTTTACCTCATCCTGCTCACGCCAGGGCTCAAAATTCCTTGTCGCGCCTGACTCCACGATGTAATCCGAATTCTGCGGATCCGTCTTCATCGCGAGCTCAGCAGAGCACTTGGTGCATTTGAAGTAAAACCTGAATATCTGGATCCCCAAATACGTCTGCGAAATCGAAAGAACACCCTTTATTGCTTTGCCAAATAAAACTCTATTCTCTAACTGTCCAGCTATAAATTCTGCAAGAATATTAGGTTGCCCATAAGGGTTTGTAATTCTTGCGATAGCAATGTCGAGTTTTCGGTTCACACAATTAAGTTCTTTCTGTACATCCATCCGTAATTCTCCGATTCTTCGCGTCTCGCCTTCTAGTTAACAACTCTGGCAATACCATATAGATTACGACTCGAGTCAGACCAATTCTTTTTCGAATTTCTGAAAGAGCAAAGCCGACTCCACAGATACAACCCCCCCCCCCCCCCCACCCCAAAACTTCACAAACTTCGACAAAAGGGAAAAACAGGATCGAAGTTGCACTGACCTCGCCGATCACGTCCTCCTTCCGGGAATTGAACTTGGTCCCCTTGTAGATGTAATTCCCGCAGGTGTTGCACCGGATGCTCATCGGAAGCATCATCCGTACCTTGATCTGCTGGTTCTTGGGCCGCCGAGCCCTGGGCAGCTTCGAAGGGTCGAAATCCGGCGGGTAATACTTGTTCAGCACCTTCCGCTCTCCCATCTTCTTCTCCTCCTTCCTCCTCCTCTCTCAAGCTCCAAACCAAGACGACAAGCGCCGGGACGAGATCGATGTCTCCCCGTCTCCCTGTCTCTCTCTCCAAACGATTTCTGATGCCGTCGAGGGTTCTGCAGAAAGGGGAAAAGTCATAGAAGAAGAGGAAGAAGGTTTCTTTTCAGAATTGGAGCTGACCCGACCCGACCCGGAAACATGGATATGGGCTTTGTATTGGGCTTGGGCCTCTTTAAATTCAATTTAAGGGGGAGATAATAAACAGGTTTTCAGGGATTTTTTTGCCTTAGAATTTAGGAGGTCACCGACCAATCGAACATGAGATGCGTGCACACGTGAAGGCACATGTCGACGCGGGCAATGACGGTTAATCTGTTGCGTGCCATGTCATCACGGTCGCGTAGTGTACGAGTCATGTAAATTGCTTTCTCCGAGCCGACAGACCTAGCTAAGCTCACATAAGCACAGATGTTTATGTGTGGTTCGAATAGATTCCGGGTAAAGATAGGGGCTTACCTGCTTAGGCATGATGTGTTTGTACCGGGGTTGCATCACTGTTCTTCAAAATTTATAACCCCGCGGTCTGCTTCTTTTAACTGTCTTTCTGTGTCCGCGGTTTTCGTAAAAAGGAACTCGGTTAATCTGGTCATTTCAATTCCGCGTAACTCCGAATGAAAATGAAATTGTTTTGTGGCGAGTAGGATTGACCCCATAATATGCAATGCATGGAAAAATACGATTGTTTGTGGATATTCATTGTGGTCTAGTTCTTTCTTTATGTGAGGTCGAATTTTCCCCCTTTTTTATTTTTTCTTTAACTGCTGATCAATACTTTCTGTTTCATTTACCATGTCTACTGCTCTTATTCTACATTGTTGCCTACGGAGATGAACTTTTGAGCGAAGTAATAATTTGGGACCAACATCTGCAAATCTTATTTTCAGTTAGAAGAGAGACTTTCGGTGTCAGAAGCAATCTCTGGAGGGAATCAAAGTGGAGAGAAGAGCCTTGGAAGGAAGGATCCCACTCCAGAATGTCCAGCGAGATTGGTCGGACGGAACATGTGACTCTGGGATCAGTCTTCGATACAGAAACGTCCCCATCCGTAATTTGGTCGTACGGACATGTGACGAGAAAGGTGGAGGAGGAGAAGATCCCCCCACACGCACACATGTCGTTCGTAGATTCATCTCCCAGTCAAGAGATAACATGCACTCTCGTGAGGGATACTATGTATCAACTCTAACTGAAAGTGTCGAATTCCTCGACCACCCAAAAAAAAAAAACTACAAGTTTAGACTTCGTACTAGATATAAATTAAGGGGTGCGTTTGGTTCGGCCCATACCAGCATTGGGCTTTCAATTTTTGGCTGAATGCTGAAATGAGTCTTTTTTTTCCAAAACTATCCTCATCAATTCTATAATTTTTCGATTTGGCCCCTCGTTGTTACTGTTCTTCTTTCTTGCGCAAGGGCAGCCAGCGAGGGGCCGGCAAGGTCACGGCGACAGATCTGGCTCGCCGGTGCTCCGGCGAAGGGTTTGATTTTTTTAATAAGAAAAAGGAAAAATTAAATCCAAAAGGCCTTTACAAAAGAAAATTCTTTTTGTCAAACACTACTTAAGTCAGAGTAGCTTTACAAAGAGTTTTTTATCAAACACAATTTGCATTTTCCCAAGATCCCGTTTGCAAAGTCGAACTAAATGCAGCCTAACTTGCATCATTTGGAGCGGACTTAGCTTCTACGCCTTTAATGTTCGTCCTGCAAAAACCCTATATAGAAGGAGCTGTAGATGTGCTATTCTATGGTCCGACTTTGATTCTTTTGTGCCACGTGAAAGTTTTTCATATTTGTTGATAACCGTGTTACACGTGTCTCAATCATATTTACGAGAGTTCGACGAAGGTCGAGAGGCCAGCGGGCTCATAAGTCCTGGATGGCCAGACACTCTACAAATCTTCCAAGTCAAAATACCAACCACGCATCACCATCATCAACTAACCAAATTGCAGATAAAACCGCCCATCGAATCCTCCATATCGGCTTTAAATCACTTGCTTGCCATCGTTCAAAGGCGACGGTCAATCGGGCTTCTATCGTTGTAATCAAAGGGGAGTTACATCGCGATGGTCCTTCTCCAATTTGACCAGATTTCGAGGCTTGCATCTGTGGGCGAAGAGAGACGAGAGAGAAGAGCCATCAAGGGAAAGCGACAGTGCATGGAGCAAGGAAGTTTCTGCAAGTCGGAGGTGTGGGCGGAACTGGGTGAAAAGGCGTCCAAGAATGTGAAGTCCCTCTCCTTTTGACATGGATCCTCATCGGGCCTGACGCTGACCATTTCGTCGGGAGAGAGAAAGATGGAGGAGGGAGTGGTCCCTTTTCAGACAATAGACGAGCCCACAAGATTTTAATAATGGTTTTTCTCTCCCTCGCTCCCAACCATGTGCCCCTCCGAGACCCCCTTCATCATCCGAAACGCAATGCTCTGTTTTCATTGTCATTTTTGAGGTCCTAGGTTTTTGACTGGACCAGCGACCAAAGGCACTGTTTTCCCGGATGATGATGATGATGATGATATTATATATTGTAATAAAGAAATGTGGAGGAGGGTGCCCAAGACATGTGACTGCAAATCCCTTTGTCTGTCCTTTGGAACCAGTCGTGAATCGTCGAACCGAATTGAAAATCGGAGGGAGACCGCACCCCCGCACGTTGTCTGAAATGATTTTTCTCGTTTCCCTCGTTTCGAGTAGCGATGTCGCGTGTATGTCTCGAGTGAGGAGGCTTTCTATGATTTAAAAAAATACCGGACGGCAGCCCTTTCGTTCCCCGTAGACATTTTCAGAAAAAGCATGTCGAAAGGATATGTTTCTTCCATTATTCCGACCAACTCGTGACGAAAGAGATTTATCAATCTAATAGAAATGGCAATGATAATCTAGGAGTTTAATAGGACGATGGACAGCCTGCAGCTTTGGCGCCGGAGGTAATGGTGGTTGAGCCGGCAGTGGAATGAGAAGAAAAATGTCAAGTGGTACTCGAAGTACAGACATAAACTCTTCAAACATCTCGTGACATACTCTCTTTGGCTTTAACTTGTTTCTTCCTCAAATGTGCATAATATCAAGAATAGGTATATCATCTGATGATTAATTTAACGAGAGAAAACACACTTCTAATGGAATGTTCATGGCTAAAGCAGAACGAATGAACGAAATTTTTTCATTCTTGGCCTCCCCCCCCCCAAAACCCCCCAAAAAAAAAAAACTTTTCTCAATTTCCACGTTTGTTTGAGAGGTGACTTTTGACTGTGACTTCATTGAAAAATACGCATTACAGCTATACTACAGGTAGTGGCAGACCACGGAGACTACTTGTGATATTTGACAAGAAGAGTAATTTACATCGTTTGGACAAGAAAAGTAAAGCAAAAAACAAAAACAAGAATACAGAGAGACAAAGGGGAACAGAATGAAGATAAAAAGTTACTCTCCTACAACCCATTTTTTGGCTGACACCTGGCACTCCCCAGCGGACATCAAGAAGCGGCTACTCTCTGAAAATGCTCGAGCCTGTTGTCAGCCAACCTCGTGGCGTAAGCAGACTTCTTGTACTCGAACCATGTAAACTCCTTGTACAGGCTCTCTTTGCCCTTCATGAGGCACGGCAATGGCGCTATTTTCTCGCTCAGAGGTGGTCCTCCGAAGTATATCATCGACACCCTGGACTTCGAGCTGTTCGCCAGGACCCTGTGCCTCACGCTTCTGAATCGCCCGTTAGTCATCACCTGCAAACCAAAAGCCCCACCCCCCCTCGCGTCAGTGTTTACATTGACAGGTCAAAAGTCTCTTCGTGAACAGAGGGAAATGTGATGGAGCAGGACAAGCCGACATGGAAAGCTGTTTTGAATCTCTTTTTTGGCCATCGGTGTAAAAACTGTCAAAAAGGTCTCTCTGAGTTGTGACGATCTTAATACTAGACTCAAAGTACAGATCGTATTTCATGCAAAAGCGACCGCAAATAATTGGCGATCATTTTTCGGGCTAGCGTTGCTTTCTTCATTGAGGACTGTCGGGAGATGTAACAGAAACCTTGACAATGTAGAGATGACTTTAACGGCGACACATCCTCTGATACACATATTTTCAAGGGAACAGCGAGTTAACATATTGTTATGGAAAGGAATCTTTGCTCTCCTCCTTTTATTTTCTTTTTTGAACTTTCTATTCTTTTTCAATGAATTGTCCTTTCAACTCATTAGAAAAATGATTGTTCAAGGGGTGTACCTGTAAGGAGTCACCAACATTGATGAAGAATGAATTTTGGTCTGGTGGAACAGAAACCCAAGTCCCGTCTTTCATGGATATTTCGAGTCCGGACGTGTTGTTAGATCTGAGAACAGATATGATTTGTGGGTCAGTGTGTTCACCGAATCCAATCATGTTCCTATCAGCATAGGCCTGAAGTTCTGGGCATGGAGGATAGTGGTTGAGCCTGAAAACAGAGTCGCTCTGTTCATCCATCAAAAGTTTGCTGAAAATATTCCTTTGTTGAATCCTCAATCCGTCGGCCATCAACTCGAGAACCTCACACGCCATGTCCCTCGTCGCCGATATGTAATCACCCAAAGCAGAGCTGCAAAATGAGGAGATTTCAAATAAGTTTTAGTCCTCGTCATCATAAAGTTTCGACTCTCATGAACAAGCACATCAAAGCTCCAGATGTATGTATTGGGAATTTATACCGAAATCTTTCTGGGTTTTCGTTAAAAACCGACAGGAGCTGGTGGTAGTTGAAGTTGGGATTGGTCGTTAGGAGGAGGTATTCGACCCAACCCACGTCGCCGTTCCGGCCAATCTTCTTGTTGCCATAGCCGAAAGGGTCAGCGTGGCCCGCCCTTTCCTTCTCGGGAACGGGCAAGGAGAAGAACTTGACGGCTTCTTCTTCCAACCTGGAGATGAAATCCAACGGGACGCCATGGTTGATGATCTTGAAGAAGCCGAACTCTTCGCAGGCCTTGATGATGAGGTTCTTGGAGTCCGGCTTCGAGAGGTCCACGATAGGGATTTGGTGAGGACATAATGTGCTGCTGCTGGGCTTGCTGTTCATCGTAGTTCCGTGTGCTGTGTGCTGTGCTTCTTTGTTTCTGAAGCGGCAACGAGAACTGGTGGAGTAGCGAGAGAATAGAAAGAGTGCGAGAGAGAGAGAGAGAGAGAGCGTTGTTTGATGATGACAAGAGTATTGGTTTCTGTCTTCCGAGTCCGTTCGGGGGTTATTTATAGCGGAGGGGAGAGCGAGAGTTCGTTTCAAAGTTTTCTTCTTGAGCGTTGTGCAGTCGCTCTGCTGAACAAGAGGGTCTGCTCCACCTAGGTGCTAAACTTAGCAGAATAATTGACGACACATTAAAAAGAAAAAAAATTTAAAGAAGCTTCTAAGTCTCGTGTCAACAAGATGGTGAAGAAAAAAGAATAAATAAGTGGATATTACCGGGTGCCATGTATTGGGACAGACGGTGCACGCAACGATTCCTTGTCTAGTAGGTCTAGAGATTCGAAAAGTGAAGCTTTGAAAATCTAATTGGATTTGGTCCCTCGAAATTTTTTAGCATTAGTCGAGAGATTCAAAGTCAAATTTCAACACCATAAGTAAGGGAGGGAAAAAGAGGGGGAAGGGGCCAAAAGTCAGAGTGGCGGTTACTCCGGGCACGTGTCCGCTCGATACATTGACAGTTAACCACCCATTCTTGACAGAAGAGCATAACGCCGGACTCATCAGAATCTGATTTGTGAAATTAGACCCGTCGGACCGCCAACGACCCTTCGAATGAGTGGATCGGGAAATACCGAATTCAACGATCCAGCATCGTTCACATTATCGGAAAGTTCAACCCCAAAAGCTCGAGCCCGCAGATGAATGGAGATCCGTGTATATCGAGCCACGTTGGTAATTTCAAATACACACGTGTGAAAAAAAAAAAAAAGGGAAGAAGCGAAAGAAAAGGAGGCTTTTTGCTTATGGGGGCAAAAGGGATATGATTGGTTTGACTGCTGCATTACCAAAGCTAAGCACAAGCCGACCTCAAGGGAGAGAAAGGACAGCAGGAGCACGAAGCAAAGCAAAAGCCCGGTCAAAGACTTTCCCTTCGGGTCGTAAATTTAATCATTTGGAGGGATCTCATTCTACTTCCCTTCCCTTCGCTAAGACGAAATGGATGATGATGCTGCTGCTGATGATGATGATGGGCTACACACACGGCTCGTTCCGTCAAAAAGGAAGGTGTCGCGTCCCCGAAATTCCCCCATCGGGTGGTGGCGGAACAAAGCAAGAAGCACCGATCTCCTCCTTCTGAATGCTGTGACGTCCGCAAGAAGTACCCCCCCGCGCGCCCATGATGTCCACCCCAGCGCAGCTACGTGAGCTACCAAAAAGAGAGCACACGTGACGTGGAGCCCGAGGAAAGCAAACTCTAGCTCGGCATGCACGGACCCGTCCATTCTGATCCCCTCCCGACCCCGCAATTTCCCCGAACCGACACGGCCCCATTTTCACTACCGATCGATCGAATCCCCTCTTCGATCGTCGTCCAAAGCCTGTATCATTTATTGAACTTCGCTTTCCCTCGCTAAGGGAAAGGGGAGAGAAATGCATGAACCGGATAGATGCAGATGCAGAGCAGCAGTGATGTATGGTGGGTGGGCGTAGCAGTGAGGAGCAGGCGCATGGTGGGTGCGTCCACCACCACCACGCCCCCATCCCCACCCAATCCATCTTCCCTCGTTCGTTCAGGATCGGAGACGCTTTTTGCTGCTGATGATGTCGGGGGTCCCATCCCCGCACGCGCTGTCACCTCCCCCTCCGTCCACATCATCTCCCTCTCGGGAGGGCCCCCCCTCTCTACCCATGACGTGGCCTCCCCGCGTCGGTCGTTATAATAAGAAAAGAATCTCATTTACCTGATAGTACTCTGCAGGCAGAAGTTTACCATCTCTCGATGCGGGGCTTTTACTCGGTATTTTGTGTAATCATGATCTTTGAGAATCGAGACATCCCTCATGTTGGTATGCTTGACGAGTGTTCCAAATGCGCTCGCTTTCAAAATCCATAAGAGAAAAACAAATCATCTATTGACTTAGGTACATTTTGAGCACACTCCGTTCGAGCCATTGGATCCGGTGAGTCTCACGCGATGTTTACGTCACTCTAATGCTTCGGATGCACTGCGTGTCTTACTCCACAATAAACGCTCTTTTTAAGCGGTTTCGCCATCGCCGCACATGTAGACACGGCCCGTTATATCGTTCAATCGGATGAGCCGAACCTCAGACCAGCATTGGGGTCGATCTGTTGTTGCTCGTCTAGCTTATTTCTCCCTCGATCTTAATTTTCAAGCATTCCTAGAAAAATAGAATTTGCTTGCTTCGGTCCATCAGCTCACTCTCAAATAACGCTTATATTGAGAAAATTGTCCAAAAAATCTTAATCCTATCGTATCGATTCCAATTTGATCATAAAACTTTTCAAGATTTTTCATTGTAGCCCATCCGACCAATTTAGATCGGAAATCGCTAACTTGGTTATTTCAATTTTTCAAGATAGAGGAGGGAAAAGATCATGAAGTTATTTGACTAGGACAAGGGGTTTCGTACTAGATTCATCTTTAGGCGCGTGATAGTTGTTTTGTTTCCTTGTGTAAACCCGGTTGCAGTAGGCCCTTTAGATCTGGGCATGGACATTTAACGAAATTATCATGTAGACAACCGACGTCTTATGTTTAGATATTGTCAAATGCCTTTAAGATCAGTCGACACATGCGATTGCCAACATATGATTAACTCAATTAGTGGTTATTATTGTCCGAACAACTCCAACCGGCGGATTCGACTCTTTCAACGATACCAAACGCATAACTACGTAAAGCGAAGTGCCTACGCGCCAAAACTCGCGGCAAGCAACATTTCCCGAAAAGCCACTTCATATGTACTTTAAAAGTTATGGTCGAAATCATTTTAAACCCAAAAGACATAGATTCGCCCGATCCATTTCAAAGTCATGACGAGACTATTTCAATCGCACGAGAGGAGACCAATCGAAATATGCATTAGCAGAAGGTCGAGTGCGCTACACGTGATAAGATCACATAATTCCATCAATACTAACGTAAATTAGATATACATTTGGGGGGTTGTACGTAAGGGAGGGGGGCAACTGGCTGCACTCCGTGGACAAGGTAGGGGCCAGGCGAAGAGCTACAGCTTTTTGCCCTCTCCTCCTCTTCCCTCAAGTCTCCATCGCTGCCTTCCCCTATCGTCACTCCTGCTGGAAGCCAATGGCTCCGAACGAGTCTCGTGTCGCGTCCCTCTCCTTTTCCTCCCAAGACCTACCCCCCCATCCCATCTCCTCGATGGTAGGAAAATGATTTGGCCATTATTCGTGTGGTCACCGCTCATACATGTTCATCTCTGCACAACTGATGATGATCCCATCGTGTGGACCAGCACCCAATCTCGTGGCATAACAGCACGAATGACACAAATAATTCCTACAACGTATTTTTTGAAATTTTAATTTATTTAATATAGTCTCTAAACTTTAATTCAACGTGTAATATGATCCATAAACTTTTAATCTGTATAATTTCATTCGTGAACTTTTAGTATATGTTCAATTTAGTCCCTACATCCAGCATTTTCATATAGTTTAGGCATGGACTATAATGAACTTATATACAAATTTTAGGGATCATATTAAATAAAATAAAAGTTCAGAAACTATATTCAATATTAAACTAAAGTTCATGGACTATATTGAATAAATTAAAAATTCATGGATTATATTATATATTAAGCTAAAATTCAGGGACTGTTAGTGCCATGATCCTTCTGGATACAAAAACTTCGTAATCATAAAGGCAGAGAAATCACCCCATAAAAACACCAAGCGACCGATTCGCTTTCCTTGTAGGCATGTGTGTCCCTGTTCGGGACGTTCGCAAATTCAACATGAAATTATTTACGCTTTGACGTATCCGATTAGATATACCGGCACCGCAGAAATCATAAGGTGGTGATGAGGGGCAACGAACCGACTCGTGCCGACTGGGTTGGTGAGTGCCCAGTCTTTTTTCCACCCCCACGTGATGCACGGCGTCGCGAATTTCCGTGACGTCGAGATACGCGAACGATGGGGAAGTGTCCACGCAAGTTCGAACGCGAGTATACAATAATTAAATGTCCCTTTCGTTCCAACCCGGGGAAGAAAAAACGAAAGATCAATTTCTGGCGGTGGAGCAATAGCGTGCGGTTCCTTAGTTTCCGAGTCTACGCACGTAGCCATCCTCGATGGTCCGGTTCCCGAACGGAGTAGTTTTTCTTTCCTCCAAAAAGTCAAGCGAACCGCGATTTTAAATACGAAGGTCGAGCGAGATAGAGAGAGAGAGAGAGGGGGGGGGGGGGGGGGGGGGAGCCCTTTGTTTTTTTTTATATTTATTTTTTTGGATTGGGACGGTGCATGAGAAAAGCATTTTTATTAATTCCCGAAACGTACGAAAAATTGCGAGGGAGGGGGAAAGGCGGGGGGGTTTGACTGATGCGATTGGACTGGGGATGGGGATGGGGGGATGGGACGGATGGACGGGGGCTTACACGATTTTGAAAGCCTCAGAGAGATCGACATCGACATCGACGTCGATGTCGATCTCTGCGCAGTCGATTTTAAGATTTGCGCGTGAAGATGGTTGAGGAGACAGAGATGAGGTTGAGGCCAGGGGGCCCCCGCACCCGCACCCCCGCCTTCTCCTTCCCTTCCTTTTTAGGGGGTCGTAGGAGGAGGAGGAGTGCGCGAGCACATCCTTTCACGCAAAGCCTGCCCTGCCTCTTCCTCTCCTCTATCATGTCTACCCCCCGCGCATTGATCATCGTTCCTCCGCCACCCGTGATTATTTTAAATTTATCTCGAAACTAATTTTCAAATCGATACGTCCGTGATAAATTTATCCTCCGTTAGTTTCTGTTAAATTTTACCATCAGATTACTGAATTGGATAAGCAGATATACCGTTTTGAGATTTTACCCCTCCATTTGTCACAGATTTTTACCCATTTATGATTTTTCGTGATATTAATATAATTTTTTTTTATGATGATAAATTTATCAAGAGTGCACCCGTTTAAAGTTTTTAGTGGTCAACTTTCAAAAGTGTACCGGTTGAAGGCTTTTTTATTGTCAAAAAATTAATTCAAAATAAATTTGTCACACGTATATCGATTTGGAGTTTTTCGCGATAAATATTTCAAAAGACATAAATTGTTATTGACAATGCAAAAATTTTCATTGATTGATTATTTTTAAATGATGTGGGCGATCATATTTTCAGGGAAATTTCTTTTTTTTTTTTTTCAGATCGTTCATTTTTCGTGAAATATACAAAGTTTAAAGATGCATTTATTTGGATGAAAGATCTTTTTTCGAGAATTAATTTTCCGAAATTCCATGCATATGGTTTGCTGGAAATGATCGAGCAACGAAAAACCATTTAAAGTCAAAGAAAATATGCACGGTTGAATCATTGGCCCCCAAAGTATTTTTCTTTATCATGAAGTTTTTCTCGAAACCAGCACACTTGGTATGTGGATTGTCATTTATTGGCATTTTTGTAAAGATATTATACATTATTTGATATTTGGAAAATAAAGATAAACATGTACGATTTTATGTGATAATGTTTATGTTCTTCTCAAGCGCCCCTAGTACTTCTTTCCCATTAAATTACAGTGAAACCATCATAACCCGCGGAATTTGGAAATAAAGTAGAAGATAAAAATCAGATCTCCAAGCCGCAATGTAAACCACGAAGACGTCCATAAGAGGTTGCTTCGAGGATGCACGATTGAGCAACGTCCGAGGTTGTTAATGATCCCTAGTTTTTGCTCAAAACAGTTGATGGGGACTTGTTTCGGAGAGGATCATGAACTCCTCAGCTAGATGTAAAGCGAAAACACAGATGGCTTTCCAGTGACAAAATTTTCAAAGGGAATCACTGCTTTTTCAATGGCGTCGCCTTGGCACATGCTCGAGCACATATTTCTCCGAAGAAACGCACCATAGTTTCTCAGCAACAATCATCAGAGCTGCAGAATTTCGTCAAGGGGAAAACAGGAGAACAGCCGAGAAAATCATTGCTCGATCCATCTTTTTCTTGTGGGGGTTGGAGACTTCGCAATAGTACGTAAAACTCAAAAGGCAAAACCTTCTGGTGCATGGTACCGTCGCCATGGTACTTTGAATTGAACCATGTTTTTCGTTAGGAGTGCACGAAAGTACCATGGTTTACGCTCCCACTCTCCTCTTTATCCCCCCTACTCTCTCACGCACGCACGCACGCTACGAAAGTTGGCGCGTCATGTCCGGAGATTTTCGTATCTACAAGACTTTGCATGCTCGATCCTTAGATATCCCCTTAGCTTCGCCTCTTTCTCTGCATGCGAGAAATGATTGCGCATTGCATAGTTCTTTGATCTGTGCGTTTGATTGACAGGGCTGACCGTTTCGGGGAAAACTTGCGGGGGCCTAACGTGAATACAGCCCCCGAAAACGAGAGCCGTGTTTGTTTCCATCTCTAAATAAAGAAAACTCCCTCTGATCTATCTTTTAATTGACTGGTTTTAGAAGTAGACCCCATTTATGCTTACTTAGTTTGCATGTGAGCGGAATTCAACGTTTGTAACCTACTAATTAGACATATGATTGGAGAAATTCCTTTCGATTAAGATAGCGGGAAAGTACAACATCAAAAATAAAGCTTTACTTTATGGAAAGAACAAGATGAAACGAATGGCCAGTCAAGCCGGAAAAGCTTCATCTTTTACATTTTTGGGTGCGGCCAACAAGTTTGATAGGATTTGAAAATGCTTAAACGTACAATGAATTTTGTTTATATGCTAGATTCTCCGGCCGAACCGCCCCCCTTTCGTAGATGTAGGGGTCTAACCCCCAACCTCCCCCATTCAAAGTGGATGGGTGACGATCGAGCTGTGCCAAGTTGACCTTATTATCAATCGTACCATATCTTGCATGCTCAATAATGTCGAAACGAAGTTCCAATCGGTGCGTACGTATCCTCTCTTTTTCCATTTTCTTAATCCGGGCTGGAGTTCTGTTCGTACCCTTTCTACCTTCACTTGCCAACAAACAATGGCCACGGATACGTTGCGATGAACTCGCACCACATGATGACTCTGCATTCTGCCCGAGGCAAGGATTGGAGGAGATCGATGCAAGCTACTTACTTACGTAGGGTCGACCAATGATCTGCTGACTGTCTCATCGAAGAAAAGCTAAGGGAACCTACAATAATGGAGGCCGGAGCATCGCACCATACCTCTTAAATATCAATGTAAGACTGACAACGTAACGAGATACCCCCCTCCCTGCCACCACAGTTCTGTTGCCGAGAAACGAAAAGGTTCCTGCTCGCTGCAATTACGTGATCCGGATTGAACTGGAGGCCCCAACGATGTCTGCTCTCTTCAATAAGAGATTGGGTTCTCTTTTGCGGAGATCAAACGGGTCACGTCTTGGTGACACGTTGTTGTGGTACTTGAGCCAAAGAATCATTATTGAGACCGAGAAGTGTTGTGGGGGGCGGAGGGGCGGGTAGGACGTGGCTTGACGAGAACAATAGGGTTTTGTGATATAATATCCGATGTTTGTCCCCCTCCCAAGATAAAAAATAGAAAAGGGTATCTATTGGATAAGAAATTTAGAATGCGACGACCCTATTAATAATTACTTTCGAGATGAGTTTTGGTGGTAAAGATAGACAAAGCAGGCTCTCCATCCCTCCTTTTTGATCACGTCTCTAGGTCCTCGGCATGGAGATCCGCTCGTTCTTCGTAGGTGGGCAAGTTCCGACACTTCGAAACCTGCCCAAGTGAAATGGACTGTAGTAAATAGTGTATAATAGACTTAACGTTTATACATAGGGTGGCTAAGGCGCCCTAGAAGAGTATATTTTAGTAAGTCCGGCATTATTGACTTGTAAGATCACATGAAACCCAACATGAGTTCATCATTAGAAGAGAACCTAACGTGAGGTTGAGCTAGGGCTAAAAGGCTGAAATCTTTGATAATCTCTTATTTTTCTCGAAGTTCTACAACATTAGGTTTTCAAAAAATTCAATGGCGGACATATCCTAGCACAACACTAGTCGTAGATACAATTCTTTACAATTTGTAGCACGATGATGACCATGAAGAAGTGACTTTAGAAATTTGATATGCGGCGACATGTCAGAATGATGTTTATCTTTGTAATGTCGAATTCGGATGTCGCGCTAATAACAGTGCCAATTCGAAGTAATGTAACAATTACGCCCATTATCCGAGGAAAATTCGAGGCCACGTCACAGTAATTTGTCGATGAAGCGTGAATGTTCCAATCGGGAACGTGAGGTGGAGAGATGTGAACACGAGAAGAATCAGACATACTGGTTGTCTTGTCGTTGCGTCGGTCAGTCAAAGCCAACGCTGATAGACGATAATGACAGACTCATTTTCCTTTTCCTTTCCTTTGCTTTTCGGGTTCAAATGAGGATTGAAAAAAGAAAAGGCCATTGTCAAAATGGCCGCGTGCGCACGTTTTTGGAGGGTCCTCCTTCTTTTTCGAAGACAAAACCTCTGCCCAACAATCTTTTCATAGTTTATCTCCTCGGGATGAAGTCTCTCTTCACTATCCTTATCCAACAAGACACTTAGAGCCCGTTTGATAATGTATCAAATAGTAAAAATTTATGTACTTTTATTCTCAAAAATAATTTAAAAATAAAAATATATTTGGTAAACTTTTTATTTCTGGATACATTTTTACAAAAAATTATGCCCAGAAACAGTTTTGGAAGAGAAACAAGAAGTAAAAAAATATTGCTTCTTATTTCTCGACATAATTTTGAGAATAAGTTTTTTTTCTTTTTTTTGTGTTGCTCTTCTTAGGTTGTGACCGGTCGCTAGCGGCCGGTGACTAGCAACCAACGGCCGGCCATAGCCCAGGGCTGGCGAGGGTGTCACGGCCCTCGCCGGCGGAGGCAAGGGACCCCCCTTGCCGGCGAGGGCGAGGGCTAGACCCCTGCTGCCTGGGCGAGGCGACTCGCCGTCAGTCACGACGAGGTCGACCTCATCGTTGCAACCCACGGCGAGGCTCAGCCTCGCCTGATCTGGGCAAGGCCAAAGGTGATGCAGGCGGCCAAGGCCGCAACGCCTTGGCCGGTCGCCGGCGCTGGCGACTAGCCATGGCCAAAGAAGGCAGGATAGAGAGAAAAAAAATATTAAATAATTTAAAATATTATTAATAAAAAGAAATTTTGTGTAGTTACCAAACGTATTTCTGTTCTTTTTTATCCCAGGAATAGAAATTTTGGACAGCTACAAAACGCCTTCAATTACTTAGAAATTATTTCCGAGCACAGAATAAAAAAGAATCATTTATGAGTAGAAATAATTGCCGAGCACAGAAATATTATCATGCGCACCTTTAGACTGATGTCCCCCATGTGTCCTTTCACTCTCCTTTTTTATCCATGGCTTTCCCCATTTGTAACCGAGAGATTTCGAAATCTATCGAGGTACAAAAGAACAACGCGCCAAATCGATTTCGATTCGAAGAACATCTGTCGTGTACATAGATGGGGTCGGATGTCTGCATATGTAATTAAGAAAGACTCGAGAGAATGTTTTAAGGACCGGTTATTGCTATCGGCGTCGAAA
Organism: Syzygium aqueum; assembly: GCA_031216185.1. Taxonomy (NCBI): domain Eukaryota; kingdom Viridiplantae; phylum Streptophyta; class Magnoliopsida; order Myrtales; family Myrtaceae; genus Syzygium; species Syzygium aqueum. The sequence continues at coordinate 31,576,884 of CM062236.1, forward strand.
CGTGATTGGCCGTTGGTCGATTAAGTGGCCACCCGTGATACTTTCTTTCATCTAGTCCAAGAATAGAGCACCAAAGATAGGTGGCCAACTTCTTCAAATATTGGACCTATAATGTTCAAGAAACCCTTTGTTTTAATGGTTCTTGAAGTTAAATGACAAATCAATTTAAGCGAATTCTTTTGAGGCTGCCGTCCTAATATTCGATGAGATTGTCTCCCCCCAACATGTTGCAGCTTTTCGACTAGTATCATATTCTCTTGCTGTCTCATCTCGTAATGCCGCGATTCCCCCCTTCTGATAGAATAAACTATATGAACAAGCCGGTGCTTTGTTGACTTTATTCCTTTCGAATGGATCCGAAATGCATGAAAAGGAAGCTGCGGCAGGAACGACGAACGTCTGTTTATGTCCTTCTCTAGTCAAAGAAGTCGTCCATCGTCTTCACCGAGACAATTATTGTAACGTGTTGCAGATCTAGAGAGCACCCTCACCGTGAAATTTAAAAGACATACAGCCAAATGTTGATGATGAATACGTTATGGGTCCTTGAGGTTATCCGCGGTTGGATCATGCAAAGAGAGATCTCGGTCGTTCATTCGCAACACTTATTGATAACTTTGCAAGTGCACGAATACGACGCTTTGTACCGAACCTTCATCCCCAAGATGTCAGCGAATGGTTTCTATAGTCCTCTGTTGAACTCGAGGAGAAAACAACTCTGATAGGGACTCTTAACCCTCCTAAGAATGAGTTGTTGAGTTCTCTATGTAAATTCTTTTGGCCACGACTTCTCCCTTGAGTTAAGATACATGCATGGGGTAGAGAGGGAATGAGATGGCTTCCTATCCAGAAAAGGTAAAAAGAAACAGCATATGGTTAAGCATACAGTCAAGTGGGGTAAACTTCAAAGATTGGCCTTTATCCAAATGCAGATCACTGCATCGGCAGCTTTTACCTCTTCACTGGACCAATAAAGTAGAGCAAGGGACGTTGTGACTCCATGTGTGTGCGCGCGGGGGAATGGCTGAATCAGTCTCTGCATGGAATCTGAAAGAGAAAAGGGTAATCCAGAAATTGCTTCTAGATTTGACTGGTATTCGTGGAGGCCCTCCAATTGATACTTGACCAGTTCATATTCAACTTCTTACAGTAGTTGAAAGCACAAATGTGCGTCAACGAGTTCATTCTCTTATTTCTTATGGGGACAAAAACCTTGAGCTAGTGCACAACGGGCCTTGGTTTAGGGGAAATTTCACCAATGCTGAACCATGAAAATTATGTATGTATACACGATGTGTCTGCCTATTTGAGCACGCATTCCGGTACACACTCTAGTTGTGATCAAGATAGCATTTAGTTGAATTGACAAGAGATATACTTCTCAGATCATAATGCCATTCAAGTGAGTTACCAGCACTATCAGGACATGAACGAGGTGGCTGGCAGAAACACTGGAAGAGTGCCAGGAGATTGTATGCAAGAAAAAGGCCCATTGACATCCCACGTCGTCTCCTCGACGCAGTGACCAACGTTTCCACTGCTTCAATTCCTTTGTGTTAGGGGCTAGTCTACAGTTAGAAAAGAAAAAGGCCCATAAAGCATGTACAAAATATTGGAAACAGGCAACAAACATGTCGCCTTCTCTGTGGAAACGATATTCATATATGTTTCACACCATCATCGGAGTTGTTTTGTACTAAAACTTTCATCCAATTTATCGATAAGTTTTTCTTCACCTGCAATTCTCGACTACTAGAAGTCAATGCCCAGAGGAAGCTTCAATATACTTGCTACAGTTTAACTCCTGCTCATGCGTCACTTATCAAGAAACAGATCTAACAAAGTAAGAATAGTGATGACTCGCTCATCACCGCAAGACTGTTTTCGTATGATAGACTACTCTCCCATGCCCATATGAACTTCTTGTGTTAACTTCGTTGGATATCAAAGAAAACATGATTCCAGATAAGAATTTCGCAGGATGAAGCAGTTGCAAAATATTATCATAAAAAATCAAGCTTTCTTCTGAAAATCTGAAATGAGCACATTCTGCTTAGCAGATGACACAAAAAATGAAGAGCAGCTTCCATGCCGCATTTCTAAACATCGCTTCCTTTTGTGATGCGGTCATTTAGATTCAGAACAATGTCAAGACTGCAGCATATTAGTGCACTCGTCGTAATGTTACAAGTATCATGTTAGGTGCCCTCATGATCACGACAAACATGAAAATAAGGTATGCCGATCAGCAAATTCAGATACCCAGTAAATCGATGCGACTGGACATGCGGCTCAACAGTACAGACGAGAGAGTTGTAGACTGGAACCCAGACCTAACAAAATGTTGCCGAGGCAAAAGAAAAAAAATGAACAAAAGAGGCACAATGACATGTTTGCCATTTTAATATCATTCCTCTATTTAACATGGCTTAACAAAAGTCACCAGAACTTTCTCCAGCATTTCCCATGGTGTAGCCCCAGTTTCTGAAACCAAAAAGAACAGCAGATGCAATCAATGTTACTTAACTTTTGTCTAAAAATCCTCAGCAGTGAGCACCCAGCTGACCAGAGTTTTCAAAAGCCACAAGAGGCATTAGCTGACGATGGAATTCTGTAACCAATGGTAACAGACAGACCTCTTCCCGATAATCCTTAAAATAACAGAATGTTCAAGAGAAGAAAAGGCAAATATAATCTATTTCAAAGAATGATGAACAATAATTTCTACAGTCAGCATGTATGTACCCAGCAGTAGCAAAGTAAGATACCGTGTTGTGGCTGAAGATAAAAAATTCTTTCAGATGCGCTAATCAAAAGGAAAATTTGATATCAAGCTAAGTCACGATCTGCAGATCCTGCCAAAATAGCCAACCTAACAGCAACTATTTCGAGACTGGAAGGGGAATACTACTGTCCAGTGTCCAAGGCTATACCAGAACCATCCCCTATGACAAGCCACGATCCACATTCTCCTTTCCATCTTCGACTTTTGATTCCTGTGCTATATGGTGAGCCACATCATAAGTTGCGTGAAGCCCGACCAAGAAATAGTAGAGTATCATCACTGCAGTGCATATGAAGAACCTCCAGAATGCTTCAGCGCCCAGTGAACCAATCAAAAATACATTCATCCCAATTGACAACGACGGCAAATATGGAACCAGGGGAATCCCCCAGAGCTGTGGAGCACGCCGCTGAGGCAGCAATTGCATTCCTAAACTGCCCAAAAACCAAAAAATAACAGCAACCACGTAACCAATCCATCCTCCAGTGTTTGTGCCCCAGACTGCTGTCCCTCCAATGCAAGAAGCGACCATAACAAACAGATAAACCAAAAACTTGTGAAGGTCGCTCTTTGGAGTCTCGCCTTTAACATAATATCGTCTCACCAGCAATGCAATAGCCATGAGCATAAAAATGAACAGCGTACTGAAGGACAACACACTAGACAAGACATCCAAGCTAGAGAAGAATGCCACAACAGCACTAAGCACGGTGATCAATAGTGTGGCATTAATAGGAGTGCCAGTTTTCGGGTGAACAAGGGCGAACCAGGGCGGGATCATATGAGCCCTGGCAATCTGAGTCATATACCGAGCTTGCCCGAGAGCCCCGACCAGCAAACTTGTGGTCATTCCCTTGAGGGCACAAATGCTGACGACATACTTAGCCCACTTCATGCCGATCCTCGAGAAAGCGACAGAATAAGCTGCATTGCGGTCAATTTCGGTGTACCTCTGCATCATGGTCAGTGCCAGAGCCATCAAACAGTAAATCACGGTGATCACAGTCATCGAACCAGCCAAACCAATTGGGATGTCCCTGGACGGCTTCTTTGTCTCTTCGGCCATGGTCGCCACCATGTCAAACCCTGTGTAAGACCAGTACACGATTGCCGCGGCCGCAAAAACCCCACTCGCTCCCTGAGGAAAAAAGGGGACTAAATTCGACACATGACCATGAGAGAACCCAATTGCTATAATAAGCACTATGACCCCTGCACTAATCACAGAACTGATCCAATTCAAGCAAGAGGCCTGCTTTGTCCCGGCCATCGCAATGCTATTAGCCACCACAAGCACCACAACAGCCGAAGGGTCCAGAAGATTAAACCCCTCGGCCAAACCCTTGACGTGAAATCTGAAGAAATCAGGGTCGTTCTTGATCATGCTCGCGAAATACGACGTCCAAGACCGACCCAAGCCAGCCGCGCCCACAATGGCCTCCAAGAGAATATTACCGGCCGCAATAAAAGCAATGAAATCGCCTAGCTCAATACGCAAGTACGAGAAAGACCCACCTGCGACGGGAATTTCGACCGCGAACTCCGTGTAGCAGAAGGCGGAGAGCAATGCAGAGAGGCCCGAGACGGCGTAGGAGAGCACGATGGCGGGGCCGGCGTGGTCGTGGGCCTCCTGGCCGGTGATGACGAAGATGCCCGACCCGACGACGGAGCCGAAGCAGAGCCACATGAGGTCCCACCAGTTGAGGCAGCGTTTCATGTCATTCTCGCTCTCCTTCTTGAGCTCGACGAGCTCCTTGGACTGAGTCGACCGGTAGAGGATGCGATCCCTGAGGCGAGGGAAGGTCTGAGAGAGGGCTGTCCTGTAGGAGGCGAAGCTGACGAAGGATTCCTCGGGGAAGAAGTCTTGCTTGCTCCATCTCCAGTAGCTCCTCTGCTCTTGCTTCTGCGCATCCATGGTGGCGATCGAATTGGGATGGAGAATCCTCTGCCCATATTTCATTCTTCTTCTGGGGAAGTTTTGGATTCTGTGGAATCCCAGAAAATCAGGTGATTTGGCAACCGGGTGTGTGGGGGAGGTCCGTAACTCCGATCCCGGAATTCTAGCGGGTGCGGCTACGTTGGACTGGGCTTGGCCGTTGTCAGGAATGATCGCCGCGAGAAGGGAGTGAATCTGGACAGCGCAGTTTCTTGACCAGATTCATAACTAAACCATGCCGCCCATCCAACGGAAGATAGAGCTCTGTAACCACAACAGAGTCAACAAGATTGACTTAGTATTCTGTAAAAGACATAATATACAGAGAGGAAGGTAGCGTCGGTCCAATGATAAACGGCAGAGATTGCATGCATGAACAGCGAAATGACGAGCACAACCGATTCCCACCTGATTTTTCTGGACGTTCTCCTGTCCGGAGGGCAACTAGCAAGCATATCAATCTGTCAAGTCTTTCTTTACCAGTGCATCCTCGATTGACTATTGCACTCCGGCCAAATTGACTTCTTTTCTCGTTTTGGCGGATGATGATGAATGATGACACCTATGTGTGGAGAAAGTACGTTGCACTGTAGTTCAGAACCTTTTAACATTGGTACTAACTAAGTTAATATAATCAATTTTGATCGGAAATCGCTGAAGTAAACGCTGATCGTATCAAGTAGGACGATCGGTGCTAACGTTAATATTTTTTAATAATATTGTTAATAGTAATTGAATTTTCTTATAATTTTTTTGGTTCTTTTTTTCCTTTTTTTCTATTCTTTATTTTTATTTTTTGGCCTGAGGGTGAACAAGGGCCGTCAGCTAACCCTTGCCGGCTCTAGCTAGGCCTTCGCTAGCCAAAGTGAGGGTGCACAGCCCCTTGCCCAGATTTGGCAAGGGTTGCGACACCCAAATCGAGTAAGGGCACAAGGCCCTTACCGACGGCCAATGGGGGCATCTAGGCCTTTGCTTGTGGCTGGCGAGGGTCAACCGGCATCCTTTCTTGGCCCATGGCCAAAAAGAGAGAGAGTAAAACACATAAAAGAAAAAAACCAAAATAACTACAACATATTTAAAATATTATTAAAAATATTCACGTTAGTGCTGGCTGTGCCACCTAGAACAGTTGGCATCTACGTCAGTAATTTCCGATCAAATAGACTTAATTTGTATAAATACAAAAAGATTTAGGACTAAATTGATTCAATTAAAAGATTTGTAATTGAATTGGTACCAATACAATAAGTTTAAGACTTTTTTGATATAATTCCCCCTACTTCATCGCAATTAGAATTAATATGGACACGTGACAAAAGTCCAAGAAATATAGAAATAATTTGAATCGATTGCTTTCTTTTTCATCCCATTTATTGTAGATAGATTCCCTCCATATTAGGCAAGTGGGATAGGTCATCAAGTTCGAGTCAAATCGAAAATATTTCGACCCAAATTAACTTATTCAACCCTTTTTGGCCCATTTTATATAAAAGAAATTTGGTAACCCACACTGGACCCACCCAAGATTCAATTCTAAGCAAATTTTCTCCTTAAATTCTTGCCTTTGAAGAATGGGTCCATCAAGATCATCCTAGGTCTACAGAGGCCAAGCTCGAGACTCCGATGCCCATGCCTCAGCTTTTCGACATGTGTACTCGGGTTCATCAAGACCAAACCTGGGTCCATAGAGGCCAGGCTACGGACCTAGTGCCTGTGCTTGGCTTCCCAGTGCCCAGGCTCAAGTTTCTAATGCCTGAGCCCATAAAGGCAAGGCCTAGGACCCTGGAGCCTCAGCCTGGGTCCATTGAGGGGTCCTAAGCCAGGCTTCCATAGATCGGGCCTCGGTTCTCCGGCTGCTTATGTCCAAATCACAATTAATGTCAATTTATGAAAGTGAAAGCAAGTTTTCCTTTTCAAACGCAACTCATTTTTTAGATTTAAGCTAAACACCAGAAAATATCATTATTTTCCTAAATAATTACTTTTTGGAAAAATGTTTTCTAGAAATGTCAAAATTACTACGAAATAAATGGAGTGTGGTCAACTTATAAATTTCGAACATGCATATTTTAGAAAAGTAAAGATAAATCCTCAATCTACTTGTAGATTGAATCAGTGTTTTATAAGTTAATTGTGGAGAACGCTTGTGTCACCGCCTAGAGAAATGTATCACTCTCAAGGGTTTATGAACGATGAATCATAACCGATCCATGAACGAGCAGGCGAATCTCGAGGGTTTTAAGTCATAGGGTTTTCTTGTACATTCTAGAATACTCCTAGGGGCGGGTAATGTTATAATTGTATCCTCTTGTAATAAATTGAGGTAGATCGTAGTTGGAGAGATGCGATATCCACCGTTAGTTCAAAAAGAGATTTATGGATATGATTGAGCTTGTATTTGTATATAAAGGGATCTCCTACCCATTATTTGTACATCTCATTCTCATAAGAATAATACAATCCAAAACTTCTCTTTCTAGAAGTTTCTCGTTTTAAGATTTGTGTGCAAGTGAGTGTGGAAAATACTAATTTGAGTAGAAATTCCTCAGATCACACAAGGCTAATTCGATCGACATCCCTTCCCAATTGATAGCTCATTTAACCTCATCTCAAGCCTAAGTGGGTTGTCTTCTCCAACTCAACAACGTCCATCTCCTTCCACATAACTTCTCTCTCCGAGTCTTTCTTGGCTTCCGAATAGATCTCCCGAGGCCCACACATTCAAGCCAGTGTGGAATCGTTTGGTCTATCATCATCCTCATCGGCTCCTCCCTTTCTCTGTTTCTCAATTTTCACTCCCATCTCTCCAAACCTCTCCTCCACCGCGCCTCCGACGGCGCCACCACCACCATCACTAGCCTCCTCCTCCTCTCCCCTAGAAGTTGGAGCTGGGATCAGGGGAGCCGGGAAAAGAAAAGAAGCTCTAATTTCGACACTCATTCTTCAAGTTTCCAGCCATTTCTTCTCCAGATTCATAACAATCGATCCACTGTCTTACAAAATTCATTCACCCATATTGCACTTCTTCTGGGAAAAGACTGACCCGGTGAAATGTCAATCGTCTTCAATATGAATCGCCAAATAGAGCTGTGACAACCATTGGTGAAGCTTAATCTCATGCATGAAGAGGAGGAAAAGGATAAGGAGGCCAGTCTGCAAAAACAAAACAATCGATTCAATTGTTGAGCACATGTCAACCTATCCAATAGGTACCGTGGCCTTATAATTTTTTATCGTGAGATTGAAATATAGTAAATCTCAATCGTTCAACGAATTTTAGCTTGATAATTGTGATTTTTTTAATTTTTGAGAGAATTATAATTTCCCCCGAGTTTTGAGATTGTGGCAAGTTACCTGTGACGTTTTGATTTTTGCAATTTGCCCTTTGACTTTTTTAAATTTGTTGCAATTTCCTCCCTAGCGTTGACTACTCACTAATGTTTTTCAAGCATCAAACCATGTTACTAGTTTTGAAAGGCAATTTGATTATGTATCGTCTCTATATATGAGAAAAAAATATAAGGACTACTGAAAATATATATTCCAGAGTTGTATATCGATATGAGTGTGGCGTTGACTACAGTCATGTGCTCGCCGGAACTTTAGTCACTTACTCTCGTGTGTGTAATATACTTCTGGATTATTCTTTTACTTTTTGTATGTATATACTTATATAACAACTTTACCCTCCACAATTGAGTATGTGATGGAAGCTCCAAGCAGTATTTGGTCAGAATCAACTCTAGGGGACATGTTGCAATCTATTTCTAAAATTCATGGGTTAAATTATGAAAATTAAGAATGATCGACATCCAAACTCATAAAATATTTTGTGCATCCTGTCCGAAGAATAGATTAAATATTGATTAAAATGAAGAAAGTCATAGTCGCTAGTAGAAACGTATTACCTTAAGTCACTTCATGGTAGCTTTCTAATTTTTGATGTAGGTCTTTGTCATAGCATTAAATACAATCTCTTATTAGGAAAAATTGTCAAAAAAGTCATGAACTTAATATAAGACAATCAATTCAATCTTAAACTTTTTAATTGTGCCAATTTAATCTAAACATTTTGATAACTTGCCAATTCAGTCATAAATCATTAGACAACTTACCAATTTAGTCATAAACCTTTCAATTGTGCTAATGTAGTTCTAAGCCTTTTGATGATTTGCCATTTTAGTCTTAAACCTCTTCACGATTTGTCAATTTAGTCTTTCCAACTCAATTTTGATAAGAAATTACTGACGAAGCATCTATTTAGCCTTCCTAAATGGCACGCTGGCACTGACGAAGACAATTTTTGCAATTTTTAAATTTAATGATTTTTTTCCCTTTTCTTTTAATTTCTTTATCCTTTTTAACCTCCGTTGGCCTTGGGCAAAGGTCGCCCTTGCTTGGCCTGGTGAGGGCCGCAGTCATTACCCATGCTCGGGATGGAGAGGGCAGCCCTCACTTAAGGCTAATGGAGGAAAAAAGAAAAAAGAAAAAAGAAAAGGAAAGGAAAAAAAGAAAATATAAAAATTGTCAATGTCAGTGTCAGCGTACCACATGCGACAATCGGTATTTACTAGACCGCAACGTCAGTAATTTATGGTCAAAATTGATCGAAATGACTAAATTAGCAAATCGTCAAAAGATTTAACACCCAAACTCCTTAGGAGAAGAGATTTATGATACGCTTAAACCAAATTTACACAATTGAAATGTCAAAAGTTCACAGCTTGCTTAACTCCTAATCTGTCTTTGACCAAAAAAAAACCGCCTAATCTGTCTCTCTCTCTCTCTCTACATATATATCTAGTATAGGTAAGAATGCCTTCTCTCCTTCATAGAGTTAGGTTTTAACAATGTATCATACTTTATTATTCGGCAAAAGTATCCAATTCAACAGCATCGATGTCCAAACTGGAAGGGGATATACTACTATACAGTATCCAAGGCTATACCCAACGCCATCCCCTATGACAAGCCATGACCAACTTTCCCCTTTCCATCTTCGACTTTTGATTCCTCTGCCATATGGTGAGCCACGTCGTAAGTCGCGTGAAGCCCGACAAGGAGATAGTAGAGTATCATCACCGCAGTGCAGATGAAGAACCTCCAGAATGCTTCAGTGCCCAGAGAACCGATCAGGAATATGTTCGTCCCGATTGACAACGACGGCAGATATGGAACCAGGGGAACCCCCCAGAGCTGTGGCACACGCCGCTGCGGCAGCAATTGCATTCCTAAAGTACCCAAAACCCAGAAAACAACAGCAACCACGTAACCGATCCATCCTCTAACGTTTGAGCGCCAAAGTGCTGTCCCTCCGATGCAAGAAGCGACTATGACGAACAGAGAAGCCAAAAACTTGTGAAGGTCGCTCTTTGGAGTCTCGCCCTTAACATAATACCGTCTCACCAGCAATGCAATGGCGACGAGCATGAAAATTAGCAGCGTGCTGAAGGAGAACACGCTAGACAATACATCCAAGCTAGAGAATAATGCCACAGCAGAACCAAGCACGGTGATCAATAGAGTAGCATTAATAGGAGTGCCAGTTTTCGGGTGAACGAGAGCGAACCAGGGCGGAATGATATGAGCCCTGGCAATCTGAGTCATATACCGAGCTTGCCCAAGAGCCCCGACCAGCAAACTTGTGGTCATTCCCTTGAGGGCACAAATGCTGACGACATACTTAGCCCACTTCATGCCGATCCTTGCGAAAGCGATAGAATAAGCCGCATTGGGGTCAATTTCGGTGTACTTCTGCATCATGGTCAGTGCCAGAGCCATCAAACAGTAAATCACGGTGATCAGTCATCGAACCGGCCAAACCGATTGGGATGTCCCTGGACGGCTTCTTCGTCTCTTCGGCCATGGTCGCCACCATGTCAAACCCCGTGTAAGACCAGTACACGACCACCGCCGCCGTGAAAACCCCACTCACTCCTAGAGGGAAAAAGGGGACTAAATTCGACACATGACCACGAGAGAACCCAATTGCTATTATAAGAACTATGATCCCCGCACTAATCACAGAACTAATCCAATTCAAGCAAGAGGTATGCTTTGTCCCGGCCATCGCAATGCTATTAGCCACCACAATCACCACTACAGCCAAAGGGTCCAAAAGATTAAACCCCTCGGCCAAACCCTTGACGTGAAATCTCAAGAAATCAGGGTTGTCGTTGATCATGCTCGCGAAATACGACGTCCAAGAACGACCCAGGCCAGCCGCGCCCACAATGGCCTCCAAGAGAATATTACCGGCCGCAATAAAAGCAATGAAATCGCCTAGCTCAATACGCAAGTACGAGAAAGACCCACCTGCGACGGGAATTTCGACCGCGAACTCCGTGTAGCAGAAGGCGGAGAGCAATGCAGAGAGGCCCGAGATGGCGTAGGAGAGCACGATGGCCGGGCCGGCGTGGTCGTGGGCCTCCTGGCCGGTGATGACGAAGATGCCCGACCCGACAACGGAGCCGAAGCAGAGCCACATGAGGTCCCACCAGTTGAGGCAGCGTTTCATGTCATTCTCGCTCTCCTTCTTGAGCTCGACGAGCTCTTTGGACTGAGTCGACCTGTCAAGGATGCGATCCCTGAGGCGAGGGAAGGTCTGGGAGAGGGCTGTCCTGTAGGAGGCGAAGCTGGCGAAGGATTCCTCGGGGAAGAAGTCTTGCTTGCTCCATCTCCAGTAGCTCCTCTGCTCTTGCTTCTGCGCGTCCATGGTGGCGATCCAGGGAAGGTTAGGGGGGTGTCGGGGCCAAGATGGGCGCAACTCGAATTGAGATGGAAAGTTCTTTTATATATACTTCGTTCTTCCTTGGGAAAGTTTAATTTGGTCGGTGTGCGTAGGGGAGGTAGGTAATTAATTAGCATGTGCTTGTTGGCTGGCAAATTAAGCTTGCTCGGCCATTTACAGGAATGAAGAATGGGAGTGAATCTGGACTGTGCCTTTTGGCCGTTCACAGGAATGAAGAAGGGAGTGAATCTGGACGGTACACCTCTCTTTTAAGGCAGTCTTTGATTTCCTTGCCTTTGCAAGCATCCTCCGTTGACAGCTGCACTTACCTTTGCAAGCATATCCTCCATTTGCCTGCTGCACTCGGGCCATATTGATTTCTTTTCTCTCTTTGATAGATGATTGGTGACTGATGATGCTTATGTCGTTGCAATCAGACTTTGATATGGACACATGACCAAAGTCCCAAATTAAAAACTGCGTGTACTGTTGTATAAATTATTTCTATGTGCTTAATAATTAATATATATTCAAATCTCTCGAGGATGATTGGCACCCAAACTCTAGCGGAATTTTGTTCATATCTTTTAAATTAATGGGGTCTTTTTTTTTAAATGAAAGACGCTTGCAGAAACCAATCAACTTAGACTGCGCTTGGTCATCTGGATTTTTAGCGAAGATAAAACTGGATAGGATAGTATAAGTAGGGGTTTTGCTATATCCTATCCACCGTTTGGTGAATCACAATAATACGGCCAAATACTTTCATATCCTATCATGCCCATTATTTAGTATGAACGAAATATCGATGTAAATGAACCTAAAAATGCACAAACAGAGATGGCAAAAATCTTTTATGATTCACTGTTAAAGAAAGCACAAATGCATAAACAGAGACAATCTCCATCGATCAATTCATAATCATTGCACTGTCTACATCTTACACGAAAAAAGAATTCATTGTAGCATTCGAATCATAGGTTCAATAATGACAACTACAGCTACATCAACGAGATAGATTAATCAACGAACCCCCAAATCTAGTAAAAGAGAGCTAACGTGATTATTAACCTTTGCAATTCTGAAATACGGTGCTTTGACTCTTTCGCCACTTTCATGAAATTTCAATATGAACCACAAAGCTAAGGAAAAGATGGGTTTTGACTTTTTTGCTACTTTCATAGACTTTTGATGCTAATCAGTGAGCTGCAAATATTTTTATATAGGCTATATCCCTATTATATCCAACTTATCCTATATTGGGCATGAATCAAATATGGGATAAGATAAATTCTATCATATCCCGACTTTTATCCTAGCTACCAAACATAGCCTTAAGTTTTCTATTTTTTATATGCAGGTCTTTGTCATAATAGTAAGTACCATCTCTTGCTGACTAGTAAAAAAGTCATTCATATCAACATTGCGAAATTCACGATATGTTTAATTCCCAACGGCTTGGGAAAAGCTCACATATATCTATATATAGCATAGTATAGCATCTTCTCTCCTTAAAGAGTAGGTTAATGACGATTAAGAAATTGCGATATCCTGTATAGTAGGTTATACTATACTCTTTTCTATAGTAGGTTAATTGACGATTAAGAAATTTCAATTACTATATCTATATATAGTAGGTTATTCTATACTCTTTTCTATTTCACTTACTGTACATTAAGATTGATAAGAATTGATTGACATTAACTCATCCAACCAGAAAATTTGGCAATGATGCTTCCTTGATCCTCTTTTTTTTGCGCTCAAGTCAAATTGACACTGCATCATAGATGGAACTAGGATAATGCTTACAAAACGGTCCGTTACTTGTGCAAAGAGTGACTTACCATAACTGACCACAAAATGCTTGAAACCTTATGACTTGTCTGTTCGATTCCTGTAATAGTACCTTTTGGTTTTAGATGCAAACCTAAGAAACAATTCTTTTATTTGTTTTTTTTCCCTTGAAGTCTGCAAACTTGTTATGTAGAGAATGTGTAAAAAAGTTATACAGTGATTTTTTCGTTGTTTTATTTATTGACAGATTTTCAAAAGACTAGTTTTCTTTTCAAAAATTCCTGACACATGAAAACACAAAAAAATTCTACGATATGCATCTAGTGCAAGTATGTCTGTCTTTCACTTACTGACCCGCCTCTATGGAATTTCATGCAGTATTTCAGTAAATCATATGAATTTTGTCCTTAGAGACATTTTTCAAATATAATATTATCTTAAACGTATCATGAATGGTGAATCTGCATTATTTAATGAGATATGACATTTAAATTGTAACGCATTATTTGTTAGATAATCAATGTGTTGTGTTTTAATTGATCATTTTGATGTGATTGATTACAGTAGGCATGCTCTAATGGGCCTATTTTATTGTTAAAATTTCATTTTTTGGGCGGGAAGTACTTTTATAGAAGCAATATGTCTATGAGGCGTGTATGATTTTCCTTTTTTCTTTTGGTCTAAAGTGAGTGTTGCAAAATTATTTGTACTTAATCTAAACTAAAGGTTCGTTTGTTTCACGAAAAACTTAGGATGTGTTTGTTTTGGTGAAAGTATTTTATCTGAAAGTATTTTCCGGATTTTTATCCGTTTGGTTCTCTGAAAATAATTTAGTTAACGGAAAATACTTTTCGGTCAACACAGATGTCATTTTTAATCTCGGGAAAGTAAATTCCCTAATCTCAGAAGGTAAAAATACTTTCCAAAATTACTCCTCTTGAATTTGTTAATATTTTTTCTTTTCTTTCTAAGAAAGAAAACATTTATGTATTTTATTTTTTTAATAAAAATAACAAATAATTTGAAATAATTTTAAAAATACAAAATTTTCTTATAATTTTCACCATCGGATTTTCCTCACCAAATAATTGAAAATACTTTCCAAATCTTTTTTAAGTTTTAGCCAAATACCTAAAACTGAACTCATTTTCCTGAAAAATAATTTGTTGGAAAGTATTTTCCAGAAATGGTCCATTTTCCGCAAAACAAACGCACCCTTAATGATAAAAGAAAATGCTTTCTGAAAAATCATTTTTCAAGAAAATGCTTAGTTTTCCTTTGTTTGGTGATACAGAATGAAAATTGTTTTCTGATGCTTGGATATCATTGGAAAATGATTTCAATCTCATAACTTTATTTCAGGCTAAAAAAAATCAAAATTCTTAATATTTTTATTTTAAAAAATCAATTTTTTATTTTTTATTTTCTTTTTTTAAAATTAGAATTTTTTATAATTTTCTTTTTTCTCTTATCATTTTTCTGTTTTCCTTTCTTTCCTTTTCTTTTTCCTTCTTACTCCGCCGCGATTGGCTAGCGACGGCAACCAGCGAGCTTGAGGGTCGCTCGGCGATGGCCATAGGCGAGCTCGAGCTCAGGTTGTCAAGCTCATGGCTCGCTACCAGAGGTCGTGGGTTTGCCAGCCTAAGGCAATATGACGCCTCAAAACGTCACATGCGACGCGTCTTTTCCAATTATTACTTAAAATTATTAAAACAGGCGAAAGCATATTAAAGCATTCACACAATTCTCATACAAGTTTAATAAAATACATCTACATCTTTTTATAAACATTATCATCAGTTCTACAATACAACATTTAGCAAAAAACAAAATACATAATTTCTGGAAAGGGTCAGGGTCGCTTAACTTCAGCATTATACTACTACGCCCAAAAGCTTGCCTGTACACTAACGGACCATCAACTAAGGGTCGATGACTTCACCCGACGACATGCCATCATCGCCAAACCCTAGAGGACCATCAAAGCGTCTAAGCGGTCCAATTAACTTATCCTCGATATTCACGTACCAAGCGATATAACGATGGATTATATACTCTGGTAACCCCACGTCGACTCATAAAATTGTAGTATACCTAGTATAAACTACTGGTGATCTAGGTACAATAATATCTTCATAACTATAATCGAAAAACATGGAATCTCCAAAACGCGGCGGCGGTGAGAGATCCATATTACATATCTAAAATATAAGGAGTGAGCCGAGGCTCAGTAATTGAAATCTTTTAAGTCTAAGGAAGAAGATTTACTCACCGCTCAATTTGGTATCAACAATAATTATGAGTTCAATACAGTACATAATACATGAATAAATTTATTATCCTTTCAATCATGACGTGTCAATGAAACAACAATAACATTGCATAAAATCAATCACTCATGTGCAAGCGAGTGACATATTATATATCGTGAATATCACATGACATCTCATCGATTTATACATATGAATTCACATTCGTTACTGGCTAAGACCATCTCGATTCATGAGGCATCTCGACTAACAAGGCATTGTCACCATCAACTCACGGGGAACGGAAATCATTCATACCATTTGTAACATCTCGACCCATTTATCACGGGTGTCCTCTTCATTAGTGAGGATAAATATACCACTGTATATTTGCATGGTTATGGTCTTTTCTTAATATCATACCATAATTACAAGAGCCATGTCATAATAAGATTTCATATCATTTCAACCTTATAGAGAACTGATTCATAAGGTAGAAAATCTTGCTAACTCCAGAGTCTTATCCATAAACTTATACAAGGGATTTCGCTTGATGTCGAATAAGCCGTGGCAAAGGTTTTAATCACTTAACATCAAAGACATACATAATTAATTACAACGCAAAACATGTCACATATTTTCATAATTACAAACGCAAACAACAGCATGTCAATCTATTGTCATTTCACATAACATACAAGACAATCAATTAATTATGCACCTTTCAACATGAGAACTAACCTAAAATTTTCACCAAGCCAATGTCAATTAGAGAAGAACTTTTGCAAGTTCTATAACATTTAAATACTACTACCCATAATTTAGTATCTCATTTAATTATTTTAAACCCCCTTGATTTAGCTCACTTTTACCACATATAAAAGAGATAAATTCCAAATTCTAAAAAAGATATTAACCTAGTAAATTTCTCACTTTATAATTTTACCCTTAATTTTCAATTTTTAATCCACCAAGCCATAATAATCAAAATACAAAATATATGCTATTTAAAAAACGCGCAGATATCTTATTTACATTGTAGACTCCGCATACTCCGCATATTTTACAAAATTTTCAAAACTGCCACTTTTAATTACTTAATACAAATTGCTCTAATTTTGCATAGTTAAACATATTACCTAATGAAGCAATTATCTCTAAAAACCAACTTAACCACTTATCAAAATGAGGTCCCACATACTGTGAACAGTCCCCAGAACTTCCAGTTTGTACAGATTCGCCCCTCAACTTGGTAAAATTACAAATTTTCCCCTTTCTCTTTTAAACTCATTTTTTTTCAACTGGTTTGATTTTCTTTAATTAATATTACTTAATAGCTCACTAATTAACACTAAAAATCATAAATTAACACTGTTCGCAGCCCCTCCTCATTTTCTATAAATTCGAAATTCTTCCTTATCTTGACAAGAAAAATTACCACAATACCCTTTTATGCCTAATTTTACCATGTTCATACTTTTCTAACTCAAAATGTAACAAAACCTCTTAGTAATCTCTCAAAGACCACCCAAGCATGTGAAAAACTTTTACTTCAAGCTCAGTAATCACCAAAGCTTAACATACATCTATTGAAACTTGCTCACACATAGCATAAGATCTAAACTAAATTACAAACAATCAATCAATCAAGATCACGAGTGCTAAATAAATCATTATAGCTTAGTCCTTAGAGTTTTCACTTATCCAAAGTAAAATCTTCAACAAAGCAAGCCTCTAACCACCTTGAAATCAAAATAGATACTAAGAATTAACAAATCTTATTCTTGTGAAGACAACAAAGTATATTTGATAAAGAAAAAGAAAAGGAAAGTCCAACAATATATCTTGTCACAAAGCTAGATTGAAAGTGAGCTTGAACTTTGATATAGGTTTTTTTAAAGAAAGCCAAAATGAAAATTTGCTCGGGAAGGAGAAGGAGAAGGAGGGGGTGGTGTACGCGCAGAAGAAGAAGAAGAAATGCCCTTTTAGTCTCTTATCTTTCGAAAATTTTACCATAATGAAAAGTATTTTGGGGTCACATTAATTGACTTGGGTTAGAGATTATAATAACAAATAACTATGGTTACACTTATATAATAACTTACTAGGGTTAAAATATAATAGATCATGCATGATGTCAGAAACTTAGGTCCTAGGCATTTCAATTAGGCATGTGACAAAATAGGATGGGAATTAAGACATTTATTCATGTTAATATAGTGACAAATAAGATAATTTAATTGAATAGAGGGAGATATTAAGTTATTTTGGGTATATACTATACATTGTGGTAAATAAACAGATAAATCAGTATTTGTTTGAAATGTCGGTAAATCAGAAAATTATTTTAAAATCGCTAAAATCATTAATAAAAAGCATATCATAAAAGTAACACCTTAACTCAATAAAATTTTTAATATTTGGAAATCATTCGATACGTATTTTGAAGCATATCGGTCCCTGTTGACAATTACTAAATTATTTTTATTACCTTAATAACTCTCACTACTTAGTATCTTAAATATCATAAACTATGAAGAAAATTTCGGATGTCATAAGCAAGCTTGATGCTCCTCACCAAAGGCCGCCGCAAGCTCATTGACCTAGGGTAAGCTCATTGATGACCAACCGAGGAAGAAGAAAAAGAAGGAAGAAAAGAAAAAGAAAGAAAAAATAATTCAATTTTTTTATAAAAATAATAAAAATGATTTTAAAAATAAAAATAAAAATTTGAATTTTTTAAATAAATATTTTTATAAGAACAAACATTTCATTAATTAAGGACCCAAGCCCGAGCGCCGATGGCATGCTCATGGCCATTGTGAACTCGGGCCAGGGGGTCGGGATTAGAGCTTAATCATCGACGACCTGAGCATGGCCTTTATGGACTCGAGTTCGAGTGTCGAAGCATCGAGTACAAGCACTAGGGGTTCGGGCTCAGCCTCGATGGGCGTAGGTGTTGGGGGCTCGGGCCTTGGGCTCTAAGGTCTCGAGCTTGGCTGCCAAGACCTGGTCTTGAATGTCGATACTTGGGAATTAGGGTTGGGGTTTTCGTGCCCAAGCGTAGAGTTTCAGATCTAAGCGTTGATAGTTGTCATATTTTGGAAAAACGTTTTTCGATTTTTTTCAAAGAGAAAATCATTTTCCTAAATTTAAGCTTTAATAAGAAAACCTTTTTCCATTGATTAGGAAAACATTTTTTTAAACTCATTTTCCTAAGCAAACCAAATGCCAAAAAAAATAAAAAAATTATTTTTTTAAAATATTTTTTGCGAAACAAGTGGACCTTAAAACTCCAAGCAGAGAAAAGAGAGAGGGGCTAAAACAAGACAAAAAGAACCAAGAAAAATAAAGAAATGGAGAAAAAAAAGGGCATCCATTAAACAACAGGAATTTCCTTCTATGTTGCATCAAAGGAGAAATTAGGGGTGCGCATGACAATCATTCTGTGCTCGAGAACTATTTTTACTCAAAAATGATTCTTTTTTATTCTATGCTCGAAAATAATTTCTGAGTATTTGAAGGCGTTTGGTAACTGTCAAAAATTTCTATTCTCGAATAGAAAAGAACAGAAATACGTCTGGTAACTACACAAAATTTATTTTTATTAATAATATTTTAAATTGTTTAATTTTTTTTCTTTCTACCCTCCCCTTCTTTGGCCATGGCCGGTCGCCGACGCCAACGACCAGCTACAGGCCAGGGCATCACGGCCTCGCCGCCACCATGGCCTCTTGCCTCACCGCCGACCTCACCCAAATTAGGCAAGGCCGACCTCATCGTGGGTCGCGATGGCGAAGTCGGCCTCGCCTAGATCCAGCGAGGCTTAGCCTCACCATCACGACCCACGGCGAAGCCAACCTTGCTCGATCTGGGCGAGGCCAACCTCACCGTGGGTTGCGACAATGAGGTCGGCCTTGCCCAGATCGGGCGAGGTTGAGCCTCGCCGTCGTGACTCACGGTGAAGCTGACCTCGCCATCATCGACGACGAGCTGCCTCTCCTAGGCGGCGAGGGTCTAGCCCTCAACCTCGCCGGCGAGGGCTGTGACGCCCTCGTCGGCCCTAGGCTACGGCTGGTCGCTGGCGGCCGGCCACCGGCGACCGGGCATAGCCTAGAGAAGAACAATACAAAGAAGAAAAGAAAAAAAAGAAAAGAAGAAAAAGAACTTATTTTCAAAATTGTGCCAAGAAACAAGGAGCAACTTTTTTTTACTTATTGTTTATCTTCCAAAACTGTTTCTATGCACAAATTTTTACAAAAATGTGCCCAGGAACAAAAAGTTTACTAAACGTATTTCTGTTCTCAAACTATTTTTGAAAACAAAAGAACAGAAATTTTCATTGATTGGCACGTTACCAAATGGACCCTAGAATGCCTAAAGCACTAAAAGACACGTAAAAGCAATCATTGTACCATATGAATTTGTTCTTTTTCCTTTTCTTTTTGGCGAGCAAAGGGTACAATAAAAACTATCTCATCACTAGTGATAAGGCAAAGGAATATTTCACAGACTGCCCTGACCTATTGCAAAAACAAAAAAACAAGGCAATCGATTCAAGTGTGGAACACATTTCAAGTTGCGGTCTGATCAGCATCTTGGCCTTATAATCTTCTATTGTGAGATCGAAATGTAACAAGTTTCAACAGTGTAACAATTTTAGCTTGATAATTGTGAATTTTTTAATTTATTTTTGGAAGTATTGTAATTTCCCTCAAGCTCTGAGATTGTGGCAAGTTACCTTGTGATGTTTCGATTTTTGCAATTTGCACCTTGAATTCTTGAAATTTTTTGCAATTTTCTCCCTAACTTTGACTCTAGACAAACTTTTCTCTCGTATCCAACCATGTTGCTAGTTTTGAAAGGCAATTTGATCATGTATCATCTATATATGTGAGGAAAAAAAAATAAAGACTACCAAAAATACATATTGCCGAACTATATATCAATATGCATGTGGCGTTGACTCCGGTCATATATTTGCCGTAACTTTAGTCATATACTCTCGCATGTAATATTTTGCTAGATCAATTTTTTACTTTTTCTATGTATATACTTATATAACAATTACCCTCCACAATCAATTACATGATCGGAGCTCCAAGCGACATTTGGTCAAAATCAACTCTAGATGACACACCAGGTCTTTGTCATGGTATTAAATACTATCTCTTATTGACTCATTAACACGTCACTCACTTCAACATCAAGAAATTCACAGCTTGTTTAACTCCCAATTCGACTCTCTCTCTCTCTCCATATATCTAATATAGGTAAGAATGTATGAGGGTTAGGTTTTGACGGTTAAGAATTTGCGGTACAACACTTTATTATTCTATATTCATTTCTTTTTCAGCAACTGTATATGTTGAGATAGATAATAATTAAATAATATTAACTCGTCCAACGAAAAATTCAGCAATAATGCTTTTATCCTTTTTTTCCACTTAAATCGAATCAACCTTGCATAATAGGAAAAACTATGGCATAAGGACGAAAAAAAGAAAGAAAAATTTTAAAAAATGGAAAAAAAGCAACCGTTGTACGTGAGGAATTTCCTTTTTACATTGCATTAAAGGAGAAACTATATTCCCAAAAGCCAAAAGACAAAAAAAAAAAACATAAAAGCAATCTCGGTACAATAAGAATTTATCTTTTTTCCTTTTCTCTTTTGGGCAAGCAGAGGGTACAATAAAAACTATTCCGCCACTCGTGATAAGGCGAAGGGAATAATTCACAGGTTGATCGTTTTGTTGCAAAAACAGAGCAATCTATTTAGGATGTGTTTATTTTGCAAAAAATAAATAATTTAGAAAACATTCTCCGGAAAATGATTGTTTGCATCACTTATAAAAATAATGAATGAAAAATATTTTTATCGTCCATGAAATTATTCAAACATAATTTGTTATCAATAATGAAAATATTTTTACTGTTTAATTATTTCAATTTATACAAATAATTATTTTTTGAAAAATATTTTTCAAATCATTCGTCTTCCGCAAGATAGATGGGTCATTCACCGTGGAACACATGTCAAGCTATAGTCCCACAAGTACCGTGGCCTTACAATCTTTTATTGCGAAACTGAAATGCAACAAATCTCAACCATTTAACAAATAATTGTGATTTTTTATTTTTGAGAGAATTAAAAATTCCCCCCGAGTTCTGGGATTGGAGCAAGTTTCCCCGCGGTGTTATAATTTTTTGCTCTTTGCCCCTTGAAATTTCGAAATTTATAGCAATTCCCTCCCTAACATTGACTTTAAACAAAATTTTCTCATACATTCAACCACATGACTAATTATGAAAGGCAAATTGATCATGTATCATCTCTATATGTGAGAAAAAAAATATAAATGCTACTAAAAAACAAATTTTAGAACTATATCTTGATATGCGTATGACGTTGATACCGATCAAATACATGTCGAAACTTTAGTCCCATGCTATCACATGTAATATATTTCTAAATTATTTTTTTATTTTTTGTATATTCTTATATAACAACTTTGCCCTCCGCAATTAGTTACACGATTAGAGCTCCAAGTGAAATTTGGCTGGAATCAACTCTAGGGGACACATTGCAATCAATTTCCAAAATTTATAAGGGCAAATTAAGGAAAGGATGATTTACTTCCAAACTCATAAAGAATTTTGTTCGTCTCGTTTAAAGAATGGGTTAAGTATTTTATTAAAAAGAAGGGAGGCATAGTCACTAATAGAGACATATCGACTTAAGTCACTTCACGCTAGAATTGTATTCTTTGATGCATGTCATTGTTATGGTATTAAATACTATCTTAAACCGACGCACAAACATGTCATTCACGTCAACATCAAGAAATTCACAATTTGTTTAACTCCTATTCTCTCTCTATTTATAATACAGATAAGAATGCATTCTCTCCTTCGAGAATTAGGTTTTGATAATTAAGAAATTATGGTATAATGCTTTATAATTCTAAACTCTTTTCTTTTTCGTCAACTATATTGAGATTGATAAGGAACATTGTGAGGTGGGGATATTTAATTTTAAGTGTAGAATTCGGCTCTTACGCTTCACATAGAAAAATAGCAAAAGTCTGAAAAAGAGAAAAGAAATTTAGATTAGGACAGACAGGAAAAAAAAAGGAATAGATTTGACAGTAATGCTTTATTTGTCTTTTTTCCACTCAAATCCAATCAACATAGGATGAGCTATTGCATAAAGACAAGTAAAAAAAAGGAAAGTGAAAGAAAAAAAAGAGAGAAAAAAAGCACCTGTTGCGCAAGAGGAATTTCTTTTTACATTTGCATCAAAGGAGAAACTATTTTTCCTTAAGCGGAAAAAAGGAAAATAAAAGGGGGAAAATATGAAACACAAAAGCAATCATTGTGCAATGGGAATTTGTCTTTTTCCTTTTCTTTTTGGCAGGCAGAGGGGTACACCAAAAAGCATTTCATCAGTTATATAAGTTTGGCGAAGGTAATTATATTTCACGGGCTGCCCCATTCTATCGAAAAAAAAATCAATTCAAGCGTGAAACACATGTTGAGCCATAGTTCCACGGGCACCGTGGACTTATAATCTTTTACCGTGGGATATATATTATTCCGACATAAATAGTTGTGATTTTTTATTTTCGAGAGGATTATATTTTCCCCCAATTTTTTTTTTTGGATTGGGACAAGTTGTCCCATGATATTCGAATTTTTGCAATTTGCCTACCGACCTTCTGAAATTCACGGCAATTCCTCCCCTAGCGTCGACTCCAACCGAATATTTCTCACATAGCTGCTAACCACGTGATTGGTTACAAAAGGCAAACTAATTATAACAATCTTTACATGTGTGGAAAAAAATGTAAGTACAGCTCAAAAAATGCATTCCACGACCGTATATTGATACGCGTGTGTGGCATTGACTCCAGTCAAATGCTTGTCCGAACTCTAATTGCATGCTCTCACACATAAAATTATTCCGAATTACTTTTTAAATTTTTATACGTATAAACTGATATGACGACTTTACCCTCCGCAACTAGTCCTGTGCTTGGGTCGCATTGCAACCGACTTCCAGAATTCGCGGGGGCAAATTACGAAAAATTTCACACGTCGGGGGGGGGGGTGGTGGTGGTGATTTGCGAAAACCCTAAAAGCCCGGGACGAGTATGCAATTTCGCTTTTCGTCTTTTGGGGATGCAATGGCAAAAAAAAAAAAACCGGTGGAGACAGGCGCCCACGAGGGACCAAAATCTGGAAATATTGCAGGAATTTCTTTTTTTTTTTCTTTCTGCCCCCCGCCCTCTTACATATATGCAAGAAATCGAGACAAAACAGGACAGCCCCAGGACAACATTCATCCCCCCGCCCCCGCCGCCTCTCCGGCGATCCCACCCGTACACGTGGCCCTCGGATGGGAATTATTGGGAAGAACATCCGGCGGGCCCCACCGGTTTGAACACTGACTTACGCTGGTTGTTTTTTTGATTGGTTTTTTCTCCCCTTTTGACCCCCCCTTGCCCCCCCAATCAGACCGAGAATTTCCTCCCGATAGATAAACGAAAACCCAAAAAAAAAAAAGAGGTACGGGGATGTTTTTTTTTTCCACAGGGATCCGACGGTGCAGAACGAATCGGGAGGCGCGCTCTCAAGATCACCACCGCGCCCGAAGGGGAGGGGCGGGGGGATGGGGGGCGGTACGCCGCGGTAGGCCCCACCCGCCCTGACAGTTGACGGCGAATCAGGGCCCTCCACGTGGCCCGGGGGGGAGGCGGGGTGTGCCAAAAGCGGCCCGTTCTTCTCGAGTCCGGGTGACCGGACGTGAAGAGGAGCCCAAAATCTCGAAAAGTAAAGCTCGGCCCTGTGCGAGGTGGAAGCTGAGAAAATTACTTATGCTGGTGCGTGTGATTGCGCGGAGTGTGAAGAGAGTTTGTGTTTTTTCCGGGGGAAGTTTGTGTCTTTTACCTTGCCGTCCGTGGGATCAAAGAATCTTTCTCCTCCTTCTTGGTGAAGAAAAGATTGGAGGAGCTCAAGAAGGTTGGAACCCAACAGTGGGTCGTGCTTGGATTTTCTCTTCAGCTCACATGAGGTACGGGGCTCATTGGTTTCGATTTTTCCAGCCGTTTGGCGTGCTTTCTGTGCTTGCATCTCGGGTTTGATGATGCCTGCGAAATTGTGGGTCTTCTTGGTTCACCCTGACGAATCTCTGCGGGATGGTCTTCAATGTTAGCCTCTTGGGTTGGGATGAAGTAAAGCTTTTTCTTTTTTTTGTAGTTCTTCTTGCCCCTTGAGAAAATGGTGAATCTTGTTCCACTTGAGAATACTGGGTTTTTTAGAGGGGGGGGTTATGTTGGCAGTGTTTTTTAGGCTTCTCATTTGGCGGGGATGTGCAATCTTGGAACTTCTGGTCTTCTTTAGTGCTGGATTTGTAATGCTTCCTTAGGCCACTGTAGTGGTTAGGTACATAAACTTAGTCAAGTTAGGAGCTTTAGATGTGTTGGCTCTGATATGCTATCAAGGTAGACCCCAAGATGGAAGCGGAAACCCCCATCACAGTCGTGGAATGGTCAGCGTTGTTGAAATATCTCACTAGATTTTTTGTTCTATTATCTCTAGGGACTCTCAGCTTAGTCTGTGCCTTTGGCCCCCTAGGTTTGAGGAAAGAGCACTCCGCAGTCCCCAACTATTGCACCAATCTAATAGCATTCTCCTTCCTATCCACCTCAATAAAATAATCAAGGCAAACTCCATTGTACTTACTGTTCCAAAGGCTGGTCAGAAATGCTTGTTGCATTTTAAAAGGAAACTATGGATTAATCTCGAGTTTTCCGATGACAGCCAGCACCAAACTTCTGGTGTATACTTGTAGAGTCATGTGTGGTACATCCTTTGCACTTTAGGAGCGATTGTAGACAAGGATTTAAAAGGCAATTGTCTTCTTTTTTTTTAATCTCTTTTGACACCTTGTTGTTTGGCTGGCTTGCTCTGAATGATAACAGTCATGTACGTATCGTTGTTGTCACTATTTTGAAGAGGTATTTTTATTGACTGATCAATGATGCTACTCTCATGGTACTGAGAATCATGATTCCTGGAACTGAACAGGTTTGCTTTGCAGAGCAGAGTTTTCCTTAGCGAACCTCCATGTTGAGAATGTTTCCCTGGAGTACTTGCAAAGATTAGCCCCAGATAGCTGGTTCACATTAATTTTGGACATGAGTATGCTATTGGGACCATGCTTGAACCAAGGGAAGCTGATATTCCAATCTTGTTTCTTGTCTTGGTCGTGTTTCCTTTGGTTGCTTACATTTTACTTGGGAAGTGGAGTGATTCTGCAAAGAAGAAAGAGAGGATAAGTTTGCTTGCTCAGCTTGCTACCGAGGAAGCTTTTAAAGCTGAAGCTATGGCTGTGGCAGATGTTGTCCCTCTTGTGGCTTCCTCAAAAAATGGAACGCATCAATGTGTACGATGCTCTGGTCGAGCAACAACTCGCTGCTCCAGATGCAAGTCTGTTAGATATTGGTCAGTGACACTGCAACTCACTCTCCTCGTCAGGAAAAAAAGTGGTAATGATGGGAAAAAGTTAATTAAAATATGCGAAGCAGGAAACACAATCCCCCAAGGGACTGCCATTCGAGTTTTAAAGGGCTGACAATTTTTGACATAAATTAACATGATTATAAGGCAAACCTGAAAGTGACACGGCTTGGCTTGGCACGACTTTGATATACATTAGTTTTATAGCGTTATTAGCAATTATATAGTGATATCCAATTACATGACTTGTCACGATTATTACATGTGAACGTGAATTGCCACTGTCAAAATGAGTTGATGAAAGGGCTGTCAATACTACACTGATTGCATTTAAGTTACGATTGTATAGTTTGATCCACTAAATTTCTGCTTCTTTGGATGATATTCACTTACTTTAGACATATCTCTGTACGATTTTTGAGTGCATTTTACTCAAAAACTCCAGTTTTAGGTGTACCTATGGATTCTTTTTTATTTATTTATTTTGCTAATTTATTGATGGAGGCTCTTGAAGATGGAAAAGCATTGAGCATTGCCGTTCATAATCATGGAAATCTTTTAATTAAGATATTTTCTTTTGAGCGAAACTGTGGTCATTTAGTTGGAAAAGGAGAAACTTATATTATGAACAGAAAGGTTAATTCCAGAAACTGTGCATCTGCAATAACTAATGGCAGGAGTGTTTGCAGAACTAAGTTATACCTTAAAATTCTTGCACGCAGTTCCGGTAAGTGTCAGATAATTCACTGGAGGCAAGTACATAAGCAAGAATGTCAACCACCGGCCATCACCTGGAACAATTCATCTCCTCAGCCCGGCTTAATGGAAGAAAATCTAGATGATCTAACGTACAATTCCGTGAGCTCCAGTTCCTCAGCTTCTGTTTCTTGTTCGTCTATTGATGCATCTCAAGTCTCGGCAGCAGAGAGGAAGAGTAAAGAGAAGCGAGTTTCGCGTAAATTGTGCAGGGGAATATCAAGAAAAGATGACGGATTCAAATATGATTTCCTTGATGAAGTTAATGGGAACATGACTGACTGTTCATCCTCTTTTAATTCTTGCCCCCGAAAGGAGGCTTTTGTAAGGCATAAGGTGTCATCTTTTGTGACAACTCTTTTTCCATTTGTGGTATTCTCATGATGGCTGGATTTTTTTACTAAATGTTATTCTTCATTATGTGCAGGCCAATACCAATGGATCTTTGGGGTCTGAAGGAGAAACTACTGGAAGGAAAAGCTTCAATTGCATGAATGGGTATATCAATGGATATGCTGGTTCAACTCATAAACTTGAGGAGAATAGCAAGTGGGCAAGCCAACAAGAGAACTTATCTAATACGAGGGAGAATCATGGCAACTTCTTTTCTTCATCAGAACATGGGGTCAGTTCAAGTGAGAAATCCCCACATACTGTTCCAGGTGGTAGCAATGTCTTTGAAACTTCTAGTGCTCAAACCATGGAATCAGACTGTCAGTCTAAAGCGACTACAAGGGGCAGTGTTAAAGCAGAAAGGGCTTCGCTTTCTTTTGAGAGCAGTGTACCTAAACCACCGAATTCAATGATAAAAGCATCTACTGAGCAATGCTTAGGGAGTGAGAGGAGGGAACAAGTTACAGGTGATTCGAGTTCATTTAGATGATTGCTATTTGCAATCTTAAGCATTTTATTGTTTATCCCAATTTCTTGAAGTAGCTTCACTAGTGCTAGGGGCAATTGCTGCAGAAGGGACCAGTACTTTCGCTAATACTGGAATCACGAAGGTGATGGCTGTAAGGAAGTCAACGAAACTTACCCGCTTGGATGCTTCGGAACATAATGGCGAGAGGCAAAAAAAATCTAAGGTCAGTAACCATTACATACATTTTTCTTGCAATTTAGACATTTTCCCTTGATAAGGATAAGAGTGTCTCTTAAAGTCTTAAAACATTTTCTACTACAGATGCTATTTCCTTATGAAGAATTTACAAGGTTCTTTCAGTGTGAAGTTTTCGACTTATCACCTAGGGGACTTATCAATTGCGGCAACAGGTGATTCTATCATGCTTCTGCTTTTGCTTTTGCTTTTGGTTGCAGCTTAAATCATCTGGTTAGAGTATGAGACTACGAAAGACTGCAATTTCTTGTGAAGTGTGATTCTGTATACAGATAGTTCTGAAGCAATGAATTAAAGATGAAAATACTAATAGAAAACTAATTATGAGATGATGGTCATGTAATTATTGTTCTATTTGTCACTGTAGAAGTTCTAGCCTTAAAGGTAATCAAGGTTTTTGCTTTTTATTGGCATCAGCATGGATGTCTTATGTTCTTGTTTTCATATTTGCTTTGCAGTTGCTATGCCAATGCTGTGTTGCAGTGTTTGACATATACAAAGCCTCTCACTATCTATTTGCTCCACAAAGAACATTCAAGAGCCTGTAATTCCATCCATTCATACTCTTTGTACTTAACTGATCATTGCTTTCTACCAATTTGCATAATTTCCTCTAGGTTGTCATCATCTATCCTCGTATCTTTTATATGCATTCCAGGTTTTGGAAAAGATTGGTGTCTTTTGTGTGAACTTGAGCAACATGTGACGTTGCTGAGAGAATTCGGTGCACCACTGTCTCCTAGCAGAATACTGGTGCACATGCGGAGTCTTAATCGCCATATTGGTGAAGGAAGTCAGGAAGATGCTCATGAATTTTTGAGGTATTTAAAGGGAACTTTTCAAATATGTAAATACACGTTTGTAAAGACTTCACGCTTGTTTTTTTGCTGCCGTGAATCTTTTGAAAGAATTCTTGGAATTTGAATTTTCAAATAAATGAAAGAGAGGATATTGAACGGGGCCTATTCTAGAATTTCAATGCACTATCCTTTTGTGTCATTCTCTAGGCTTCTCATTGCATCAATGCAGTCCATTTGTTTGGAGGGATTGGGTGGGGAGAAGAAGGTTGATCCAAGTTTGCAAGAAACAACATTCATTCAATATACATTTGGTGGGCGCCTCCGATCGAAGGTGATTGCCCCTCGTTTTCCTTGCAAATGCTGCAGCAGCTTCATTTTTCTGCTTTTGCACCTTATTCCCTGAAATCATGAAAAGTGAATCTCCTCGTTTCCAGGTCAAGTGTTTGAGATGTTATCACGAGTCAGAGCGATATGAAAACATAATGGATCTCACATTGGAGATATACGGTCCGGTTGAATCATTGGAAGATGCACTGACACAATTTACAACTCCAGAAGATCTGGATGGAGAAAACATGTACAGATGTGGAAGGTTAGATACCATTCTTCTTCGACTTGTAATGTGCATGTAGTTTGTTTGCCCATACTTACCATTATCTAAACATTTTTGGTGACTAGATGTGCTGCATATGTGCGAGCCAGAAAGCAGTTGAGTATACATGAGGCACCCAATATCCTGACTATTGTATTGAAGAGGTTCCAGGTAGCATTTTGCATTGTCAATTGGGAGCTTTGAGAAGTTATTTAACTCATCAGTGTTAAGATGCTTGGCTCAAGATTACAGCTTAGACAGTTATGTTGCTTAGATAGTGGATCAAGCCGTTCGCAAGGGCCAACTTGAAGTTTCTTTAAAAATGGGAAATGCCCTACCTTTAAGTGAGCAAGGAATACTGTCTTTCTGCTAAACAGAATGTATTGGACTTGTAATTCTTTAGATACTTCTTATAGATTGGCAGTCAAGAACGTAGAGGAGGTAGGATGGGCAGTTGCGGTTGACTGGACATGTAGGGGTAAAGCGCTGTTTCGGTGCAGGCCGCAAGAGTGGTACCAAATAGAGTACCTAGTTGATGTAAATGTTATTGATTTGACTTCAAGCAGCGGAAATGAACTCAGATAGGTTTCACATGACATGCTGATCATATAATTATTACTAACCAGTTGCCTGGATCTTCCTAGTGGTTAAGTAATATTGGTTGCATTCTCTCTTTGACATGAGTGAACTGATCCAATATATTATGCCTCTCTTCTCCAGGAAGGAAGATATGGGAAAATAACTAAGTGCATTACTTTTCCTGAAATGCTGGATATGATCCCATACATGACAGGAAAAGGCGACATGCCTCCGCTTTACATGCTTTATGCTGTGGTTGTCCATCTGGATACACAGAATGCATCTTTTTCCGGACATTATATATCTTATGTGAGAAATTTGCAAGGCAGTTGGTTCAGGATAGACGACACTGAGGTAACATCTCTAAACATCTGTAACTTGATTGGGGTTTTTTGAGATTGAATTTCATTTGATAAAGACGGTACTTATGTAAACTTTTTCTTCTCAACTCAGCCCCAAAATGGGCCCCAAAAAAAAAAGAAAAAACTCAGCGCCAGTCCCTTTCACCCTGGAAACCAACTTTCAAGAAAAGAGAGTCCTTTGCATTAAAAAACTCATGAAGCAAAGGCAGGGCTAGTGAAATCAAAACAAATTATTCCTGACTTTCAACTAGGACATGGCCCATTGCGACCGTGGAAATGTTTAAATTCACAAAATTCCATAATAGGTTGAGGTTGACATCCCTCCAAGAATATAAAGTTAGTTATGTTCATATATCTTCTTTGTTTTCAGTAGCGCATAGTAAAAGCTGGTCTTGACACCATTGATGCTGGCTCATACAAGGAGCTGCATGGGCGTTGCCTATATCTGATCTAAGTGGACAGAAAGATCCCTGACTTAAGTGTTGTCGTAACTCTCTTGCGTCCACCCCAAGGCCACTCTTATTTGGGTTGAAATCGCAAATCCTCCTTGTCTAGAAGCATCTTGTATCGTGCAGGGCATGTAACTAACTTTTTTTTTGCATGATTTGGTTCACCTATCATTTATTGCTACTTATTTCTACCAGTTTAACTCGTAGCGCATTATTGGACAGTTAGTCAAAGGAAGAAAGATTAAGATGAGATTGATGTGTTCAATCCATCTTTAGTTAAACCTAACTATCAGTTGTAACTTGTTAGGTCTCTTTTTTCTTTTTAATTTTATTTTTAAGTTGTAATCTTTGTGCCAAAAACAGGTTCAACATGTACCAATGAGCCATGTAATGTCAGAAGGAGCATATATCCTATTTTACACGAGGTAATTAACCCTTTCAATGTTAAAATCATTTGTGGACTCGGTCTATCTGAGCATGAGAAACACTGAAACTTGTTACTGGCTCTGCAAAGATTCCGAAGGGACATTGAAGACTATCCAGTGAAGCATCTCTAAGACTTTCTGTAATTCAATTTGTTCGCTCTCTCAGGTCCTATCCACGCCCGCACAAAAGTTTATCTGGGAAAGCTGTCCGAGATCCAGGTTTTGCATCCGAAAGAAATTGTGTATTAAGAAGTCAAAAGTCTTCAAGACAAGCAGCAGAGACCAAACAGGGCAGCCAATTTGATGGCCATGAAACTAAACTGGATCCAAGACCACCATATATTGCTGCAGGCACAGCAAAGTATGCGTCTGTTGGCGTTACTCGGTTCAGCGAAAATGGGCAACCCTTGATTGAGAATTATAACGAGATATTTGGCACTGAATTTTCTGATGCTGCATCAAGCGATTGGTCTCTCTTTACGAGTTCAGACGAGGCAGCTTCGTTTACTACAGAGAGTACGAGAGACTCTTTCAGCACTGGAGACTATGCCGATCTGTGCAATGTAGATCCAATCTCCTCGATCTTCAGCAACTTGTATGGTTCAGAGTACTCCCCACCAAATGCTGTCTCCTGTAGATTACTCTTGAACGGTGGAGCGCAGACGAGGTTTGTCTCGGAGGAAAAGGGTTATGTACTGGATTCCTACTTATCAACCCAAGAAACCAGTAGAGCACAGAAAGGAGAGAGGTTGAAACAGAGAGTGAATCCACCGAGCGGATCATCCAGTGATAGGAACTGTAATGCACATGTAAACAACGGTCGTTACCCAAAGCGGGTTGCTGCACGGACTTCCAGTCATTGTATATCTAGTTCTTAGGAATTTTTCAGATGGTCAGATAGCTTAGCTAGATAGATGCAACGCCCCATGTTTTTTTGATTAAATGCTTTGCTAATGGGGTGTCAGATATCGTACTTAAGCACTCGGAGGAAGCAATGTTCTTGTTTCTTTGCATTATTGATTGAAATGGGAATGTTTTTACCTGTCCTCCTTGGGTTCTTATTTGATCGAAGTTCAAAACTGATGATCAGGTTAGCAGCACAATGGAGTTGTTTTCGTTACCTCATTACCACCTGTGATTCTTCGGTTCTTCCAAAGTGAAGGCATAGGGGCCAAAAGGCAATTCACTTTGGCCAGCCGAAAGCAAATTTCAAAGTTGGTTTTCTCCAGATGTGCATCTATCCGTAAGTTCATAGGGGTTGGGTGTTAATCGTACTAGTGGATTCAAAATTTAAAGTGCAGCCAGATCACTTTCCCCAGCATTTTGAGGAGATATAAGCTTAAAGATTACATTGATAAAATCAATACTTATCGACCCGAGTCAGCTTTCGATGAAATAATGCTTACAACCTGATTAATCTTCTCAATTTATGTTACTTTTCGTCGTTGCATGTGCGATTATAGCCCGAGCTTCCTGAAAATCGGAATCACTAATTGGTTTAAGTGCTAGTTGCTTAAAGGAGAAAGCAGAGGAAAAGAAGAAGGAAGAATTGCTGATTTGTGATTTCACCACGTGATTCTAGCAGTGGGGTGAACATTCTGCATGGTTGTTACAAGACAATGCGAAATTTAAGTCTTATAGAATCCAGACAAAAAGGAAAAGAGCATGCTTTCTTCAATCCCAGATTTAAGAAATTTCCTTTAATCATGCGTGTGATTAATGGGTGACAAACATAAATATCATAATTTATTTTATTTAAGCTGATATTCATTAAAAGTTGAAATTACCCATTATTACGAAATTGCCCTTGCCTCAACCCCTGGCATCGCATGGAAAAGAAACTTTGTGGGTGCGTGGGGGGCGGCCCATTCCTCTTGCTACTACGTTACTCCTCTGCCCTTCAAGGCAAACCTCGGATCTTGACACTGCTATTACAAACGCCCAGCTGTTCGAAGCCGCCATAAGCAGATGAATATGCGCAAAGATGACATTTTTAAGCAGTCGCTCCTCAGTGACGTTTCGCAGGACGACGCCCCTCTCTCTGCTTCAAAGGTCGCTCAGAAATTTCACCACGGTACCAGAAAGTTGGAAGCTCGGCGTTCGAGAATGTGTCTCCCTCTTGCAACATCTCGGCGACACCAGAGCGTTGAACCCCGGCAGGTCCCTTCACTCGGTCATGCTAAAAGCTGGGTTGGATCGGGAAGTGTTCGTGCAGAACAATATGGTGAGGTTTTATTCTCTCTGTGGTGATCTTGCGAATGCCCGGTTCCTGTTCGACGAAATGCGCGAACGCAATTTGGTGTCTTGGACCGGCATGATCTCTTCATACGCGAGTAACGGCCGGTATGAGCTTGCTTTGCGGATGTATGCTCTTATGTGCCGGGCCGGTGTGAAGCCGAATGAATTTGGTTTCCCGGTGGCGCTTAAGGCATGTAGACTTGCTCATGATTTCACGATGGGAATGCTCATCCATGCACAGTTACTCAAATGCGGGTTCGAGTCTAATGGGTTCTGCAGTACTTCTGTTCTTGGCCTTTATATTGAAAGGGGAGACTTAAGAACCAGTCGTATGATGTTTGACAGCATTCCTTTAGGCGAACAATCTGAAGCCTTATGGAATACTCTACTTGATTCTTACGTACAGAACAACTATATAGAGGAAGCTGTCCAGCTATTTTATCAGATGATGCAGTCTGATGTACAGCCAAATCATTTGACTTATGCGATCCTTGCAAAGTTAGCGACTGACACATTGGATGTTGGGTTGGCAAGATTGTTTCAAGGCCAAATTTTTAAAGTTGGTTTAGAAAATGATGTTATTGTAGGTGGAGCTCTGGTTGATTCTTACTCAAAACTGGGATTCCTGGACGATGCTTTTGGAATATTTCAAAATCTAGAAGAGAAAGATAATGTGGTTTGCTGTAGTCTATTGGCTGGGTTTCATCAGAGTGGAGATGCTGAAAAAGGCCTTAACTGCTATATCTCGTTTCTTGCTGAAGGTAATAAGCCTGACATATATACACTAGCTAGTGTTTTTAGTTTGTGCTCAAATGTGAATAGTGCAGCTCTTGGTAACCAGGTACATTGCTCTCTGGTTAAATTTGGCTTCAAATTAGATTCATTTCTGGGTAGTGCTATAATAGAGATGTATGGAGGCATGGGAATGGTTTCCGAAGCTTACAAATGCTTCCTTGATGTCAACAGTATAAATGAGATATGCTTTAGTGTGATGATTAGCAATTTAGTTCACAATCAGTACAGTGAGATGGCTCTGGATTTGTTCTACGAGGTTAAGAGTAAGGGTCTTGCACCAAGTCACTCCACAATTAGTGCCATACTCCGACTTTGTGGAAATCTTCAGTTGTTGAAGGAAGGAAGATCGATACATTGTCATGTTGTAAAAAATGTTGGTGATGATGACTATAGATTGTACTTAGAAAATGCCCTTATCGACATGTATGCTAAATGTGGAGCAGTTGATGATGCAAAACTGGTGTTTGAAGAAATGCAAATGCACAATGAGTTTTCATGGACGGTCTTAATGTCAGGTTGCAATGAAGTAGGCTGGTATCAAGAAACTTTGAGAATGTTTTGTGACTTGGTTTGTACTTCAACTTCTGTAAAACCTAGCCAATTTACTCTTGTGAATGTCCTTCAGGCTTGTACACAGACAGAAGTGCTGGTTACAGGAAAACAAATCCATGGTTACATTCTAAAAGTTGGATTTGAGTCTCATCTCTTTATTAGAAGCGCATTGATCAATATGTATTCAGCATTTAAATCTGGACTTCAGGATGCTTTTCTTGTATTCTCATCTATGATGAAGCGGGATTTGGTCTCCTGGAGTACCATGATTACTGCATGCACTCAAAATGGGCACTATGATCAAGCTCTAAAACTTTTCTCTGAATTTCTAATTTCACCCGAGTACTTGGTGGATGATTCTATACTATCCAGTTGTCTCTCTGCTTGTGCTGGCTTGTCTGCGCTAGAGTTGGGTATACTCTTTCATGCCTGCATTATCAGAACTGGTTTTATGTCACATGTGCATGTTGCATCCTCGACTATTGATATGTATAGCAAGTGTGGAAGTCTGGAAAATGCATGTAAGGTTTTTGATGAAATCGAATGCCATAATTTGGTTTCTTACACAACTATGGTGTCTGGATATGCGCAACATGGCCAGGGTAGAGAGGCCTTTTTGCTGTTTAATAGGATGAAGGAAGCAGGGTTACAACCAGATGCGATCACCTTTGTTGGAGTTTTGAATGCATGTAGTCATGCTGGGCTTGTGAAAGAAGGTTGGCTTATTTTTGAGTCTCTCAGAAATGAATATAATTCAGAGAAAACGTTAAGTCACTATGCCTGCATGGTTGATCTCCTGGGTCGAGCTGAACTTTTGGATGAGGCAGAGAATCTCATAAATGAAGTTCCATCAAATTTGAGATCTCTTCTGTGGAAGACATTACTGAACACCTGCAGTAAACATGGGAATGTTGAAACAGCAAATAAAATTGCCCTGAGGCTAAGCAAGTTAGAGCCTAATAGACCTTTAAACTATCTCCTGTTGTCTAACATCTATGCATCAGCTTCACTGTGGGAGGATGTTGCAGAATTTAGGGGAAGACTGAAAGAAGTTAATCCTCGTAGGCAACCTGGAAGCAGTTGGGTCCAAGTGGCACAGTGATCACTATTAATCTGTTGATCCTCAGTTCTCTCTGAGATACTTTGTCATGTTATGCAGATGATTGCACTTGAGAGGTGGATTTGCTAATTCAATGCAATGTAAATTATGGCAATGAAAATGCTGTTGAGGGATGATGCACTCCTGACTGCACTTGAGAGCTACAGTACAAGTGGCAGCTTTTTCGTGCCACACGCTGGTTTTACATTCAGCAAGCTGCAAAATATTATCCCTGAGGTGTTCTGGTAAGGAGTTTCTCAGATATGATTATTTTGTCCCTGGTATTTGCTTGTATTTCTGGGCAGCAGTTAAGAGATTGCACCCTGTGTGCATTTTCTTTTTTGTCTGTCAATTCCCATTCACCTGTTCTTCTGTATCTGAAAGCTGTGTTATCACTGATGGTGTTGACTTGAAACTGCAGGTTATCAGTCAATCCCAGGGGTGTTAGTCAACGGTAGCCACTTGAAGCTGCTCGACTCAGAGTTGTTCCAGTTGCATTTGTAACAAATCGGTACTGAGAGTGGGGTCCTGAGAAGAGGATGATATGAGAGCTTCCAGAAATTTAACATCACAAAGAAACGAGGCGAGCCATAAATTCGTTTCACTATTCTTCATGAAAAGATAGAAAATCCATTTGGCTTATTTATTCATATCAGTTGTTTGGTCAAATGGAGGGCCATGATGATGATGTCTGGCTGATCTTGTGCCTAAGACTGCCCAGCTTGTGCTGCGGGTGGTCATATGGCTATATTTGATGTTAGCCTTACTCATCTGAGACTCTTCATTCTGTAATAGGTAGGTTGCCTGCTTTATGATTTAAACTGGGAAGTTTTGAATGAGAAATTGGAACAAGTACTCGGGATGAGCAGAGTGGAAGATGATGATGATTGCAGGTACTTATGATGGCTTACTGTCTCTGGATGTCTCCTGGTGCAGCAAACTATAGCTGTGCTGAGCTTCCAGGACATGTATGCATGACTTTCATCAACTGGACATCTGATCCTGTTCTGCTAACCATTTCCAAAATGTTTATGCACTATTGATTTCAAAAGACACTAAGGCCTTGGAACAGAAGGAATGCATGTGCAAGTTGTTTTTCTTCTTTTCATGGTATTGTGCTTCTTACACAACAAAAGGCATATATATGATGTCCATTTGCATTAAATGCAGTGGCCCATGTGGTCGAAGTGGAGCTTGATCTGAGGGTTGTATCTTACAGAGGTTCTCATATGATTCTAAGTCCTGGTTGAGCTCTTTCACTGCAATGAAAATTTTGGACTCTGCTGATTTTTTCCACTCCTTCCTCAATCCACACTCATTTCATGCTGATACATTTTTTCGGCATTGACTTTACAGAACTAACCTTTCTCATGATATGCTTTTGCTGGGGATACTTCCGCTTTTTTTTTTTTTTTTTCTAGAGTCGGTCAAATTGGAAATTACAGTGTTGTCCTTCAGGAGAGTGTAGGACGTAGTGTCATTTGTGCTTGGCTAACTTCTTTTTTGGTTCACCTAGCAAAGACGGGGAAAAGTTATTTTTGTGGAGGGATAATGACACATAGTCCCTGAACTTTGACTTAATGTGCATTTTGGTCTCTAAACTTTTGGTACATGTTCAATTTTTTTTTTTTGGTAAAGATACATGTTCAATTTAATCCTTGAACTATATGAAAATGTACGATATAGTCCTTGAACTTGAATTAATAAAAGGACTACATTGAACATTTTTATAAAGTTCAGGGACTATATTGAACATGTACCAAAAGTTCAGGGACCATATTGAATAAATTGAAAGTTTAGGGACCACATTGAATATTGGATTAAAGTTCAGGGACTACATTGAATAAATTAAAAGTTTAGGGACCAAATTGCACATTGAGTTAAAGTTCAAGGACTGTTTGTGTCATTTTCCCTTTTGTGGATTACATCTTTGATGTGGGTTTTCCTTATGCTGTCTGGGTTATTGAAAATGTAGAAAATGAATAAACCTGGCTTTCATTTCTTTGCTATACCTTCTTGGATTTTGCGTGTTTAATTGCATATCGGAAACCATAATTGTGCGCAAAGTTTGCCTTTCAGTTTTTGAAGGAACAAAAAAATGTGGTAAAAACAGAAAAATTTATCCAAATATGGAAAGAAAAATTGTGACCTCAACTGAATATTGAAGTTCGATGCATACTTGTGTAGAATGTTGTATTACTAGGCTGGCCTAATATCCAGCAAGCTTTTTATTAAAATTTTGAAATAAAAATATCTAGATACCTTTCTGAGATTGTGCACGGACTTGGCAAATATTTTGCCCGTAGGACAGTGTGAGCAATTACCATTCTGCCTTTAGATAGAATGCCCTCTCTTTATCAGTTATGACTAGTCTGTTGGAATTTATGAGACTCAGCCTCATGAAACTGTTTCTGGATTTCTTTTTCAATTTCTAGGGGCAGGTAAACAATTGAGAAATTGAATTTCCATCATCCTTGGCTTTGTTTGTTACGATATTGCAATTTATATCTTACGATGTGTATAATATGGTGGCTGGTGGCTGACCATTCATGGAATGGACCAGACTGCTATATTGACTTAACTTTGAATCTCTCTGTGTGCATACTCATCATCTGTGCAGATGATAGAGCATAGTCATGATTGTGAATGCATTCATTCCCAGGCAAAACCCGTTTGGAGGCAGAACTTCTTGCTAGGATAAATCAGAAGCCGATCACATGTTGGTCTTATACTTCCCTAAATTCTAAATTGATTAGACCTTTGCCTTTTAAGAAATCTCATTAAATACACATGCAGGGGTTTTATTTGCATCTCAGGTCCCAATTTTCTGAGAGCATGCTCACAGCGTTACATTTCCCTGGGAGAGATGGGAATGGAAGGCTGCTAAACTGATCTGTCTGAGCAAAGCATTTTCTGCAATGGTGAATCTAAGAAGTCATGTTTGTCTATGCTGTGGAAGCTGCAAAAGGAAAGATGCCAGTGAACCAACCCTTGAATCTGTCAAGGCAAAGAGAAATGAGACTACTTGAAAGCCTCGGCTGATGTACTTTGATGCCAATGAAGGTGGTGAGAATACCGGTAGCAGTGATGCAAGAGATGGTGGAATGGTGATTTGGACTGGAGCAGCTGTCGCTTTTGCGACTACAGCCTCTGTAACCACCATTGTTGGTCAAGGATCCAGTGCGAACAAAGGTACTGAAGTGGGTGAGGATGGTGGCATTGACGTAGGAGGTGGTGGCGCTTGTGGTGGCGGATGTGCTGGTGGAGCCGGTGGGTGTGGTGTGGCTCTAGGATAACATAATAACATGTAAATTAGGAACAAATGATGTGTGTAAATATGATCTTTGTGCAAGTTTTGTGTACATGGGGAAAGATAGTTCATCTCGTATGTGTATAGCCTCTCATTTGCAGAATGCTTGGGTAATATATTTCGTTCTTCTACGAAAAGTTTTTTTTTTTTTTTGGTAAAGGTTCTTCTATGAAAAGTTTCATCCCAAAAAGATCGAATCTACACGCACTTAATTCAAGCTGATGAAATTATATTAGAGAAATGCATTACCACAATTGAAACTCATTCTTCTGACAATCTTTTTCGAAACGTCAATACCATTAAAAATCTCAAATTGATAAATGCATTAACCTAAATTAATTTTCTTCTAAAAAAATCCTAAATTGATATCCTTTTCCTTACGATATATTCACACTAAAGTGAGTCTAAATAAATTTCGTCTTACGAAAAAATCTCAAATCGGTAAATCCACACTAAGTTTGTTCATCACGTGCACGCGATACTCTGTACAGTGGTCCCAATTCTATCTCAATCTTTCCTTGGAGTGTTATGCAACAATTCGTATATATTTTATGGAAAGACAAACGATTCCCATTCATAGAGTTTTTTTATTTTAAGTTAATGAAATATTGAAATCTCATTATTTCGGGACGTGTAATGAAAGTGGCTGGCTTTATGCGGTCACCGTAGGGTTTCTTGATTCTGTCCTCTAGTCTAGGGCTCCATGGTGAGCTCATTTCTTCCATTTGCGAGTGGCGAGGCATAAACCCAGGAATATGATAGCTTCGTTGCGCGAATTTGTTTGTTCTGGACTACTAAACAAGTCAAGAAGAGCAAATCGTTTACTTTTCTGTCCAAATCTAAAACATTATTCAAACTTTAAAACTAATAAAACCATTAGATGTGAGTATATATGTCAACATTCATATCGTGAAAGTTTCAAATTATTAAAACTAAAAGAAACGTAGAATCAAAGTGCGCACACCGAAATATTCGAAAAGAAAAGTGAAAAATAGAAAAATACATTGTGAAAGTCCTCGCGACAAGGACAGCAAGAGATGACATTTAATAAGCAATAGACTTTTGGATAATATCGAGGTCTTTTGGCCAGCAGGGTTGTACTGAAGGTTGGTCCATTGAGAACACAGCCACATGTGGTGTCCGTTCATTCGACATGGCAATCTTCCACGTAACACCTGGCAATCGAAATCTCTTATGGTATTTTGAAGTATGGTGGATATTATAGAAACCCAACATGGGCTATGACAGTCTCTTTGCATTGGTGGGTCGGACACTAATCGATGAATTGATTGATTTCTTTGTCAATTATAAAATGGAAGGTGCTAATGAGGTCTCCGGTGGCACACCATGTGCACCATTAGCGGTGGGCCGATGGTCAAAGATTTAGGGAATCGAAGCCTTACAATCTTGCTTCCATCAAAAGCCACTTGGGTGCTCTCTCTTCCGGTCTTTGATGGGAAGCATCGTCTTTTTGTTTAGCGCCCCACGACAAGGTGCTATCCATGTCTGCAGCATATATTCAAAGCACCCCACTTTCCACGTCCCTGTGAATCGACAGACATGCTTCAAAATCTGTCAATACACACTTGCATACGATATGGGCATGCATCACAGAGTAACTCGGTTTACATGTACTTGTTATCTCTACGTAGATTATATGGTACTCGACATATTAAATATCAGACACGGGGTTGAGCCTACCTATATCGACTGGTCCCTTTTAATAGGGACGACATGGAATTTGCAGCGATTGATTGGCAAACTCGTGTATTTGACAAAGCGGAAGAAGTCTTCTACAAGAAAGTTTGAGTACCTTCTTGACTTGATTTAATTGGTCACGGGTATATGTATCCATTCCGGATTAGTAGATTTGAGACAAGACTAAAAATGACAATTTCTTTGGTGTTTTAGAAAAGGAGGTTATTGTACAAGATTGTCGACCTCTTTAGCATTGTCACGTGTCATCTCGGGAAATCTATTAATAAAACATCAACAAATTATTGAGAGGCCTTAGTTGCTTCGAGATTACCCATAGTTTAATCACTCTCTCCTAACACTGCGTTCATGAAATCATACTATGCATGGAGAATAATCATTTGTATCCATGTCGAGGCCACAGAGTTTGATGGCGTATCCCCTTTGTGTCTCCAGTCATTCTCCATCTGTCTCTTGATCCATTGTATTAATACGAACCGTCCGCCCTTTGTTGTCGGGCTTCCTTGTCGGGCCCTCCATGAGTCAGATCTGCATTAATGGTGGATTTTGCCTACCTGGAAGCCCCATCCTTGCTAGATAATTTGAGATTAAGTCGCCCACTTTCATTATAATACAGTCTTAAGTTCATAAACTTGTGAACTTATTCCATAATTACGTTTATTAGGTATGACCATTACATATTCCCAGTTGCACATGTGCACACCATTTGGGTGGGTCTTGTCTTGCAAAGTGGAGATGTCTTTTCATTTACCTTTAGTGCTTCTCTATATAAGCTCCTGCTTGCCCTCCAAAGGGTCATTGCAAGAACTCTTCAAGTCTCTCCATCTGTAGTTCTTCTCCTGGTCTCAGTTTGATCCTTGTTCTTTTCTTCATTGTCATAACTTCCTTTGATCACCAATGGCTTCTTCAGTTGCACGTGAGTGTTGGGCATCCACTTCCATGATAGATGATGAACTTGAAGGGTCCGTTAGCAATGACATACTCCTTTCCTTGCTCGAGGAATCGCCGCAGAGCGAAGAGCGCGATGACGAGCAGTTGAATGACGTCATCCGTTCTTTAGAAGCTGAGATTAACTTGGACATGGTCGACGGTCACGATTTGGTCGGAGGACTCGAATTCACCGGCGATTTTTTCGAAGAGCATGGCGGACGGTGCACTGCGGGGAATTCCACAGAACCCTTCTATTTCGATTGGATTGATATGGAGATGGCGCCTTCGTCACCAAGTGATGACATGAATTGGTACATGGACCAGTATGAAGATGATGAGATGATGAATAACATGGTTGAATTTGGAGTTATAAGTGACTATTCTCAGATTTACTATGGAGTTCCTCTTGAAGAGCAAGGTTACGGTTCTTTGTGGCAAGATACTTATGATGAGATGATCATGTAATTAAGGTCTCTGACCCTTTTTTCCTTTCTTTTCTTGGGTTTCTTCTTGACCCATAGGTCCATATGACCTGTTAGCTGTAGATTTTCTTTTTGGTACTCGGGTGTACAT
Source organism: Syzygium aqueum (assembly GCA_031216185.1). NCBI lineage: Eukaryota > Viridiplantae > Streptophyta > Magnoliopsida > Myrtales > Myrtaceae > Syzygium > Syzygium aqueum. Next base: position 31,619,192 of record CM062236.1, read on the forward strand.
TTCAATAAAATGCAAAAAGATGATTCTTCCTCAAGCCTTTCAAATTATTTTTTTTTTACAAATTTTGCACCATCTCTATTTTTCTCTGCATGTAAATGAGTGCTCAATGTACTTAACTAGTGACTTGAGGCAATTATGCTCTGCAAGGACTGACCCTGTGTCAACCTTTTAATTTGGACGAACTGATAAGTATATGTGATTGAACTTTCAGTCTTTCACCATTATGACATAAGATTTTTGAAATGACTTGTGATAGCTTTCTTAGTTTTGTTAATAAAATGCATTATTAATTGTAGGACTCACATGATCTTTTAACTGCCTTTAGTTGATATTGGCAAGACGGTGAATATCTTTATAAATATATTGTAACAAAGTCTTCTCTACATGTGCATTTATTTCGCGAAAAATAAATTATTTAAAAATCATTTTCCACAGAAATGATTGTCTGTATTTCTCATAAAAATGAATGGACGAAAAACATTTTTCTTATCGACAAAAATATTTAAACATAAATTGTTGTCGATAATGAAAATATTTTTTTATTAACTAATTAGTTCAAGCGATATAGACGATCATTTTTAAGAAAATACTTTCTCAATAAATTATTTTTCGTGAAACAAACACATTGTACGTGTTGTTTTCAAATGTTTCACCTATCAATGTATTTTTTTTTTTTTTTGGGTATGAAACAATGTAAATTATTAAAACCGGACTCTATTTATTACAAGAAAAGGTTTTTGTACTCTATCCACAAAAATAATAAAACATATGCACACTAATTTATCGACACTCATCCTTCTTCTCTCTTTTCATTATTTTACTATTTAATTCCAACTCATTTATATTGGGGAAATATTTATAATTTGAGCAGAAAAACATAATATAATTTTTTTTTCATAACATTCAGTAGACAAAAAACTTGTATTGCTTATAGATGCATCTCGGAGATATTATACCATTTACGATATATAATACTTCATATTATGTTTGCCAACATTTTGTTTTTTATACCAATTAGCTACCTTTGAATTTGATAATATAATTTTGCGTGTAATTTTTTTTACAAATAATAAACATCAAAATAGTGCTGTATATTATGCTAAAATATTTTCAGTTCTATTTTTTTAGTCCAGCGCGCAGTATTTCTTTCTCCCTTCAAACCTTGAAACAAGCTTGCTGGCACCAGTTCTTGTTCGTCAGTCCGTGTCGGTTGATCGCCCGTTTCACTTCCGACAATGAATCCACGCTCCCTCGTTGCTTCCGGCAGCAAATTTCGCCACCCACTCTCTGCAATTCCTTCTTCTTCCGTCGATCTTGATCTGCTCAAGAGGCTTCACCACAAGGACTGGCTGGCGCCGAACGAAATCATCAAGATCATCAAGATCCTGAGGGACCCCAATTCAATCATCGGGGCCCTGAACCAGTACGAGAAGCGAAAGGACTACAAACCCAACGAGGCTCTCTTCGCCTTGGCCATAGACAGGCTCGCTCAAGCCGAAATGTTTGACCCCATTGAAGACATCATGCGAAGAATCGTAAAGGAGAGGCCTTGCAGGTTGTCCGACGAGTTCTTCTACAATGTCGTTAAGATATATGGCAACGCGGCGGGTCGTATCAACCGAGCAATAGAGACCCTTTACGACATGCCCAAATATAACGTTTGGCCTTCGGTGAAGTGTTTTAATTATGTGTTGAATTTGCTCGTGTCGTGGAAGCTGTTTGATGCGGTGCATGAGGTGTATATGCGTGGGCCACAGCTGGGCATTGAGATTGATGCTTGTTGCTTGAATATTCTCATCAAGGGGCTGTGCAAGAACGGGAGTTTGGAAGCTGCATTCCAACTGCTCGACGAATTTCCTAAGCAACGCTGTCGGCCGAATGTGAAGACGTTCTCAACGCTGATGCACGGATTGTGCGAGCAAGGACAGGTCGACGATGCGAAAGCTTTGCTTGATAGGATGGAAAATGAAGGCATTTTCCCGGATACAATCACCTTCAACATCTTGATCTCGGGGCTTCGGAAGCAAGAGAAAGTTGGAGAGGCAATAGAGCTTCTAGAGAGGATGAAACTCAAAGGGTGTCAACCGAATGCGGGGTCTTGTCAGGAGGTTTTGTATGGTTTGCTTGATGAGGGGAGGTTCGTGGAGGCGAAGGAATTTATGGCTGAAATGATATCCGCAGGGATCAATCCCAGTTTTGTCTCTTATAAATTGGTGATAAGAGGTCTTTGCAAGGAAAAGTTGGTAGGGGATGTGGATTGGGTGCTGAAACGGATGGTCGAGCACGGTTTTGTCCCGAAGATGGGGATGTGGAGACAGATCCTTCAGAGCATGTTCTCCCGACATGCATGTGACGTCATTTTTCGTGAAAAGCTTCAGCAGAGTAGTTCGCTTGGAGAGGAAAAATATGGAACCGACGAACATTTTTCTTAGAAACTATGGTTTTTTGTCGGATGGAAAGTCTAGCCCCAAGATCAATCAGTGTGCTGATGACTACATAAAATTTATGGGAGGCAGCTCCGAGAGGAGAGAGCTAACCGGCATATGGAAGATTATGATAGGCAATGTATCATCGACACAGTTATCTTTAAAACCTTTCAATTAATAAACATCTTTCTCTGAATGATGAGATATCAACTTTTGGTTGCAGATGCAAGCCAGGATATAAACACATGCATCTTGGAAGCTCCAATGAGCCAGGTGCGGTGGTCTAATACTTTAGTTGCTATCTAACTGCAAGAAGCAAGAAGGTGAAAAATGTCTTGACTCAGGCGAAAGCTGCAGGTCTTGTTGGAAGAGGAGTTAAACTGTTGAATCTCCGGGACTCCGCCAATAAATTATCTATTGCCTGTGCCATGTCAAGCATCCTCGCGGGATGTTGAAATTCAAGAAAAGCTGTGCGGACGTGTGTTGTTTGCAAAATGAGAACCTGCAACAGTGAATGGTGATCAACTTGTGAGGTTGAGCATAGCGGTTGGAAGGATCTAGGAGTACTTGGGTGGATCTTCAAGGAAGACAGAAAACTGAAAGTCTCGCGAAACGTCCGAAAAGACCAAGACTCGTCTCCCTCTTCTCCAGGAGGGGTACAACGATACACAATTTCATTCAGTTCGGAAGAAGATCCAACTTCACTGGACGATCTCCTAGAGCCATTACTTGGAAGAAGGCAGTCATTTAGAACTCCATAAGATCAAACTGGTCATAATTTTAGACTTAAAAAGAAAGATTGTAGACATTGATATAGCTAATGCGGTGAACAGCCGCTGCATTTTCGGTTTTTAATTGCCAGTTTTCATTCTTCAGCTTTATTAGCCGCACACCAAGTCGTCAAGGTCTAGTCATTCATCCAGTGAAATGAACAATGGAGCTGTTCATGGTGAAGCATGAGGCAGACCTGAGACCATGTGAACATGTATCTTTTGGGGTCGAATGATAAAATATTCGCTTGAAGCACTAGTTATTCAAATGAATTCTCTAAACAAAATCCTTTACAAATTGACACGCTGTATAGACCACCCGTAATCTCAGTCACAGAGACAGAGGAAAGGGCATTAACCTCATACAGTGCCCCTGAATTTTGCCATCCACAACCTAGTCACTACCTTTTTGCGAGGTGCATATACAGAATAAAAGAGAAGAAAAGGAGGCAAAAAAAGTGTTCTAAATTGGAGCAGGAAAGTTCCAACAGCTTATCCTTTTTGTTCATCGAAGCTCAAAACTTTGTCTTCAGGAATTGGAACTGAAATTACTGCTTTCGGCTCAGCCTCATCTAATTTACCCTCGATAGACCCGTTTGAGCTCGTGGGCTCATCTTCTGCTCTCCCCGAACCTTGGACATTTGTATCCTTTGAAAGATTCCCCATATCCATTGTTTGATCACTTGTATCTGCCGAAATTTTGTTCCCATTTGAGATATCACCAAGACATATTGGTTGGGACTCGATTCGAATTGTTCCATCCATTGAAGTGTTCACCGATGGTGAGAGTGACTCGCCCTCGGAGGAATCAGATTGTGAAGATCCATTTCCTGCAACCGCAGATGATGAATCACCTTTAAATTTATTTGAACCTTTCCTCGAGAGTACATGCTTAATGGTGCGAGCTGATTTCTCTGCTTGCTTTAAAAAGTTCTTGGCTTTGTTTCTCTTATGATGTCCTCTACTCGGACTTTCACAGCCGCTCCCATCAGAATTTGTGATCCCTCCACCTGGAGCCCTAGCAGAAGCAGGCCTATCGATAGCCTCTTCTCCAGCAACAAAATTTACACCAATCTTCCTCGAGTTGATCGACCTAAGATTAGCATGTGGAGACGGAATAACTTCTCGAGACATGCTATTCTGATGTTCCACTTTGGGATTTCTTTGAAACAGCGAACTGATCCTGTGTATACCCCGCCGGACTGGGTTTGTTGATTGCTTATCATCCACTTTTTCATTGACGATTTCATCACCCTTTGAAACCGATATATCAGTGTTTGAACCAATGCAGCCGGAGGCATCATTTTGCTCCCCTTGAATCTCAGTATCAAGACGCCTACTGTTCCCTTTTCTGTGTTCCCACGTTTGTGGAACTTCACTTCCTGGTTGTTGAATCCATACTGCAGTCTCTTTCTGCCCATCAACTTCTATAGGTTCAAATTTGTCAGCCACTTTTGCAGATTTCCCCGATGACACAGATGAGGAGTCTTTGTTCGTTGTGTCAGTTGCCAAAGAGTCTCTTTTACTCTCCTCAGTTAATTGTTCACCGTCGGGTTGATGTCCATCATCCTGTCTCAGACAACATCGTGGTTCAGATGAAGAGGCCACAAAAAGGAAAAGGTTGTCCAGAAGAAAGTTCATTTTTTTTGAGGGGGGGGGTTGGACTAGGAAAATGGGAGGCAGCTATATAGGCTACGCCGCTACTCCCAGGAGGAACATTGCACTTTTCACACGTGGATGGGGTTACTTGGACGTAGATATGCTACCATCACCAAAATACTAGGGACGAGACTTGGACCCAAGCATTCAGCGATGAGATTAAACATGTTGACCACCGAACCGACCCCTTGGGAGCTTACTACAAATTCTCTTCTTTTCAGCAATATATAATGAAAGAACCTCACCTTTCTATTGCCATCGATAGTTATTGCGACATGCAGCCTTCCCATTGTAATCTTCTCTAGAGGCACCCATGTATCATGTCTCTGTCCATCGTTGAGATCATTAATATTTATAGAACAGGTTCTGCAGATAAAATAAAGCAAGTCAAGAAAAAGCCGACATGCAAATACTCACTCTGCCACTTTTCCAGGTGGTTCATAATTACGTGAATCATAATTGTGCGAATCACATTTGCAGAAAGAGGTTGAAATGCTAAACTTTCTTTGTTAAAATTGTTAAAATTAATAGCTTGATAATGATGGGGAAAGAACAATCAACAAAAGAAACAGGTGGAAACATAGACTATAAAAACATTCTTCCAAAAGAGAGAATAAAACATGCAAGGATAAACGAAAGCTAGTGCAACTTCCAGAGTCTGAAAACAAACCCGAGGGCATCATCAAAAATATAGTCTTTGTCATGAACTTCAAAATTCAAAGTATTAGGTGAGTCCCACGATATGATAGGAATCCTGAACTGCTCTAGCCATTTCGGAGCCAATGTCTTTTTCTGTATCTTGGTTTTGAATCTGTAAGGTCCCATCTGCCCTTTCACGTATGGATCAGCCAAGCCTGCAGATGATTCAAAGCAATGCAAATGGCAAACTATGAAATATGAGTGATGAGAAATTGAGCAGAGAGCAGAGCCAAAGAGTGTTGAAGACAAACCATTCAGATCCGATGGTTTCATTTCAGATGCTTCAATGACTTCTACTTTGGCATAAGCAACAGGCTCCTTCATGTCTATGGAGAACCATTTCTCTGTCATTCATTTACATTGTTTTAAGTTTCACAGATGCTCAATGGGTGCATGCTGAGAAATACCAGCAGGATGCACACTTGTATATGCATGTTTCTGGGGGGCGGGGGGAAGGCAATTGAAATGTACCTTGTGGAGGAGGACCAGCAAATTTCTCTACATCAACAACTAGCATATTGGGCTGCAAAAAATAGAAATGTTAAGGTTTTTAATCCTAATAACTATATTGTTCTAGTGTGAGACTAATAGATTTATAGGAAGGTGTGATGGTTTGCACATTAAATCCTGTTGGCCTCAAGAAGAAGAAGGCAATGACGATACAGGGAGCACAATAAAGATCTTTACCTCAACAAGCGTCTCCTCAAATGCAACAGATAAAAGATTATCCTACCAAAAGAAATGAAATTTTCAGTATCAGATACAGCAACACAAGCATACAGGAGAGGGAGAAGAGAGAAACTCATTGTACATAATATAAGATGTGATTAACTTACTAGCCATCCATCTATACCAGGAATTTCTGTCACATCAATACCATGGGTAAATAAAGGTTTCACAGTCATTTGGAAGTACGGTGGCTCAGCAAAGCACACCCTTAAACGACCAAGAAAAGGCCATCTAGGGATAAATTTTATTCCAACCAAGACCTGTGAGAGAGAAGCAGCACAATTAAATTAAGGGTCTTGTTAATGAGTGCCCCAAGGCACTGGTTAACCATATATACTTAATAAAAGAAAAAGTTGATTCCCAATGCATTGGTTATACATAGAATGAGACAGTTTGTGCATTGATCATAATAATTTGATCTTATTTGGGTGTTTAATGAGTGTCCCCAAGCACTTGTTCACAAAATCCTGGAAAACAAAACTGCCGTTGTTGGAGCTCACACGAACAATATATAGAGTCGAGAGCTACTTTTTTAATCTAGGTTTCCTAAAGCACAAATCTCATGATTTAGAAGAGAGAGAGAAGTCAATCCACCTCCCTTCGCTAAGCATATGCTGTACTGAGACTGAGCTATGAGTATTCTTCTGCAAAAGAAAGACAGCAATAACACCACACTAAAAGTTCCAGGTCCATATTATCAGTACCACCCTGCCTTCTTAAATTAACAGCTAACCAACCTAGCTAGTCTACCAGAGACAACGGAACACAAACTAAATCAGAGAAGAGTTTTTCTTGATCTCATCCTCCAAAAGTCTACTCAAGACAACTGACCACCGAGTGGACATGAAAATAGTCCAATGTCAACTACAGAAAAGATTATACTATCTCATCATCTAATTTATACCCGTACAATAGGAATTTCACACTCATGCATACATTATGTACCTTTCCTTCCACATGCATGCTGGTCAGATGCAACTTTGCCCACATTCCAAAGCCCAACCTTTTCCGCAGTTGAACGGCAAGTATCGCACTCATATTGTCTGCAGTGAGAAAATTCATTCCCAATTCTAGAACCTGCGAAAATTTCAAACTCCATTCAGACCATACTCCAAAATATTTTTCAAAAAATGCCAATAAACATATTACCAAGTGATCATCTTCTGAGCTTTGACGAAGTACCCGCATTTCTGTAAACATAGGTGGGTTCCTTCCCAAGTACAAATGCTGGACTAAGGCTTTCTTCTGCAGAAACAACCAGCATTTGCCATGACAAAGAAGAACATACAGACACGGATATTGGGAAGAAATAATTTTGGAATAGCGCACTCCAGCACATAGAGCAACCAATGGAAATAATCCATCACCAACGAGTTAAACTTAACTTATTTCACAACACTCTCTACTTCCAATACGATCATATTGACATACTCACTGAACATGATACAAGGAAAATCTGTCCTGGATAGGGGTCTCTCTTCAAAACATCGAATAGATAAGAGATGCAGAGTAAAAAAAAAAATACAAAGCACAGGACAATATATAGCAAATGCAGCATTTCATATCCACCGTTGTGGTTAATTGAACATTCTCAAATAGCCCAAGAATAGTAAACAACCCTTCTAGCCTACAGAGTTTGGTCAGGCACACTTTCAATCATCACAATGTCAGATTATATGAACAAAAGTAACAGTGGCATCACTTTGAAAGGAACAAATATGAAGAATGAGATTGTTCATACAGCAGTCCACGGTTTGTACTTCTCCAAGAACCAAGGTATGATAGGACGGAGAATCTTCTGCGATGTAATTTGCTCCATGCAGATAGGCCATATCTTCTCCACAGCATGGTTCAACCACCTAACTGTCTCGGAATCAGTAAGAACCTGGACAAAAGAAAAGTTAGCGATGCCAGACAAATCTAAGAACCCCACCATGCACCAATCAAAGAGAAACGAAATATTGAACTTGCAAGCATACCTTTCTCTGGTTTGATTGTGTCTTTTCCTCAAACTGGACTTTCTTTCGCAACCTCATGATGAAAACCTCATGCACCTTAACAAAGAAGAAATTCGCAGGTGTAAGCCCGTGGACATGCATAGACCATAATACTTCCATTTCATAACGAGCCACTTCTTTTTGTTCAGATATTTCAAGCACCAGAAATCAGAAAGATTCCCTGTTAGCCCTTGGTAGGGCTAACACAAATTCAAACCAAAACGGAGGAAGGAATTGACCGCTTTACCAGGTAGAGATAGATCAAGGAGACGAAGTAGGCGAGTGCTGTGCACCGATCGAATTTGGAAAGCAACCAAAGAGCAAACAGCACAATGCACACATGGTGCATCATTGAAGCCTGTGTTACATCCATTCTTCTTCCTCTTCTTCACCTTCTTCTTCTTCAATCTCGCCACACTAAATCCAAATCCTCAATACCAAACACCGCTTGATTCTGTACACACAGATGGACCCTTATTGAACTTTTTTTTTTATGGATATACCCTCGTGCTCGGACAACAACTACGCACGCGCTCTCTCTATCTTCATGAAAAAAACAAGATCAGGGATCGAAACTAAAGCCACATAATTTGAGATTCATGATCCGCAAAACGGAACAACAACAACAAAGGGTCCACGAACAAGCGATAAAACCAGATATGTACAGAAGAATCTTTCGACAAGAAAGGTTGAGGATGGACAGGCAGGTTTCCCGTAGGAAGAACTCAAAACTGACTCCTTGCTGCCAAATGGATACCGCAAGCACGAGTCTTACTGCTGCAGAAGCAACGAAAACGGCCAAAAGCTTTTATATTAACATCTTTCCACTAAATTCTGTTTAATTTCGCTAATTTTTATTTAGGGAAAAAGCTCACCACAAACTTCTGCCTCAGTGACACATTTACCCCGAACTTTTCTTTGTGACACCAAAACCCGACTTTCTTTTTGTGACACATTTACCCCAATTCATTTTGTCCATGGGCATTTTCGTCTTTTTGACTTTTTCTTTTTGTTTTTTCTTTTTTTTCCTTTCCGGCGAGGGGCTCGCCGGCGTCCGGCGAGGGCTGCCCTCGCCGGATCCGGCGAAGGGGGCCCTCGCCGGCGTCCGGCGAGGGGGGCCCTCGCCAGATCCGGCGAGGGCGGCCCTCGCCGGCGTCGGGCGAGGTTCGCCCTCGCCTGGGCGAGCGAGGCGGCCCTCGCCCGACTCAGGCGAGGTCGACCCTCGCCGGCGTCGGGCGAGGGTCGACCTCGCCTGAGTCGGGCGAGGGCCGCCCTCGCTCGCCCAGGCGAGGGCGGACCTTGCCCGACGCCGGCGAGGGCCGACCTCGCCTGAGTCGGGCGAGGGCCGCCCTCGCTCGACGCCGGCGAGGCGGCCCTCGCCCGACTCAGGCGAGGTCGACCCTCGCCCGACGCCGGCGAGGGTCGACCTCGCCTGAGTCGGGCGAGGGCCGCCTCGCTCGCCCAGGCGAGGGCGGACCTTGCCCGACGCCGGCGAGGGCCGACCTCGCCTGAGTCGGGCGAGGGTCGTCCTCGCCTGGGCGAGCGAGCCCTCGCCCGACGCCGGCGAGGGCCGCCCTCGCTCGCCCAGGCGAGGACGACCCTCGCCCGACGCCGGCGAGGGTCGACCTCGCCAGATCGGGCGAGGGCGGCCCTCGCCCGACTCAGGCGAGGTCGGCCCTCGCCGGCGTCGGGCAAGGTCCGCCCTCGCCTGGGCGAGCGAGGGCGGCCCTCGCCCGACTCAGGCGAGGTCGACCCTCGCCGGCGTCGGGCGAGGGTCGACCTCGCCTGAGTCGGGCGAGGCCGCCCTCGCCGGCGTCGAGCGAGGGCGGCCCTCGCCCAACTCAGGCGAGGTCGGCCCTCGCCGGCGTCGGGCGAGGTCCGCCCTCGCCTGGGCGAGCGAGGGCGGCCCTCGCCCGACTCAGGCGAGGTCGACCCTCGCCCGACGCCGGCGAGGGTCGACCTCGCCTGAGTCGGGCGAGGGCCGCCCTCGCTCGCCCAGGCGAGGGCGAACCTCGCCCGACGCCGGCGAGGGCCGCCCTCGCCGGATCTGGCGAGGGCCCCCCTCGCCGGACGCCGGCGAGGGCCCCCTTCGCCGGATCCGGCGAGGGCAGCCCTCGCCGGACGCCGGCGAGCCCCTCGCCGGAAAGGAAAAAAAAGAAAAAACAAAAAGAAAAAGTCAAAAAGACGAAAATGCCCATGGACAAAATGAATTGGGGTAAATGTGTCACAAAAAGAAAGTCGGGTTTTGGTGTCACAAAGAAAAGTTCGGGATAAATGTGTCACTGAGGCAAAGTTTGAGGTTGCGCTTTTTCCCTTTTATTTATTTCCCAGCAGATCCAGAGCACTTTCCCACTCTTTTTGTACTTATTTCCGGAATAATACCCTCGTCCAACCAACAACTGTGCACGCACTCTCTCTATCTTCGCTATACAAAAAGAAAGAAAAAAAAGAAGAAAAAGGGTCGAAGCTAAAGCCACAAAAATTTGAGATTTACGACCCCGTAAGACCGAACAACAACGAAGGATCGACGAACGAGTTACAAGAAAAAAAATCCCAAACACACACAGCCCGCATCACCACCACCATCACCATCATCATCATCGTCCTCAAGTCAAGCGAGTGATGTGAAACGCAATCAAAGACTCGTTATTATTTGCCCATTGAACCGGAAAATCAAGATATAGACAGGGGCATTTCTTTAATATTTAGTTCAGCCGGAACCATAAACAATGAATTATCGTCATTACCTAAACCATTAATGGGGAAGACAAAAAAAGAAAAAGAAGAAAAGAAGGAGATATACTTTCAACGTACAGACGAAGTAACCGGGGCAAAGTGACGACGCAAACCGGACCCAGAAGCGAGACTGTCGAGAGGAAGAAGACAACAACCAACGAAGCAACGCGAGGACGAAACAGAACGAAGGAAGCGGAGGAGGAAGGAGGAAGAAAGAGAAAGGCTGGCTGGGAGCCGGGCGGACTCCACGTGTCGGCGACGGGTCGGATACGTGTCCGCCGTTGATTACGTGGATAAAAACATATACTTTTTACCTGGGAAACGATCGAATGCGCAGTTGATTTTGCGTCGAGACATCGTAGGCCGTCGGATCTATTCATGAGGCGCCTGATCGCGTCGTCGAATCCCCCTGTCGGATGTCGGCCGTCTGATGAAGATCCCTGGCGGCTTTTGTGCGGGCCCACGAACGTGACCGGGAAAGGTGAAGAAACGAAGAGGTAAGAACCATGTGGATAAAGAGATTCGACCCCCCCCCAAAAAAAAAGGTGGATAAAGAGGACATGTACACTAGATAAAATCGGAAAAAGAAAAGCACAGAACAAAAGAGCAGCGAGTATATCCTTACCTGTCGTCCCCCCTCCGTCGACTTCGATGCAGAAAGGACTTTTGCAAAAGAGGGGCCACGGACGTTGACTTTTGGCTCGACGACGGTCATGCGAATGTTGTAGCTTGGCACATGGGATTTCCCGTGCAGGAATCGAACGTCGTTCGAATCCGGCAATTGCGTCGATGATCGTGTCCCTGGATTGCATGAGAAATTATCTCGGGGAGGTCGGTTCGGCTCAGGCATTCATCTATTTGGTTGCTTAGCCCGGAAGGAACGTGAGAAGATAGTAATTTGTTAGGTCATGCTAGCTAAATACGTGAAAGGTTGATGCATATTATATTTTATCACGTAAAAGAGAGTAGTTTGCCACACTACTCTCGCCGTCTACTCCCACTTTTTATTGGGGGTAAGCAAAAGGAACCGTCCGGACTGATCGGTTCTGGATAGTTCTCGAAAGAATCGGTTCGGTTTCCGGTTCTATAAAATTGGAACCGGTAAATTTCAGTTCAGTTCTCGGCTCTAGTTGTAAAACCACCCGGACCGGACCGTTCTTTTTTAGTTCTCAAAAGTTTGTACAAAAACCCTAATTTATCTCCCATTTTACGGAGGAAGGTCCTTTAAAGCTAGAGCGATTATGTTTACTTGTACACGCGTGAGTAAGATGACAAGAACAAATTAAAACATAGCAATAATTGCTCATTTCAACCAAAATTTGCCACAAATTGGAAAAATTTATATGAAACCTACAAATTCTACATGTAACTTGTTGATTGTAAAAACACATTAATTATCATAAATATCTTCAATTTCATCTTGAATATTAACGATTAATAAAAAAAAATTGAGTATATCGCTGGAGCTATTGGGTCATCCGGGAATCGGACTAATAGGTCTTGTTCGATTTCAAGAGTCACCCGTCCATTTCTCGTTCTAAAAAATGGGAACCGGTCCCTCTAGTCCAGTTTTTGGTTCTTGGGCAGAAATTGGACTGCCGTGGAACCAATAACTTCTACTTTTTACAATCTGTCTCAATTTTGTTTTTACCTTTATGTACACCATGGTGCAACACATGATATTACAATTTGATCTCAACATAGAGTAGGCGTCTTCGGAATCACATCACATCACACTCAATTTAACATTTATCCTTTGCGGATGCTTCGTTTGTTTTTCACACAAAATTAACCAAGTAAGTTTTGTAGTAAGCGTCTTGATTATAAAATCATAACCGATGATCCTTTATCAGTATTGCGTCTTCCAAGTCATCTACGTATTTCCAAGCTTATGAGATAGGAAGGAAGTAATTTTTTATTATTATTATATGAAATCTAGATTATAAGCTATCTACATTCGATTTGTAGATTTTCAATATAAATAAATGGTGTCTCGGGCTCTTTTACCGATGTGTCAGATATTAGAAGATTTTCGTTAAAAATATTTAAAGAGAAAAACTATGCTCGGCGTATATTCACTCGTCTCGCTAATAGACACAAGACATGTTTTTTGGGATAGGCACATATCGACGTCGCATTTCCACTTCGATAACAAATCTAACCCAATCAAAATTATTGAAATTCTCCAAAATAAAACCATTCTAGAATATGAAAGTTAGAGACGATAACAAATCCAACCCAAAAAAAATTTCATAATTAAAAAAAAAACTAATTATTAGGTTAAGTCCAAATTTGCTATAACTTTTCTTTATCTAAAAACAGTCTCATTACTTTGTTGATGTGGATTTATTATTGACGTGGAAGTGTCACGTCAAGTTGGGACTGGATTACGAGGTATATTTTTGAAAACAAATTGAATTTTGGTGATTTTTTTTACATAAAACAAAATTCGGGGCAGATTTGAGATTGGATTTAAAGTTTGAGATTTTTTCTAAGACAAAAAAAGTTCAGGGCAGATTTGAGACTAAACCTAAAGTTTGAGATTTTTTATGAGAAAAAAAAAGTTCGGGGCAGATTTGGGACTTGATCTAAAGTTGAGGGATTTTCAGGAAATTAGGCCCAAGATGACTAACCCGTAAACGATGCGTCGAAAGATTCTTTTGTACATATTTGATTTACAGATGTAATGAAAAATAAGTAAAAAAAATTATTGAGATTCTCAAGTGGAATGTCCATTTAATTTAAAATTTATTTTTTAAATGAAAAAAATAAAACAATCTGAATATTTTTTTAATTGAAAACATTGTCTATGCTAGCGTCGGCCGTACCACATGAGACGACTGTCGTCCATGCCAGCTATATTCAATAAAAAGATAAAAAAAACTGATAGATTGTCAAAATGTTTATGATTAAATTGATTAAATTGAAAGGTTAAGTAATGTATTGACATCCGTACAATAAATTTAAGATTTTTTTTATAATTATTCTAATTTATTTAATCTGATACCATAATTCAACTCAAGTGAAGGACCGATCCGGTCGCACAAATGCAACATTTCAAGCCTGGGATCCAATCGTGATAGCTGGTTTGGCATAATTATATCAAATACATTTTTTTTCCTTCTTTCTTTTGCGGTGGTCAAATACTTTTTTTAAAAAATATTTTATTTACGCATCGGACTCAGCCCACTCTATCATAAAAAAGAAAATAAAAAAACCAATTCAAAACGGAACTACTAAGCGAAAAGGCGCTGCGAAAAAGGATTCGAACTTTCGGATCCAAAGTGCTAAATCGCATTAAGTGCTCATCTTAAACTCCCAATATAAATCTGTTCGTATGGCCTAATGCAACAAAGACATATTAGTATATTGGTAAAATGGATGAGTCAGGTCGAAAATGGTCCGTCTTAAATTGACCAATTAACTTGTATTTTTTATTCATTTTCATGTAATACAAATATGGTGACTCGTGTCCAATCAATACCTAACCCAATCCACTAAAATACTTATATATAGGAAACCAAAGCTAAGGTGAAAATATGAGGTGAGTGAGCATGAGATCGAATGAAAACGAGATAGATTCATAAAGATAAGTTAGGTCTAGCCGAGTTGTGAACCCATTTAACGTACATAGTAAATTTATTCATAACCCATAAAGTTGGGTCCAATTCCATTTATGATTTATTTACTCTAACTCACATAATAATTTAACTCATCAAATATGAGTTACGAAATGAATTTATGACCCATTTTAATTTGGCTAACGTATTTGTTCCTCCCGATTTCGTCAAGGTTTGATCAAATAAGCATGTCACGGCTGGTTTAAAAAGATCTGATTACGATAAGATGGAGATGGTCGGCAAAGGTGCATTCTTCGAACACGACTCTAGAATAATATTAATATTTATATAAAATGATACGTTGATTGGCAACTTGGAAGGGCCATTTGAGATCAGAACGCGTAGGGTACGACATGATGAACAATAATGGCTCGTCTTGTCACGTGGGGCCTTGCCGACACTGTTTTGTTCATCGTCAGACTTTTGATCACTCAGTTTTATCTTTGAACTCTGGCCCACAGCCACATAGCCCCACTCCTTAGCCGACGCTATGTAAAATGGCAATAAATATTATTTAGAAAAAATTATTAAAAAAATCTTAAATCTATTACATGAATGACAGTTTGATCCTAAAATTGCTAATGTACCAATTTAATCCTAAACTTTTTGACGATTTATCAACATAGTGCTTCCAACCAAATATCAAAATAATAAGTTTAAGATTAAATTGACAAATCTTCAAAAGGTTTAGGACTAAATTGATAAATTATAAAAAATACTTAGGATTAAATTGGCATAATTAAACGATTGAGAATTGAATTGACTGCTAAAAAATAGTTTTATGACTTTTTGGACGATTATCCCAATATATTTACGGACCATTTTTTCTTCATATGTTTGGTATGAAGTGGTATATGGTTAGATTTATTTTCATGAATGAAATATAAAGGGAAAAAGCCACCAAAAACCCCAAACTTTGCCCTCAGTGACACATTTACCCCGAACTTTTCTTTGTGACACCAAAACCCGAACTTTCTTTTGTGACACATTTACCCCAATTCATTTTGTCCATGGGCATTTTCGTCTTTTTGACTTTTTCTTTTTGTTTTTTCTTTTTTTTCCTTTCCGGCGAGGGGCTCGCCGGCGTCCGGCGAGGGCTGCCCTCGCCGGATCCGGCGAAGGGGGCCCTCGCCGGCGTCCGGCGAGGGGGGCCCTCGCCAGATCCGGCGAGGGCGGCCCTCGCCGGCGTCGGGCGAGGGTCGCCCTCGCCTGGGCGAGCGAGGGCGGCCCTCGCCTGACTCAGGCGAGGTCGACCCTCGCCGGCGTCGGGCGAGGGTCGACCTCGCCTGAGTCGGGCGAGGGCCGCCCTCGCTCGCCCAGGCGAGGGCGGACCTCGCCCGACGCCGGCGAGGGCCGACCTCGCCTGAGTCGGGCGAGGGCCGCCCTCGCTCGACGCCGGCGAGGGCGGCCCTCGCCCGACTCAGGCGAGGTCGACCCTCGCCCGACGCCGGCGAGGGTCGACCTCGCCTGAGTCGGGCGAGGGCCGCCCTCGCTCGCCCAGGCGAGGGCGGACCTTGCCCGACGCCGGCGAGGGCCGACCTCGCCTGAGTCGGGCGAGGGCCGCCCTCGCCCGATCTGGCGAGGTCGACCCTCGCCGGCGTCGGGCGAGGGTCGTCCTCGCCTGGGCGAGCGAGGGCGGCCCTCGCCGGCGTCGGGCGAGGGCTCGCTCGCCCAGGCGAGGACGACCCTCGCCCGACTCAGGCGAGGTCGGCCCTCGCCGGCGTCGGGCAAGGTCCGCCCTCGCCTGGGCGAGCGAGGGCGGCCCTCGCCCGACTCAGGCGAGGTCGACCCTCGCCGGCGTCGGGCGAGGGTCGACCTCGCCTGAGTCGGGCGAGGGCCGCCCTCGCCGGCGTCGAGCGAGGGCGGCCCTCGCCCGACTCAGGCGAGGTCGGCCCTCGCCGGCGTCGGGCGAGGTCCGCCTCGCCTGGGCGAGCGAGGGCCGCCCTCGCCCGACTCAGGCGAGGTCGACCCTCGCCCGACGCCGGCGAGGGTCGACCTCGCCTGAGTCGGGCGAGGGCCGCCCTCGCTCGCCCAGGCGAGGGCGAACCTCGCCCGACGCCGGCGAGGGCCGCCCTCGCCGGATCTGGCGAGGGCCCCCCTCGCCGGACGCCGGCGAGGGCCCCCTTCGCCGGATCCGGCGAGGGCAGCCCTCGCCGGACGCCGGCGAGCCCCTCGCCGGAAAGGAAAAAAAGGAAAAAACAAAAAGAAAAAGTCAAAAAGACGAAAATGCCCATGGACAAAATGAATTGGGGTAAATGTGTCACAAAAAGAAAGTTCGGGTTTTGGTGTCACAAAGAAAAGTTCGGGATAAATGTGTCACTGAGGCAAAGTTGGGGTTTTTGGTGGCTTTTTCCTAAATATAAACAATGTTGGAGATAATATAACCTTTTGACTTTTAGCGTTCAATATATGGTTTTTCTTTTGTTTCTTTTAGTTTTTTTGAAATATTGAGCACCTCAAGTATTTGAAGGAATGTTAGTATAAAATAATATGGTTGGGAAACAAAGTTCTAAAGAAGAGCCATCCATACCGTTATCAACATATCGTGGGATTATTTCGAAAGTGATAATAATTGAGGAAATAAGAGTTTGCAAAACAAGGAGTACAATCTTTTCGAGCTTCACTTGATTGGGTTTTGGAAAAACTTTGTCGTGTTCTCATTATGTTGGTCGAGGCACAAGATAAGACACGAGCACGAAAAACACTTAGAAAGAGAAGTTATGAGATAAAGATCTTTGTTCCTTACATTAATAACTGATTTATCTAGTTGGAGCGTCTTAATCTATACGAGGCATATGGGGTTGTTGAAAAATGAAGCGATAGGAAGATGTATCATCACATCACCAATCGATTAGATTGATGGATATGATCAGTCACTGCATGCAACTGGACACAATTTGGGCACGAGACGGGCCCATATAGTGTAATGCCTTAAAGGGTAGGTGGGATCGATAGAGATCAACGTGTTCAATTTTCAATATTTGAATTGGGTCTTGACATTGATGTCCAATCCAAATTGAGCCCGTGATGGGGGCTTGTTAGACCCTTCAATGGCTCCTCGGGATGAGAAGGCTTCTCCTCCCAATGAAGTCCCAATCTCAAAATCACTCTACCATACCTCAAAAACGTTCACGGGGACTTTATCTAGACTCGTTTATTTCGTGAAAAATAAGTAATTTTAAAAATATTTTTCTAAAAAGTAATTACTCGTATCGTTTGTATTAAGTGATTAAGAAAAAATATTTTCATTATCAACAACAGTTCATATCTAGTTTTGTAAGTGATACAAATTATCGTTTTAGGAGAATGTTCCCTAAATTGCTTTATTTTTCGCTAGACAAACAGAGCCGTAGTGTCATGTTTGTTTTTTGATTAAGAGTTATTTAACCAACATGGATGAGGTAATAAGGAAGCGATAAGATGCATTTTAATCGCCGACTGAATGTTTGTCTAGCTAATTACCCAATGAAAAGTATTGGAATCTTTTTATGATATTATAGACTTGCATCCTATCTTAGTTGCACCGGATTAATCATCCATTGTTATTTATTCACGATATTAAGCTAATTAATTTAATCTCATGAAAACATAATTTCTTAAATACTTTACAATGTCCAAGACGTGGTGATAGTCGGAAGTTCATCACTGCAAAACAGATGCATAATATAAAGAAAGTAACAGATACTGTAATAAATTAAAAAAAAAAAGAAATTACCATTAAGTTTATTACCTGGTTTACTTGTAAAAGATAATATATTTCTATTTATGCGTGATAAATTCGGATCCAGTCTCAAATAATCAGTGAGATTAGCTCACATGTTCGAGAAACAGAGATAGTACATACAGAGAGTCCCAAGGCATTGCCAAAAGGGCAGGCGGAAAAATGACACGTCATTACCTAAGTTTCTATCAAGGAAATCGTATATGAAAATTCACGCACCGCATGCATGCGCATTGTGATTGTGATGCTAATATCCTTTAAAATTAACACATTTAGATTTCTGAACCCCATCTTGGTAAAATCAAGGTGTGCCAAGATATCAAATATCAAATATCAAATTGAGGAGACTTTTGTGGCATCGTGTGCAGAAATGGATGAATAATATGGAAAGGTACAGATCGAAGAGAGAACGATCTTGCTCAAGACCACGCAGTTTGTTCACGTTGCACCCCATCAGGGTTTCGGGTCTGTCCTGTCGAGTTTCGGCCGTGCTAATACTTTTATCAAGAATACAACTATATATACCCATTGGGAGGAGCTGGAAGAGCACTATGATGACAGTCCTTTGACCCTGATGCGTCGCTGATCATGCGTATAGGTTGCGTTGGCCTGGCGCAAGATCTCTCTCTCTCCATCCACGACTTTCGCATGCCCTGTGATTCTTTGATTTATTTAGGATCAAGACCAAGACGTGGTGCTCGAGAATTTCTATACAGTTCAGTCAAGGGACATCTTAGGATTTCTCAGACAGAAACCCTTCCCTGTTAAATGTTGATCCGATGTACCAAACTGTTTCTCTGGATTTCTTACCTCGTCCAACATAGAAAACTTTTCGGAGGTTATTCCGGTGCTTAACTAAGTCGCCATTTACCTATTAACCCAACCTTTTACGAAACTCGACATGGTACTGAGTCATCGGAGACCTCACAATGTGTAAGCCTTTATTGAGTCGCTACTTTTGTAGTGTATGTAGCGTCATTGTTGCAATGAGAACCGGCGAGACGATCCCAGTATTTTCACATCGTTTTCTTTTGGCCTTTTATGCTCGCCTACTAATGTATTTACGTGGAAGCATTTGTACACGGCTTTTTCGGTCATCGATCTCCGTCACTAATTTTCTCGCCATCTTTAGTTGACGATCTTACTTCATCTCTTTCGATGTGGAATTATAGCCTGATTCAACAATTGGATCTTTTGGACAAACCGGGTTACTAAGGTTGTAAATGATAATTATTCTATTTCTATTTGAAATAGAATTTCGTTTGGTAACGCAATTTCATTTTCTATTTCTAAAACAAATTTTTGTTTAAGAAATAGGTTTTGAACAAAAATGAGAAGTTAAAATTTTCTACTTTTCCATTTCTGGAACATAAATGAGAAGTTAAAATTCTTTTCATTGCTCGCTCTTATTACTAGTCGGTCGCCCATCCGCCGCCCATTGCCGCCCACTTGCCGACCGTTGCCTCCCGCCATTCTCTGTCTCTCGTCACTAGCTACCATGGGTTGCCGCCTGTTGTTCATCGGCCACCGTCTCCCACTGCTGGCCGCTTTTCGCCCGCCGCTGCTCACCTCCCATCGCCGGTCACTATCTCCCGCTGACGGTCACTCTCCCCTCGTCGCCGCCTGCCTCCCACCATTGGCTATTGTCTCTGGCCGCTGGCCGCCCTCCTCCCACCGCCGCCCTACTCCCACGGCTGCCCACCTCCTCTCACCGCTGCCCACCTCCCGCCACCAGTTGCCGTGGACCGCCGTCCACTAGCCACTGCTCCCGTCTTCGAACGCACTCCTCTCGGCGCTGCTTGCCTCCCCTCACTGGCTGCCGCCAGCCAGCCACTGTCTCCCCGCCGCCAGTCGCCCTTCTCCTGTCATTGGTAGCCTCCAGCCGCTGTCCTTCGCACTGGCTGCGTCGCCGTTTGCCATCGTCTCCCACCATCGCCCGCCGTTTGCTACCACCATTCGCCGCCCGCCGTCTTTTGCTGCCATTTTCCTGCCGTCCACTCGCTGGCCACACGATAAGGAAAAATTTTATGTCATTATCAAATAAAATTTTGTTTTATAAATAGAAATTTTGTGTCGTTATTAAATATATATTTTTATTTAAAATTCGTTATCAAATAAATTCTTACAGAAAATTGATTTATGAAATGGAACGAAAGTCATTCGCAACCTAAGCTTTTTGAACGGGTCAAAACAGAGACCTTTCATATATCGAAAGGTTGATATCATTATAATGACACATAGCCCGACAGAGACATGTATATGTATCCTCTTGAATCCGCCATCAGTTTTGTCTCCGAGTCATTAAATTTGGTCCGAGTGCGGTGGGTCCATAGATCGTGCGTAGCTGAATTCTGATCAAACAGCATTAAAAAGTTGAAATCGATGACGTTTAGGATATAGTTTCCATCTGACCAAACTAACCTTTTATTTTTACTTGTAACAACTCAAGTTATCTAGCACTTAATATTTAGCACTTTTGATTTGAAAGCATTAATTATGTCGTTCCATTAAGTCTCACTTAGAAAAAAAAGACAGTGAAAGTCATTTTCAGGTATTGACTGTAGGATTTATAAAAAAAAGGCTAGTTCCTTACATCGATCCCACTTAATTAAAAAAATTCATTTGGTTTAAAAATTACTATATTATGATTTTATGTATGGATTGTTTTTTTTCCCAAGAACAAATTTCACTTAATTTTGATATGTTGGAATCAAATTAGTTATTGAAAAAGTTAAAACAGAAAAAAAAATAAAGCACTAAAATCCCACACTAAAAATATATGTTGTTTTAGCGCAACTGGATTTATTCGAGCAATTTGATTTAGCGAGGTAGAAAAATTATGCTAAACCAAATAAATTCACTTAGTATAAAAAAGGTCCTTTACTTTAAAATGACAAAAATATTGACACTTATCTCAAACTTACAATAAAATAGTCAATCGTTCATAGTTATTTTTATTTTGTAATTTTTCCGCAAACATATTTCAAATATGGCTTTCGTTATTTTTATTGGCTTAGGAAACTTAACACCATAGCATTTTTTTTTCTACCACATATTAATATTACGCCTTCAGAAAAAAATAAAATAGTTTTCTACACGATTATAACATATTTCCATTATACTAATCTCATATTTTTTTTTGTTATATCACATCTCATATTTTTATAATACCAACATTTGCATACACCAGGTCAAAGCGGGGGCTAAGTAACTAGCATCTTTAAAAACCATAGTTAATTTCAACAATTTCGCCGGTTGCGACCTCGGTCCTTCTTATCGATAAGAGGAAAAGAATTTGGTCTTGAGCTCACTACCACCACCGAGCAACCGCTCCTTAAACGACGCAGATGGTATTATCTTCGATGAGATAATTTTCGGAAATGAAAATTTTTTATTAAAAAAAAGGGCAGAACTCGTGGTACAAAACATAAGGTAGAGAAAAAAAAATCTGGAAAATCAATGCCCTAATTAATCTTTTTATAATGAAGAAACCGTTTGAAGGACACAGAGAAAAAGGTGAAGGTTGACTTGGTCTGAATCATCAGTTCTTCTTGTCCTTCACGGTGCTCGTGCACTTCCCAGACACCTCTTTCTCTCTCTCTCTCTCGCTCGATAGAGTTTTAGATCCAATCAATACAACACCGGATCAAGATCACTCGCTCGTTTCGCTGCAAGCTCCCGCGATCTTAGCGCACCACCGATCAGGATGGCCAAGGACGAAGAGCAGAGCAGAGGCATTTCCGCCGCCACCGGCGGCGGCGATCACCCGCCTCAGTACGGCACGTTCCAGGGCGTCGCCAACTACCCTCCTCCGCCGCCTCCTCATGCGGCGGCGATCGGCTTCCCTCAGCCGGTCCCCCCTCCCGGCGCCTCCCGCGATCCCTCCGCGCCTCCTCCGTACCACGTCCAAGGTTATCAGGCCGTTCCAGGTGAGCTTGTTGGTTCATCGAATCACCGGGCGCCGATTTCGGATTCTTTTGGAGGTTTTTAAGTTGCTACCGGTTTCGTTTCGTCCGATCCTACATTGATTGAGCTAGACAAGCCTGCTTGAATCACTGGTTTCGTTAGGTCATGAAGTACGGAGTTGTTCGTGATTAGTTTTTGTTTTCCTCTGTCGGGATCACATGTTGCAGGTTATCCAGTTGCCGAAGGAAGGCCCGTGAGAGAACGGCGCCTGCCTTGTTGTGGCCTTGGTTTCGGCTGGTGCCTGTACGTCTTTCTCGTCTCCTCTGTTTTCTTTCTTTTTCTTCATCCCCCTCGAAAAATTTATCTCATCGCCACAATCGCAATCTTAGATGATATCGATCGAGGGTTTTGCGGCGATATAGGTTGAATTTCATTTCATGCTTGTTTTGCAAAGCGTGTAGCATACTTACAGAGGCCGATTGTTCTGTGTCGCCTGTTCTTTCTTTTCCTGAAAAGGTTGATTCATGTGATAATCGATGGATGGTAATAAGGATTCGTTTTTGCTCCTTGCAATGTGTGTCCCACTTCCACCCATTATCTCATTTCCGCAATTCTTTCTTTGCTGAGATACTTTCTATGAATGTGGTGTTGAAGGTTCATCATCGGTTTCTTTCTGGCCGGCATCCCCTGGTACGTCGGGTTGTGTTTTGCAGTCTGCTGCAGACACAGAATGGACTACCGAGAGAAGCCCGGCTACATTGCTTGTACAATTGCCGTGAGTATATGAATCTCCTCCCATTCTCATTTCCATGGTTCTTTGAAATTGGCTGCACGATCATAGATGTGCCTTCCTCACTTCGGCACCCTCCACGTGAAGCTCGCCATTGTCTCTTTTTTAAGTATTGGTCCTGTTGCCATGGCTTGTTGGTTATGTTTGTGTTGTTCTTGTTTGTTGTCATATAGGAGTTAAAATCTTTTATTCTAGTATACCTCCAATTCAGATAAAAGTTGAAGTTACTCGCTCATCGTGCAGGCCATTCTTGTAACGATCGCTATAATTTTCGGGGTGACAAAAGGAGTCAATGATCGATAACCAAGTTGGAGGCTGAGCCAGCTTCTGTATGGATAAACAAACTCTATGTGCCCTAGTTTGTGCACCTCTCTCTCTATGATTTCTACGACTGGGATTGGTGTTCTTGGTGAACGCACATTTGTTGTATCCTGTTAAACAGCGATATATGCACCAGTTGAAGAATTGATATGATTTTCTTTATAGCATGGAGGGGTTAAATTTGCGCTGCATTGGTGTTTGTTTGAGATATTACTTGATATCTTTATGAGGGGTTGCAGACTCTTCTTACCTGTAATAATGAAGGGAACCAAAATCTTATCTCCATCTGAGATTTGCTTTCTCAGTTGCAATGGCAATTTTTTGGAAACCATCGACAGATTTTTAACCAACATATAGTCGCTATATTCGTCACTGCTCCTTGAACATGGCGGATCAGATCGAGAAGTACAGCGATGGCTTGAAATGCAATTGCAAAATCACCAGAGACAGGAGAGACTTTTGCTGTTTGTGACGGAACCTTTGTGTGAAGCAAACACCAGGACAAGAACAAGGCAGTAAGGATAAAGAGCTCACACAAAGATTTTTTCTATGGAATATCAAGCGGCACTTAAGATTTGTTCCAGAACGTTTTTCCTCAAGGCATTCTACAGAAAGAACTATGACCGTGTTGGCCAGCCAAAAGAGGATACCACGTCCAAGATACCGTCACAAATGAATGGATATATCTACCCCTAGAATGTGGCCATGTTTCCTGTCATACAAATTCCGTGACAACTGCTCGAGCCACAAATTGCAGCATGGCAAGACAAATCAGTCGCGGCAGGCTTTAGGTAGGACTCGACTCCAACAGAGGCAGCTTTCCCTAAATTGGAGACTAGACAGATCCTTGTGACTTAAATTGAAAAAGAGATCCTAGTGGCATATATTCCTTCTACACAGACCTAACCTGATTCAAGTGCGCATCATGCCAAATCTTCGCTGTAACGAAGGCAAAACTCAGATTCACCAAAGAGTTTGTAATGCGTCTGTTTCAAACTTGGGTTTATACACTCTTTCCTCTGCAGTCCCTCGGCTTCAGCCGGTTTGCTCCCCACAATGAAGATGGGTTTTCCATGATGCACTAGAGTCAGTGATTCAGCAATCCGAATCCATCAAGCGGCCATACCTGAAGAGAAGAGCACAGCTTTTGTATTATGCAGATGATGGAAGTTCCAATAGACGTAGGAATGCACTAAAAGCAACAAATGCAAAGAGAACCCATGTAAACATGTGGAAAACAAATCATCGGCGCAGCTCTGCTCACCCTGCATAATATTTTGCCTTCGACGAGACCATGAGGAACAGGGCCAAATTGCCGCGAATCACTCGACGCGTAGATATTGTCGCCCTGAATCCACACATGACCCCCCGGCACCTATTCACACAAGATCGACAACAAAGTAGAGGTTGCTTTCATCAGTAACACGAACATCTAAAAGCCAAAAGCGCCAAGAGACGCATTGATTTTTCAATCTCATCCCAAAAGAAAAACTCAAGCTTTGATTTTGATCATTTTCCCCCAAACGGCGCTTCCACCATCTCCCAAGAGATTCAGAAGCTGTTCCAAGCCCAAGAAAGCTTATCAACAAGCTGCTCGATACGCGCTTCCCTCCCGAGACGCCATATCAGAGGAAGCATCTTCTTAAGATGAATCGAATAGATGAATGACAAGTTTCAAGTTGGAACGGCCAGAGCTTGATGCGAAGAGAAAGAGTTTGCAGTAACGCACCACGATCGTGCGAACTCGGTCGCTGTTGCGAGGATCGACGACGTAAGTGACCTTATCGCCACCCATGGCGACGACGCGCTTGGTGAGGAACTTCCTGGGATCCACGGGCGACCTCACCAGCACCACGTCGCCGGGCCCCACCTTCCCCAGCCGATGCGACACGCGCTCGGCCAATAGCACGTCGCCTGTCAGGTTCAGAGTGGGGAGCATGCTCGGGCCGTAGACCTGCGAGCACCGGGAACACTTTCAGCTTCCACTGCTCGGTAAAGCACGACGAAGAAGAAGGGAGAAGAAGAAGAAGAAGAAGAAGAGAGGTTAGGATTTTACGGACGAGAGTAGGAGTGCAGATGTAGGTGTTGGTGACGTGGAGCAAGCACAGGAACTTCGCCACGATCGCGGTGCGGTCGAGCGCTTCTTTCGCGATGCTTCCCCATCGAGCCGCGTTACCGAACAGATTCATGCCTTCGATCTGCGGGCGACAAGTTTTCAGCTTTGTTCGCAAGCTGTTCGACGTAATGCCCAAGCAGAGAATTTGCCGAAGGAGGAGGAGGAGGAAAGAGCGTGAGCAGAGAAGTGGAATGAGGAGCTAACCTGGGCTTGGCCTTTAAGGCTTTGAAGCGCCTAACTCATCTCGTGAAGCCCAATGAATTCAGCAACTCATCCTGAAAAATTTGATTGATCCCAGCCACTCCAAGATACTGGCCATATCAAGTTGACATCTCACTCTGTTCTGATCTAGACACAACAAAGATCGCATCGATCGCGATAATGCAACCTGATAATTCCTGATACGAAGGTCGCCTGTCATCCCAAGCCGGCGCATGAAGGGAATCAACATTCGCGACGAAGTTTAGACCTCCCCAAATTCTCTATCTAATCTCGAATAACCGCGAAAAGAAAAAAAAAGGTGAATAGCTTGCTTTGCCTGATGAGTTCATGGAAAAAAAATAATGCAGCATTACGTTATTGATCCTGTCGGAAACTCTGTTGTCATACAACAGTATTCGAATGTTAATCCTCCCTTTCGAGGAGAAAATTGTAATCGAATGAACAATATTAAGAGCTAAAAGTCATAGCTCAATGCCTATCATGCATGTACATATACATCGACCCACCAGCATCTTTTCCTCGTTTGGTCCTTCTCTACTTTTTGATGCACGAACAATATTAAGAGCTAAAAGTCATAGCTCAATGCCTATCATGCACGTACATATAAAAACCCCCCACCAGCATCTTTCCCTCGTTTGGTCATCTACCTGTTGATGCACCCGAAATGCCGGATTCATTGGCAGGCTTCGATCTTCAACCTTCATATAAGCTAAAGAATCGCTTGCTCTTGTCCTATCAGCGTAGGCAGCTAATCTATCCTTTCTAGATTATACATCACCATGTCCTCAAGGGCTAACCTGAAGGTGCTTTGAGGAAGACATCTTAGATTCTGGACCGCGAGATCAGCCTTTTCTTTTGCTAATTGTTGAGCTCGTTCAATGCCACCACAGCTCTTGACCAACAGAACCGCTTCATCCAGAGAACCCGTTTCGCAGAATTCCGACTCGATGATTTCTCTAAGTTTGGGCTCCTTTTCTAAGGCGAAAATAACTGGCGCGGTCAAGTTTCCTTTCACAAGATCGCTTCCAGCTGGTTTGCCCAATTGCTCAGCCGATTGTGTAAAATCCAGTATGTCATCGACCACTTGGAATGAAAGGCCCAGGTTCCTCCCGTACTCGTACATTTGCCCCTTAATGTTGCTATCCACCCCGCTGAAAATGGCAGCTCCTTTGGTACTGGCAGCAATTAAAGAAGCTGTCTTATAGTAGCTTTTGATAAGATACTCTTCAAGTTCTGTGTCGCAGTCGAACAAGCTCGATGCCTGCTTTATTTCACCACTTGCAAAATCCTTAATAACCTGCCAAAACATGTACAATGCACTGGATATAATTGCTTATGTTGCTATGTCTATACTCCAGGTTTGAGTTTTGCCAATTCAGAAGGCAATCAGCAGTCATCCACCGAATCATTACCCAAGGTGGAGACGAAGTTACTACTGTGTTATAATGTAACAAAAGGACTTACCTGGCTAATGAGTTTGATAACTTCAAGATTTTCAAGATTTGCAAGATACCATGATGACTGTGCAAACATGAAGTCTCCAGCCAGTACTGCCACCCTTGTTCCAAAAAGCTGGTGAACTGTTTCCTTTCCTGAAAAATATGGAGTTCATATCAAGCCACGCTTTTCAAGAAGGAAGCAAAATGGAGAAGAAGGTGAAGATATAAAGTTATGAAATGTTATCTTCCAGGCAGGACATTATTGATAACCAAAAACAAGGAACTTTCTCTCACTGCAGACGTTGACACTAAGTTTGTGAATTTGACAGCTGAAGTAAAAGATTGCAGCATCACATTGGGGAAACAATTTCACGACTTCCTGTTACCAACTTATAACCTTCACAAAGTTGGTTGACCTAGTGTTCATACAGCAAGTCAAAGGGAGGTTTATATATATATATATATATATATATATATATATATATATATATCCTGGTTATTGAACGAAACAGGCTGCAGCTGCAGCTGCTCTACTACAGTCGCGGTGCTGCATCTGATGCACCCACACCCAAAGCATGAGATGCTATACAAAAACAAAACAGACTTACCTCTTCGCATATCACTGTCATCTAACACATCATCATGTATCAAGCTAGCAGTATGGATCATCTCTATTATCTCTGCTAAACGCCTATGCTCTCTCGTAAGTTCTCTGAGAAGGTAAGAAGGAGGGTACAATTACACCAAGACTTCAATAAAAGAAAACTTAATGATTGTAGAGAAAAAACGATAAATGCTTACTTCAGACCCATTATTTCTGCTGTAGCTCTAGAGACAAGGAATACTAAAGCAGGTCTCATCCTCTTCCCACCAGCCCCAAATATTTGATCAGCAGCAGACATTAAAACTGGATTATCTGCACCTACGATCTGCCAGAGAAATATAATCAGAATAGGTTTAACTAAGTGCCAACTCTTTCCCATAAAACACCTTGCCTACAATGGAGACAATCAACTCGAAAATTAAGGACAGAAGATTCTTAGGATGGAGCTCGTATCCCCACTTAACCCCGGAGAAGAAACCTTGAGGGTTTTTATTTAAGCTGGCAAATTACTGTTGGAAACATGAAGTTTACTATAAACATGGCAACACAGGAGGACTGTGAAACATACATTTTGGCCTTTCATATGCATATGCCAGATTCAATGATATGGCAATAGATGACATCACTTCAGGTTCCCAAGGCAAGACATAACACAAACCATAGAACAGAAAAGAGTGGACACTCTGAAGAGCAGACAGAGAGTAAGAACCAGTATCTGTTGCCCTAACACGCTTTCATAATTTTCCAATCAATGTGTACAGGAAGCTTCAGCAAAAACCGAGTACAATGCGAGGAGTCTTAACTTCTGAACCATCAACCCTTTTTTGTCCTCTGATGTATAGATCGCTTGGTCTAGACTCTAGATTATTCATCTGAAGACGGAGAGACCTTATACAACAGATATTCTATTACATGGGTGATTTCAAGACATGCCCTTTCCCAAAATGCCTTCAGTCTGACATTAGCAACCAACAGCAGAGCACCTGCAGGGCCGCTAAAACCATCATTATTAGCCTGAAAAAGCATTTAGCTTTACATGCTGACTTTGCTAAACTTCGAAAGCAAGCATTTTCCCAGGAATGCCAAGTCCAACTATCACAATTGAGCCTTTGAAAACGCTCTTCAACCATTACACGGGAAACAGCCAACAATGAATGCGGATATCTGCTGACAAGATCATATCATCTCCAGTGAAAAGAGCATGACACATAACACTGCCAGGCTTTTCAATCATAATGTTGCAAGACGGGTGAAACCATCTCAATCAAACGAATCTTACTGTTCGAAGATTCTGATTTAGCGTCTGCAAGTCATCAGCAACAACTTCAAACAAATTTGGCAGTGATACGGGGCCTCTCAGCTCTTCCTTCAAATCCAACACTTGTGAAGGACTTTGAGCAATACCTGAATCTATTACAACCAGTGAAACTTATGTAAGATGCTGTGGAGTTCAATTGAACACAAATGGTCAACAAGAAACAAACTTCGGGATGCAAGACAGACAAAATCACTATCACCCATGAAATTAAGTACGACAAATCCAAAAAAATCAAATAGAGCCCAGACGAGAAGAATTGCAGACAAAGACACCATTACCATCGAGAAGAGTATTGGGGGTCCTGGTTGAAGAAACCCGACGCGAGGCAATATCTCGACGAAAGCAAAACAACCTCCGAGCAGCGAAGTCTCTGCAATTCCTGCTCCTCGTATTGGCGTTCGCATACTTTCTCACGGAAGACCTGTCGAAGGAAGCATTTGACGAACACCCACAAGCAACCGGGTCCAAGAGATTATGGCATGTCATCGACATCATCCTCCGCGAACCGAGATAAAACCAAATCTCCGCAATTTTATCACCAACGCTCGTAGTCGCAAGAAAATGAATGGGGAAATGGAAAAAAGAATTTCTCAATATCTCGGGGAAGAGAGGGTCCGGAAGCAGACAATCATCGCAAGAATGATTGAACTCACCCAAAGAGTTCAATGAATCCGAAAACGAAAAATTTTCAAACTTCTGTTGACCTGTAGTGTTCTGTTTTTCTCTTTTTTTGGCGCTATAATAACAAAGAAACACAAAAAGGAAAAGCGGCAGTGAATATTGGGTGGATACTGGAAGCCCACATGGGACAAGCGTTTCTTATCTAGCTCTCGGCTCCAAGTGAGGCCAGTAGCGTTCGGTCTTTTCTCTCTCTCTCTCTCTCTCTCTCTGAGTTCCGCGCAACAACAAAGAGCGAGCGGAGAGCGAGAACACAATAGACGGGCATGACATCGCATGTGATGAAAGAGGGAAAACAAACCAACGGGTCAGAACCTTTTTTCCTCAAATAGCAGTCGGTGGTCCAATTGCAGCCATGTAATCGCCTTTCTTAATCACGGATTTGTCCCTTTGGTACATCAGGAATGGCGGCCACGTGTGGGATCGCTGCTGGTGGGACTCTTTGGGTGTGGGGGGGAATGATGGGAATGATATCTTGTTTTGAAAGTCGTGTAGTTAATGCCGGGGTTTTTTGTTCATTGAGATGAAAAGTCTCTAACATCTGCCCAAAAATGGTAGACCGGCCAAACGTCGTTTGCGGCGTTCATCGACGAAGACCTCGCAGGAAGAAGAAGGTTAGGCCAAACCAAACAAGACACGGAAAAGGAAAAAGAAAAGGTCAATCAGTTAATTTGTAGGGACATCGGTTGTTCCGAAAAATGTCTTTTGAATGTCCGAAATTAAAAAAAAAAGGTTATCCTTTTCTTTTTATCGGAAAACTCTGAAAAGCCTCGTAATTAATGTTTCTTGAGAACAACGTAACCCTCGCGATTTTGCAGGATGTGCTTCACGATTTATTTAAAATGCAAGACTTGGTCTAGTTGGCACATATAGGATTACGAGCTAATATGACCATTGAGCTGGCTTAACAAATATTAACGAAAACCTTTCATTCCCACATGTTTGCAGCAACTAAAACTTGGGCAAAACTAATGTAAGATGCAAAGAAGACTCGACAGATTGTCCTCCAGCACACGAGAGGATTGCAGCTTATTATGACCACGAGCGAGTGCAGCTTCTCCTTTGATACCGGCTGCTATTCATAGCTGCAGTTGCCATAGCCTGCCAATCGACATAAAACATCATGTTAGAACGATTTCATACTCCTGGAGATCACCGGGCCCGGAAGCACATGTTTGTTTTTGTTTTTGCCATGAGCTAAGAAACGAGAACGACCACATTATAATGAAGATATACCCCTATTGAGATGACGATCAATGCACTAATCAGTAGGGAAAGGTGTTTACTTACTCGGATCGGTCATGACAATGAGGCCTGACTTCCTGAAATCGCAGTTCCACCAATTCCGCCCGTTGGCTTGATAGTAGAGATTCATGGCTACAGAGGCGTGGTTCATCAGATTATCCGGATAGGCGCAAGGGCAGCCCTTTCGAAGAATCTGGCAATCCACCTGAGAGCATGCGTAGTTGATGTTTGCCATCAGAGTTGCCTGGTCTGACGAAGGCTTGGCTACGCACCAAGTTTTCTGCAACGCAATTGGAACGACTCTTAACAATCAGCATCCATTTTCCTCTGTCACATTTCATTTTTTAGTAGTTTTCTTGGACAGTGTCAAGAAGACTGAAATACCTGGGCATGTGCTATCTTGACAAGCTCTCCTGAAGACACCTCAAATCAGAGTTTGTAAAGATTAGAAAACGTCACAAAATATGGAGGGTAGTAATCTAATTTTGTCTGGACTAACCGGATTCACATTTGCGCAGACAATTGGTTCCTGTAAAGTCTAATTGTTATAGAACTACTATTCTTGAAACTATTTCATTGATAAACATTCATCTATGCAGATGTAGACTTATCGTTTAAGCCTAGCACAAAAAGAAAATGCCATGAGATGAGACCATCTGATATGAAGCGTCAGAAAACTAATCATGCTAGATCTAGCGGGACATGTTCTGGGTCACATCGTGGTTTTATTACTCCCATGTTGGTCAGGAAAACTGATTCGTGCAGATACAACCAACCAAGATTCGAAAGAAACTCAGAACTCGAAAATCTTGAGATCATAAAGACACACACACACACAAAGAACAAGAACGGTCAAAAGGGTTTCTTTACACCTTCAGACATAGCTACGGCTCTCCCTAGGCCACTAACGTGAAGGTGAAGACTTCTCATTTACCTGATATGAAGCAAAGGAAAATGAGGAGAGAAAGGAAGAGCAATGCTTTAGCCATGACTAACGAGTGCTGCGGCGGCCCTAGTCCTCCACTTGCTGCTGCAGAAGCGATGAAGCGATCAGCAAGCGATGTGGTTTGTGACGGTGAATAAAAAGGCCTGAGCGAAGGACCAAGATGACCGTTTTTGGAGAAGATCAAACGGCTCCATTAATTTTCGTGTAGAGAAGGAGAATCGTCGCCCAAGGAATCTGTCTAAAAAGGGAACTGAGAGGACGGGCTCGCACGTGATTGTCACTACAACTTTGCATTTATTTTCGTTCTCTCCGGGTCAGACTCCCGACGCGCTTTCTCAAAAAACAGTCCTTTACGTTTCCCTTTTTCTTCCCAAGGTCCTCACTCAACTGTTCCATTACACTTTATATAAGTTTAATGGTATGGTGAGTTCGGGGTCCGGGTGCACGTGAGCCCCTCCTCTTTCAATGTGTTCGATGAAATACAGTACTTAGGAGCTTTTACGCATCACTACGTGCTCAACTTATTGTTACGAAAGTATTGGGTTCTACTTGCGTACGCTCAATCTTACTCCAACATGGGCCAATATAGAATGTATTTACTCAAAGCTCACACTGTTCTACAACCGTGACCTCCTGGCATGGCGGCTGAATGAGATGCGATCCGACGTTAGTCGAACATTTGATTGAATGAATCTCTACTAGTTTAACCTAATACCGACGTAAAATTTTACTCATATTCTTCCACTGAGTGAATTTTTACTGTTCTCAGGGAGAATGTCAAGCTTCCCTACGTGAAAGATGGTGTGGCACTTTAACGATCTGGATCTTGCGCAACCTTTTCACGTGCAGGTTCCATAATTTGCACTTTAAGCCTTCTCCTGGATATGCAGGCTAGAAAAGTTGAAAAAAGATATCTTTGTAACTCAGAGCCAATCAACTGAGCGAGCAAAATCAAATTTGACTCAACTGTCCCTCACATTTAGTTTTCGAAATGCAGCTGACTGAGGATGTGACAAAGAAAAGAGAATGACAGGGTAAAATGATAACCCTGAAGCACCGGATTCTGGAATTGTCTCCCTCAATTACTCTTTGCCTAAGAAACTCAGCAATGTTAGTTTCCTAGAATGGCGCTATCTGCTGCAAATGATTACCTAACCAGAATGAAAGAATAAGAGATTTACTAACGCGGGACATTGAAGGTACAAAGTAATAAAGGGGATAAATGCAGCAAAAGTCAAGGTTACATTGTTGCTGCATGTATTGTCATAACCTAGAGAGCAGAAGTCCCTGGCAGAAATCTTCAAGGAGATAACCTGCTTCGGAACGCCCTGCATTAATTTGACGGAGATATTTATGTGTTATTAGCAGTGGCACTTATAATACTATTTCTATTGTATAGAAAGGCTCGACTAATGTGGAGTAAATCTTGCCTTCCCAATCGAGATAGTCCAGGCTCCATCAGCAGCAGTTCCCCTAGTGGCCTACTACTTCTTTGGCCATCAAAGGAAAACAATAACAAACACAGGAAATTTGAAAGTCGAGCAACAAGTTGTGCTAGGCATTGTTATAGAAATATAGGTGAATGTGTTAAAGAGAACTGTAAGTTTATGTTACTCGTCCAGAAAATGAAACAAGAAATAGATAAAGGAACAAACCTGCAGATATAGTCAAAGGAAAGGAGCTTGTGGCGAAGGTTGTAATCATTGCCCATGTAAGTCACAACCAAGCAACCTGCATCAGGGTGGGGCCAGCTCCTTGATGTGGGAAACCGAAGAACAAAAGTTCCAGGTTCTTGATGGCCCTTTGGACTTCGAAGAGAAGTTTCTGCTTCCTCCTTAGTTATGAAACCTTCTATCCATCTAGGGGACACAGAATGCCACATTGCCTTCACCGAATCTCTCAATAGAGTGAGGGCAACAGGGTACAACCAACACCACATCCTCTCAAAATTCTCTTGCATCAAATAATCTTGGCAACCAGAGATTCTCCTCAGGAGCTCGAAGTCCTGTGCCAAGAGAGAGAAAGATATCATCAAATTCAGGACCAATTCTCTATTAGAGAGCTTCCCTAACCATTCAAATTTAATCAGGAAAATCAAGAACCTAGCATCCTGCAGATTTCTGAAATAGGCAACTCTCCATTCCAAAGGAAAACGAAAGTCGAACCAGTAAATGAATGCTTATGTGCCCCATTGTCCAACTCTTCTGTGTCTCTGAATTTGGGACAGTGGACTCACAAAGTACTTCATAATTGGACACACGCTTGGCCACATGAATGTACAAAAGCGAAATATTACCTTCGATGTCAGATAGTGACATGTGTGAACTAGCATGGCTTTCTCGATTGTTTTATTTTCTCATACTGACATGGCTTTCTATATCATGTTGTTCCCTTCACGAATTCTATATGTTTCCTTTCCATTGTCACACAATGTAATAGTAACTCAATAGCTATATGTTGATGTGGCATTTCTGGCAAAGCATCTCAAAAAACCTCCAAGAATCTACTCCATTTTTTTGCTGAATTCCAAGAATTTACTCCTTAATCAGTACAAAAATAGCCGCTTTCCTTTTTTTACTTTTGTTTTACGTAAGTACCCCTTCATCTTAGATTATAGCCTCAATCATCTATAACAGACATCAAAATTTGGACCGCGTGCATTCAAAGCAATCTTTCGGAAATAAATAGATGTACTTCTTTACAGTCTATAGTCGTTGCATGAAGAAGCAAAAAGTCCCCAGGACACAAGGAGCACATACTTTAAAAAGTGGCTGAAAGGAAATGGTTCCAATCATCTTCCTCTTCCATTAAACATAATTTTCTCATATGTGTGTATACGCGGGCGAGGTGTGTGTGTGTGTGTGTGTGTGTGTGTGAGAGAGAGAGAGAGAGAGAGAGAGAGAGAGAGAGAGAGAGAGAGAGAACCTGTTGGGAAAGAGTTCTAGTATTGCAGGAAGCAATCTTCATAAAGTACTCTTCAATCTCATAGACAGCGCTGTCCCAGTGAACACGGCTGTTGTTTTGTGAAATCAAGCTCCATAATTTTGTTCCTTCCTCTATCAATTTCTTTGCAACTGCAATTTGGTTCCTGAAAAAGAAAAAGTATTATGGACACACAAGGTTCACGTACACATTTTTTGAAAGTGTGGTAGTGACACAAAGGGAGACAGCAAACTGTGGCAGGTGGGGAAACTACTTAGCCAGCAATAAGCAACATCGTTACTATTAAGTGCTCAGAGAACACGGTATGTATCATGCATTAATGAGAAATATCAATTTCAGGTTTGAACATGTTTGGTCAATTGGCAACAACAAAGTAAAACATGTGAGAAGACTAGTACTTAGCCAGCTTGTGGTTGGCTTTGGGAAGACAAGTGTTCTCCCGTCACTAACAAACACAATCATTTCAGACTAATAGCCTATCGTCCACATAAGGGAAAATGGTAAGTATAGTCTCTATCAGCATCCCTATGGAAACGACTGAAGAGATAGGAACATACCAATGATGGGAGCATCCAGTGTACAAGGAGACCTGATTCGCGAGTTCCAAAACTTCTTCATCTGAAGCAGATACAGCAAACTCCTTCAGCAGAAGAGCCCTCTCATGTGAGGCTGCTAAGCAGTACCTAAATGTGATAGATTCTGAAACTGCTTTTCCAACACTTGGCATACATTTGGAATTTGAATTTTGCATTTTAGTACATTCAGCATCTGAAGAACGCTTCTCTGCAGCTTCATAATTCTTCAATATCACATCTGGGCTTGTCCCGAAACTATCCTTAGCCTGATCAACATTTAGATTGTGTTCAGATCAAAAGAGAACTTCACAAGACAAAATTTCAGAAATCAAGAACAAGAAGCTGAAAAATTATATAGTGTTGACAACATCGAAAGATGGGTAGCACTTTTCCAGTGCTGTGTTGCAAAAACAAATAGTACTTTCACCAAGTAAAAGTTTGTTTGGAGTGACTTTTACTTTTGACTGTTGACTTATTTCGAATCCTGCAGTGTATCATTTTTGACAGTTTTTAATCTAACCTCATTGAAGTTTCACAATGTATACATGTTAATACACAAATTCATATGAAACTTTTCATAATATTTTAAATTTTAAGTAATACAAATTTGACAAAGGTCAAAGAGTTACTTCTGACTTTCTATAAGTTGCAGCCAACAAACCTTAAATATTCCACTTTCTTCAGATATGGCATATAAAGATATTTTTTAATCCAAAGGAGTATGAGAACTGGCAAAGGAGTATGAGCAGGGACAATCTAGATGTGGCATAAGCCAGTAACCAGGGTAATTGATAGCAACCATTAATGGTTCATGACTGCATCTTGCGGGTGCACCAATAAGTCCTTCTCTTATTCATTAGTGTTAGTAAATACATTAAGAAACATGAAATCCACTAGGACTAATCGGCAAAAACTTGCCTAACCTTTGGAAATTATACTATAGTTTCCATTCTTCTGGTGGAAATGGGAAACTGTTAGCCGGAGACATTTCTTAGGCTTACCTAAGATAAAGCACGCATTTACAAAAACAATTCGCATGCATGCAGATTTCCATGTGACTGGGAATGTACAAGAGAGGAACTATTTCTGGAAAGGGCTCATAGCTCACCAGCACATCCAAATATGCTTCCCCTATCATATTAGCAGTACCGTGCTCACAATCTCACAATGGATACCGCAGTGTAAAATGATGATCTGCCGTACCTTAAAATCACTACGGATGCTAGAGTTGCATTCGTCATCCAGCTGCTGAAAGGAATAATCTCCCTTTCCCAATCTAACCCTTTTTGATGATGGACTAGGTTTTGCTTCACGTACAGTATTATGCTCGAGTTCTGGCGATTCATATTTGGAAGATAAAGTACACTTAACTGGTAAAATGCCAGATGGTGGCCTTTTCCAAATTATCAGAGAGGATGTTCTGGCATTGCGGTTGCGAGAAATACATCGGATGGGACTTGAAAAAGCCTCTAAGAAAGGATAATTTCCGGCCCGTGGTATGTTAAACCTCACACTGAACAACCTGTTATCACACTTGGATGAAAGCTGAAAATGGAAAAAAAGAGCAAAAGTTTCAGGGATGAGAAAGTATTCTTTCCATGTAAGCTATATGATTGTCTTCAATCAAAAACGTCATAAAATGGGGCAATGGCATATCAAAGACTATTTTCCTAATGGGGCAAACTAGAAAACCAAGAAGGCACTAAACTTGCCTCACTGATACTTTAGTAAATGTACTTCATGCTAATGCAGAGAAGAACACACATACAAGCAGAAATGTCACGTATAAAAGTTTGAATCAATAATAGGTCATTACAGCTACTCTTAAGCAAGTGTTATTATATTCTTGTTTATGAGCAATAACAAGTCGAATTCAGAAAATGTTTTGGAATCAATTCATGTTGATCAACTGCATAAAGTATGAACACTTTATTTATGCCCAAACGTATTTATATGGAAGAGGCAAAATTGGTCCAAGTTCTTTCAGTTCTCCTGTAAGCTTCCCTTAAAGAGGTGATCTAACCATTATAACTAACGATGTCCAAGAAAATATTCAACCAAAGAAAAAACAAGATGCATCTAATCCGCAGTAATTTACAACCTACGCACATGATGACCCTGTCCAGCCAGTGATAAATGAATTTAATTAAGCGATCTCCAAAGCATACTGTTGCTGCGTAACATACTAATGCGACGCTAATATCAATTACCGCATGCAATTTACTTTTCATGTATACAACCCTACTCAAATATTTGGAAACAAACTGCAAGCCACTAATGCCATCTTTAATTCAGATGACAAGCCATCAATCACATAATACAAATCACACAACCGACATCTACCTGAGATATCTTGAGCTTAAAAGAAGCACGCCCGTGCAATAATTTGCTAGGTTTCTCGTAGGAATCAAATTCAATTCCATCGAAGCTTGTCAAAAGAGGGGCTTCATCGTCGCTGGTTTTCTCCACCAGCGACCCACTGTTAGCATACAGAAGTGAAGCAACAACCTACCATATAAAAAACACAAAAACGGTCAATTATTAACTGCACCTTATCTATGATTTTTTTCCTTTTTCCTTTTTTTTCTATTATAATAGCTGTTTTTAGTTGGGGTTGGAGAGAGAGAGAGAGAGAGAGAGAGAGAGAGAGAGAGAGAGAAGCAAGATGAGCAAACCTCCATTTCCTTATTCACAATCTGGCCAAAGGCATCTAGCAAGACAACATCCAACGCAAAGTTCCTCCGACACGATGCCTGCGATTCAGTATAACCAATTGTCAATGCATATTGGAAGAAGGCTGTAGCTAGAGCATGGCACCTGACTTTTAAGGAGCAAATTGAACATTACAAATAAGGAGCTAATTGGTTTTCAAAGAAGTAAGAACAGACTCATACAACCACGCTGAATGTAAAACACCATAGAGTAAGTTTTCTCTGCCCATCTCATTTTCCAGACACACTAGCAAGGAAAGCTATGACCCAGTCAGTCAGTCAGTCATATATATAAATTAATTCTGGATAGACAATTAAAGGGAATCTCCAATTCACAACCCTGCTTTCGAAGCACAACCAGAAACCACCTGAAAAGCTGAAATTGCAAATACTTGTGCATATCAGAAATTGATACATTTTCCAAAGAGGAAAGCTTTAAAGCCAACTGTTTTTCTAGTAAAAGAAAAAAAAGACTCAGAAGCCATTAACATAGAAATATTGCTTCATGATGTCACAGAAAAAAGATTCAAATTGGTCAAGGCAGTTCAACGCCAAATGCTTAATACTGGATGCGAAACTCAATTAGATTCTGTAAAAAAAACTGTAGTAGTGATAAGATTATCAGGAAGATATAACGACTTACCTTTCCACCTATGATACTCCAGATACCATCACTACCTTCTTCTATGTCAGAAGCAGATGACTTGTCGATAGCTAAGTGTATAGGTGAGTCCTGGCATTACAAGAAAATATTCATAAAAGATATCACCTCCACATGAAAATGGTCCAACAAACTTGACGAAAGGTACCTTATAATGATCCTCAATGGATGAAGAAGGGTGCAAGACCTTTGGACTGTACAAATAACCTTCTATACCATCATCAGTTCCATTGGTACTAACCAAACTTATTTTCCTTAAAGGCCTTGGATAAGTTTCTCCGTCTTTTGAAGCACTTAGGCACTTCTCATCCACCACTTCCCCGTCAATGTGAAGCCGTAAAAGGTCATTTGAGACCTGCCATGAAGATAGAAATCTGAGTAATTTACAAAGGGAAAAAGGCCCCAAGGATAAGAAACCTAGGAAAGACAAAGATCATGAGCTTGACAAAAGACTTTCAATTGAGCACCATTTATGCAATCTAGACTTCTACTTTATCTCTTTCGTCAGGCCAACAATGAGACATAGACTTGCATGTAATTACATAAACACAGCCACTCCAATGAATATAAATAGAATCATACTTACTCTATAAAAACTTGTTCTTTTCAGTCACAAAGAAAGTGTGGTGGTTCTACGTGCTATTTGAATATCCATTGAATACGGCTTACTTTTATATATTTGAAGACTATGTACCATTCATACAAGTCCAATTACATATGAAAATATTTGGTAAAAGCTAAAACAGACAGATAACATGTTCAGTAACAACTTGCTTCAGCTCAACAGTTCGGACCAATAAGTGGTATTCATGACAGACATTAATGTGCTCAGCAATAGCCATAAAAATTTCAGCAGGTATCAACTCGAAAGGAACAAGCAGTTAAAAACCCGTGTATAAAACCATCTCATGCCAAGAAGCAGTGTAATCCAGACACTTGATATACATACCTGACAACCAACATGGACCCATTTTCCAAATGGAAACTCGCTATCTGAAGAAGCGTATGATTTTTCACTAGAAAAAGGAGAAACCTCAGAATCAGGGGATTCTTTTTGTGGAGAAAGCGGTGGCAGAAGCACAAGTCTCTTATTTTCATTCAAACCAAGAATTGGAAAACCGTTCTGGACATCTGAGTTCACCTGTGTAAACAAAAATTTTAACCTGATTAACCATAGAACTTTGAGCTAAAAAGAGAAGCGATGGGCAACATTACTTGTGATTATTGTATACAAAAAAAAAAAGGCAGGCAATCATCCCTTAATCACCATTTTTGACTAGTCCCTAGGGTTACAAACCAAGGAAGAAAGTGACGGACGAAAAAAACAAGACACGACCCATTACAAAGGATTGATCCCAGACAAATCCACAAAAACCAAATGAGCTTCGGTTCCACCAACAGCCATTGACACTTACTGAACCATCTAACAGCAACAACACTGCAATAGACTTCAGTGAACCTTAAAAGACACTCTTGGAAAAATTCCACAGTGATTCAAACTTATCGTAATCAGACCGACACACACAACCCGAGAGCCGGGCAACGGTGATCAAACCAAACCAACGCAAAGTATCCCTCGAAATCACAAAATCCACCAACTGGTGAGTGATCAATTGCTAAAACAACCGCCAAACAGAAAACACATACCAACCCAACCTCTCAAAACAAGAAAATTCACAAAATTGAGAAATGAGCACAGTCCCTCGTATCAAGAACCAACGAACGGCAACGGGAAAAGAGGAGGAAGAAGAAAAACGGCGGCTTTTCTCTACCTGACGAAAAATGGTCCAAGGGAAAGCGGCGGTGGAGTTCAAGAGATAAACCCATAAGCAGAAAACCAAAGACCCATCTCCTCCTCCTCCTCGTTCTCGTCCTCCCTCTTTCTCTGCTTCGACGTCGAGCCTGAAATCACCGAGCGCAGAGTAACGGCTCAGGTCGATCGTGCTCTCGTCGTCCTCCATCTCCGATCAACCCAGCGCTCAAAGGTGACTCCTTTCGCTCTCGCCAACTGAAAATTCCTCCAAGAAAACCCAAGAGACAGCTCTCCCTCTCTCTCTCTCTCTCCCTCTCCCTCTCTCTTCGTGAACATTATATATACCAACCAACGAATGAATCGAACACAAAACTGATTTTCGGGTCAGTTCGAGTCGTCACAAAGCCAAAGCAGTCTTTTTGTTTTTTTTTTCTCTTTCGATTACTGTTAACTAACGGCTGGGACTTGTTGTCTTCGAGGTTCAACTCCGAAACTTCGCGCGCATGAGCACGAGCTCAGGAAGGGCCGAGATGGAGCGTCGGATGAGCGGCGGAGAGACCGAAAGCTTCGACACTCCCGCACGTGGCGTGCGTGAATTGGGTTCTGTCTTGCCTAAGAATGGTCCCGCCCGTAGGTCGTGCGCTGAATCTTTTGAGGGGAAAAGCATGCAAATTTGCACGAAGCTATTATCTCGGGCTTGCGAGTGGATCTAGGACAACCCAATTTTAGGCCCATTTGTCTCGGAAGATCGAATGTAGTTTCATGACTCATCATACGTTGCTCCAATGAAAAAAAAAAGTGTCATAATTTTTTGGTGGAATTCTAGTGGTTTTGTCAAAATAGAAATGAAACATAACCTAGCAATATCTCATTCCTTTCATATCTTTTTTCCGGACATCGTCACGTATCCATGCAACTCCAACGTAGGTGATGTTAATAAGTGACCGTTATGGAAAATGTTCTTTTCCTTAATCACGACACGACGTCTCTTTTTATATGTAGTAACTCCGATCGAGATACCTCATTGAATGTTTCGTGATTATCATTTAACGTGAGGTGGTCAAAATAGAAATGAAATATGAGCTGGCAATATCTCTTTCCTTTCATATCTTTCTGGACGTCGTCACGTGCCCATGCAACGTACCTGACATTAATACGTGAATTCTATGAAATTATTCTTTTCCCCAATC
The DNA here is from genome assembly GCA_031216185.1 of Syzygium aqueum. Lineage (NCBI taxonomy): Eukaryota > Viridiplantae > Streptophyta > Magnoliopsida > Myrtales > Myrtaceae > Syzygium > Syzygium aqueum. The sequence goes on from CM062236.1 coordinate 31,660,967, forward strand.
ACGACACGACGTCTCTTTTCGTATGCAGTATGTGATATCATTTACCTAGGGTGATGGAACAATTCGTTTCTATTCTCCATAACAACGCGATATATATATCTCTCTCTAATTGATCAACACGGTCGAGAGGTTATTCATGACTTGTTATATTGTTAGAGTCGAGTTCCTTCATGGGTTTCATTACCTAAATTTTTAATTTCATTTTTCATTTTAATTGTCTCAATTTCAGTTAGGAATTAAGCTCAATGCTTGAGAAAGTTCAGCAGTTACTTGTATGAAGATGATTAACAAATCATGTCTTATATCATTTGCTGTCTTCAAATCTCGTCTGTTTATCCAATATATTCGGTTCCGCAAAACGCAAACTAGTCACAGGAACTAATACATCACCGAAGGAACTCTGTCCAAATATAAGAAACTAGTGGAAACCATCAAAAGAAACATCAGATAATAGGGCTCTAAATTGAAGAGAAAGGGCCACCGAAAGAGTGTGCAAAAGCCAATTAACTAGGACATTGTAATTAAGAAGAGCATACTAGTGAAAAGTTCCCAAAATGAAACAACTTCGAAGAATCTTAGGTGCATCCAACGCATGTGAGTCCGACTCGCATGTACGGTTGGATGAAGTGGGCTGCACGTGAGACTCACCGGATCGAACTGTTGATGTGAGCTGAGCTCGCGTGATCCGGGTGCTCCCAGTACTCGCTCCAATATATCATTAGAAGCAACTTTTCTAGTCCGGAAGGGCAAAGACAGAATAATCCGTTCTTATGGTCGCGAGGAAGCAAACAGAAGCGTAAAATCCTATCATATACGAACCGCGAATCGTATCTGATTCTAGGCAACATCAAAGGGGCTCCATATTGGGGTTGGAGAGTGAACAAAGGACTAGGGGCATGCTTGTAAGATGGAGATAGCTGGATTGAGAACTTCTGCAGAAGCAAGGCCAGGAGAACTATGGCTTCACGGAGTGCAAAGTTTGGCCAATGCAAGTCCTAGGACCCCAACATAAAGGGAAAAAGCAGAGCTTGTTCTTGCTTGCCTTTGAGACTTCCTCGAAGAACCTCTTGGGGTTGAACTCATTGGCATCATCAGCCCACATTTCTCGGTTATGGTGGATCATGAGCACAAGCACAATCTGAACTCCCGGTGGAATTTGTATATCTCCAAGCTGGATTGACTTATGAATTGTCATCGTTGCCGTATATCCAGGTTCATACAACCCGAGCACCTGATAAAGTATCATGCTTACCAGCCTATGCATCGAATGTCAGCTTGTTTTTCTCCCAAAAAGAGACATTGAGGATGCGAACATTAGATAAATTGTTGGAACCACTCATGTGCTTGTTGAAACCAAGATGAACAGCAGAGTTCATATGAAGAGAATCCTTACGATTTTTAGTCTGCTCAACACATCAAAATTAGGTTTCTTGTCGCTGAAAACTTACAAAACTTCCTCTCTGGCTGTCTTGCCAGTCTTGACACTTGCTCAACAAAATCAGAGTCCTAGTTAGCGAAACCAGCTGCCTAGAACAAGGAAGATGATCACAACAATGCAGAGAGGAATATCGGCATAAGTTGGAGACACTTTTTCCATGTCGCCCAGTACTAGTTTCTCATTGCTGTGACGAAACAAAAACAAAGCCTGCCATGAAATTGTTGAGTCACGTGATCTTATTTGACCATGTTTATATATCCTATTATAGTCAGCTGTTTATTGTCCTAGTTTTTAAGAGTCTATTTTATAGTGGTGCTGAACATAGGTTTGTGTTTTACCAAGTCAGTAGGTGATTTCTGCAAGTTGGTGCTTTTAGGAGTTAGTGGATGCACTTTCTTTCTTAACCGTCATGTATTAGGTCTTTAAAAGAGCATCCGTTATAAGCATTCTGTTTTATTAAGAAGTAAGAAATAGATGTACTTTATTATATATTGTCAGTTTTCTTTCTCTCTAATATTGTAACAGTGGTATCAAAGCCTGGTTGTGAGAAGGCAGCAACAATTTTTCAATGGCCACTGACAATTTCGTTCAGCCAGCTATCCCTTGCTTTAATGGTCACTATGATCATTGGAGCATGTTGATGGAGAATTTCCTGCGGTCCAAAGAGTACTGGCATGTAGTTGATTTTGGTGTAGCAAAACTAGCGACTAGAGTAGTATTGACTGATACACAAAAAGCTAACTTAGATGCATTGAAACTAAAGGATCTCAAAGCGCGTGCAACTTCAAGGGCTTAAGACGGAATTTGAGAACCTACGCATGAAGACCGGCGAATCCGTTACTGATTACTTATCAAGAACAATGATGATCGCTAACAAGATGCGGATCTATGGCGAGAAGATGGGTGACGTCACCATCATCGAGAAGATTCTTCGATCAATGACACCGAAACTTAATTTCGTTGTTTGTTCTATGGAAGAATCTAAAGATATTGATGAACTTTCAATTGATGAGTTGCAGAGTTCTTTGCTGGTTCATGAGCAAAAAATTGTCCAGCAAGATAAAGAGGAACAAGCATTAAAGGCAGTAGCCAATCGAAGAGGTCCTGATCGTGGGAAAGGGAGATGGAAGGACAAAGATAGATTCCAAATGGAAAGCGAAATGCCGTGACGACAACTTTTCAACTGGTAACAAATCAAAGTTTGTAGACAAGTCAAATGTTGAATGTTATAGATGTCACAGTTATGGCCACTATAAGTCTGAATGTAGAACCAATCTCAACAAAAATCGTGATGTAAAATCAAATTTTGTAGAGAAAGTAGAAGAAGTGTCGCTGTTGATGGCCAGTCATGCAAAAGAAGAGGTTCATCACAATTTATGGTATTTAGATACCGGCTGCAGCAATCACATGTGTGGAGATAAGTTTGTATTTTCAAACTTGGATGAATCATTCCGTAACACTGTGACGTTTGGTGACAAATCTTTAGTTTCTGTCATGGGTAAAGGCAACGTTAAGATCCACACCAAGGAGAACTCTACTCAGATTATTTCTAACGTTTACTTTGTTCTAGATTTGAAAACCAACTTGCTTAGCATTGGTCAGTTACAAGAGAAGGGATATGAGATCTCTATCGAAGATGGAGTTTGTCGCATTCAAGATGAAAAGTTGGACTTAATTGCTCAAGTCAACATGACAACAAACCAGATGTTTCCACTATATATCGATAACACCACCCAATGGTGCTTCTCTGCGAGATTGAAGGACGAAGCCTATTTGTGGCATTTGCGCTATGGACATCTGAATTTTGGTGGTCTAAAAATGTTGCAGCAAAAGAATATGGTGACGAGTCTTCCACAAATTCAAAGTCCTTCTCAAGTTTGTGAAGAGTGTGTTGTTGGCAAACAACATTGAGACTCGTTTCCGGAAGGAAAAACATGTAGAGCGAAGAAGGTGTTGGAACTTATTCATTCAGACTTATGCGGACCCATTAATCTGACATCAAAGAGTGGTAAACGTTATTTTATAACGTTCATTGATGATTATAGTCGGAAAACCTGGATTTATTTTTTGTAGGAGAAGTCTAAAGCTTCTTTCGCTTTCAAAAACTTCAAAGTACTAGTCGAAAAAGAAGCAGGCACACTTATAAAGACTCTTTGCAGCGATCATGGTAAAGAATATAACTCACAAGAATTCATAAATATTTGTGAGACTCATGGAATTCAAAAACAGCTTACGATAGCTTACAAGCCGCAGCAGAATGGCATTGCAGAGAGGAAGAATCACACGATTGTGAACATGGTAGGAACCATTTTGGCAAGAAGTGGTGTCCCAAGAAGTTTTTAGCCTGAAGTTGTCAATTGGAGCATTCATATATTGAACAAAAGCCCCACACTTGTTGTTCAAAACCTGACGCCTGAAGAAGCTTAGAGTGGACGCAAACCAAGTGCCGAGCATTTCAGAATCTTCGGTTGCATAGCATTTGCCCACATTCCATATCAGAAGAGGAGCAAGCTTGATGACAAAAGTGAAAAATGCATTTTTCTTGGTGTTAGTGAGTAGTCAAAAGTGTACAAATTGTACAATCCTATCACCAAGAAAATTGTCATTAGTCGTGACATGATTTTTTTATGAAGAGCGGTTCTGGATTTGGAATGAAAACAATGTTGAACAACAAATACAAGCTGATTTTGATGGAGAAAATGGAGAAAAAAATGCAGCAGCCTTTGGAGAATGCACAATCTGTAGAAAATGAGCAACAACCAGCAATCAATGTATGCATTTCAGCCTCTAAAACAGTAGATGAACAACGACCTTGACGTGTTGGAAGAAGGCCTGCATGGATGACTGATTATGAGGTAATCGGGATTGACCAAACTGAAGATCCCCTTACTCATTTGTCGCGACCCTAAAAAAATTTTCATCGATTTCTTTCGGGGCTAATGGATTACTAGATTAATTAAATTAACTAACCTAGCTCGAGTTCTCCCAAACTCTACCAAATCGCAACTTAGGTCCAATTGTGAACGTGCAAATATTTTCAATAGGAGTCGCCACTAATCATTTAGGGTAGGTTGATTAGAAACCTAAATAAAATAACGGGAGTACTATTTTATTTCTACGAACCAGAGATTCTAAGCCCGGGGACTTGATTACGCTAGATCTAGTCTAACGCCCTTTCGGTACCTTTTCATTTCAAAAATATTTTGGCAGGCAGTTCGGATCCATTTTAACTTAGCCACTAACATGTGAGGTGTTCATGCGGGTGCGCAAACCACCAATTTAACACCCATAAATCAAAGCATTAAATAAATCGCTAGTTTAGGAGAACAACTTACCCGGGATCCAGCAAGCATCTGCGATGTTAGTGAAAAATCATACAGACAACCCTAATATGATTTCTAATTAACAAAGCATTCATTCAAATTCTTTTTTTTTTTTGATTTTCACTTTATTTAAATGAAATCTAAACTATATGCCATGACGTGCAAATATGACATGCGAAATAAATGCAACCTAGCATGCAAACTATATGACACACGACGACGTGACCTAATTCTAATGACGTGTGAATGACATATTTTTGGTATTTTCTAATGAATGAAATTCGGAATTAAATGAAATTCGGAATTAAAAACATGCCTAATTTAACATGCAACCTAATGATTTCTATTTTTGGTATTTTCTGTTTAAAATTCGAAATTCAAAAATACCTAAGATAACATGCAATCTATAATGACTTAATCTACCCTAACATGATTTCTTTTTGGGATTTTTGATTAAAAATTCGGAATAATAAAATAACTTAAATTAAAATGCAATCTATCCTAATTTGCCCTAAAACAATTCACTCTTTTTTGGGGTTTTCTTGAAAATTCGGAATTATAAAATAACGTGAATAATCCGTTAGGATTTGAAATAATACCTAATTTAAATTAGGAAAACTTGCCACGTTATGTCCTAATTTAAATTAGATATTTATCTTATCCTTCGGGATATATTCAAAACAACCTAGACATGCAAAAATTCTAATTTAAATCAAAACAGAAAATATTTTTGGGTTTTCTTTTTATTTGAAAAGAAAAACAATTTAAAACAAGGATAACAACCGATTCAAATCAACCACGCAATCCGCCATATTCGTTTCAAACTCGGATTAGGCACAAGAATCAAATTATCGGTCATATCTAAAGGGTTATAGATATTAACGGATAATTGATGATTCAAATTTGGAAAGCGAATCGAAATCATTATCGTATTCAAGTGGTTATGAATAGAATAATGATTTCTTCCGTACCGCCGTGTATCGGACTTTAGGGTTAAAGTCGGATAGACGTCCCGATACGTTGCTAAATTAGGAAACGATTCCTAATTTGAATATTTCAAATACTGCGGATATCAAACATTATCCTAAAGATATCTAATATTCCAATATGATATTCATGCAATATTTCAAACGGTTCAAATCAGGAAATTAAATATCTGAAAGTGCATCGGATAATATCATTACCTAACTTGGATAACTTCCAAATTTGAACGTCTCGGGACGAGCTTGCGGATCGGGATCGAACTCAGGCTTGCGGCTGACAGACGACGGCGAAAACACCGGCGGCACTGGCGGGGCTACTCCGGCGTCGAGATCAGCAACACAGCTCGGCGAGGAGGGACGGCTCCGGTAGGGTTCGGCAAGGCAGCGTCCGGCGTGCGCGTTGTTCCGGGTAGAAAATTTCTGGACTGCACGATTCCGGAAAAATAGGCGTAACTTCCTCGATACGCGTCGGATTGACCCGATTCCAAAAGCCACAGATCAAGGACTCATAGATCTACAACTTTCGTGTTTTGAGTTTCCACGAATAAGCTCTGTGGAGTGAGCGATTCTGGGAGGAAGTGGACTGCTGCTGTGGTTCGTGATCAAGGCTGCGCTGGACGAAGGCTTCCTCTTGTATTTCACGTGGGCTTCTGCATGGGGAGAAGTCTTCGTGTCTGTGGCTGCTGCTTCATAGACCAATAGGATGGAGAGGAGTCAACTATTTCCTCGGTTGACTGGAGAAGATGAAGCTGGCGCATGAAGAAGCAGCAACGTCGATGGCCGTCATTCAGGGGGGCTCAACGTCCTTGGACGTCGTCTGGCATGGAGGGCGGAAGCGGCTGTTTCGGCGTGGGGCATCGCGCGGAGGGGCAGCGACGCGGCGTGCTCCGGCGTGGCTGCAGGCGACGCGCGAAGGAACGGCGCGGGCGGTCCTCCGGCGCGGCGGTGTCGCGGTGAACGGCGCGCCGGTCTTCTCTCTTCTCTTCTCTTCCTTCCCTCTCACTCTAAAAATTTCTGATCTGAAAGTTGTCCCCCCCTTCTAAAAATCTGACCTAATGTTGTTTATATAATGTTAATCTAGGTCAGATTAGATGGGCTTAATGTCCTAATGGGCTAAGGCTTAGGCTTAGGTCTAATCAAATTAAATGGGCTGAATTAACTTGGGCTAAATTAATTAAACTCACATTATTAAATTAAGCCCAAATTAAAACAACCAAGCCCGTGTAACGTGAAATTCTTGGCCCTAGCATTCCCGAGTGAACCGAGTTTGATTCGATGAAAATTAAGCACGTTCGCCATCACTAATCCGATGCAATAATGCAATTAAATCTAAATGAACCTAAACTATATGTTATGCAATTTAAATATTTTTGTTTAGGGGTTAAAAATTTAATCCCTAATTTTTATGCAAACTACACTAAATGATACGCCGAAATTTAGGTGTCAACATCATTTTGCTTTATTCTCATATTGCGATCCAATAGCTTTCAAAGATGCCGTTAAAGAACCAAAATGGCAGAAGGCGATGGATGCTGAAATTGCAGCCATTGAAAGAAATAATACTTGGGAGTTGACAGAGCTTCCAAAAGGGCAAAAGACCATTAGCGTGAAGTGGGTGTATAAGACGAAGCTGAAGGAGAATCGTGAAATTGATAAGTACAAAGCTTGCTTAGTCGCAAAAGGCTACAAGCAAGAGTTCGGCATTAACTACAAAGAAGTGTTTGCTCGACATGACACAATCAGGTTGGTGATCACACTGGCGGTGCAAAACTCATGGCCTATCTTCCTGTTGGACATGAAATCGGCATTTTTACATGGCAACTTGGAAGAGCAGGTATTTATTGATCAACCTCATGGTTACGTAAACTTTGGAAGTGAGCACAAGGTATATAAACTAAACAAGGCTTTATATAAACTAAAACAAGCTCCAAGGGCTTGGTATAGTCGTATAGAGGCCTATTTCTGAAGAAAGGTCTTCAAAAGTGTCCATATGAGCATACACTTTTTGTCAAAACTGGAGATGAAGGGAAGATGCTTATTGTTTGCTTATATGTGGATGATTTGATTTATACTAGAAATGATAGAGCCATGTTTGAAAAATTTAAGCGGTCTATGATGCTTGAATTTGATATGTATAATCTTGGAAAGATGCACTATTTTCTTGGGATAGAAGTTGTTCAATTCGCTGGTGGAATTGTCATTTCACAAAGAAAATATATGCAAGACATTTTAGACAGGTTCCAAATGAAGAATTGTAATCCTTCTAGCACATTAACTGAGGTAGGTTTGAAGTTAGCGAAAGATTTGAAGGAAAGAGAGTTGACAGCACTATGTACAAGCAAATTGTGGGAAGCTTAATATATTTGACCGCAACAAGGCCGGATATAATGTATTTTGTGAGTCTTATAAGCAGATACATGGAGAATCCTACTGAGATGCATCTCTTTGCTGCCAAGAGAATTTTTCGATACTTGTAAGGTTCGACTGGTTTTGGATTGCTCTACAAGAAGAGAGAAAACTCAAGCTTGATGGGCTTCACTGATAGTGATTATGCTGGAGATCAATATGGTAGAAAGAGCACTTCTGGATACGTATTTATGTTGGGTTCGGGAGCTATTCATGGTCATTAAAGAAGCAACCGATTGTCACTTTATCAACCATTGAAGCTGAATTTGTTGCTGTAACTTCATATGCTTGTCAAGCTATTTGGTTGAGGAAAATTCTTGAAGAACTTCATTTCAAGAGCCAAGGACCTACTGCAATTTATTGTGACAATTGTTCAGCAATAAATCTCTCTAAAAATCCTGTTTTACATGGAAGAAGCAAACATATAGATGTGAAGTTTCACTTCTTAAGGGATCTCACGAAGGAAGGAGTCATTGATCTCATCTACTATAGAAGTGAAGATCAAGTTATTGATATTTTTACTAAATCCCTCAAGTTGGCTGCATTTCAAAAGCTGAGAAACCTGCTTGGTTTTGACAAGTTTATTAAACTGAATTTTGGCAAACTTTCAGTTTAAGGGAGGGATTATTGAGTCACGTGATCTTATTTGACTATGTTTATATATCCTATTCAGTTGTTTGCTGTCCTAGTTTTTAAGAGTCTGTTTTATGGTGGTGTTGAACATGGGTTTATATTTTATCAAGTCAGTAGGTGGTTTCTGCACGTTACTGTTTTTAGGAGTTAGTGGATGCACTTTCTTTTTTAACCGTCATGTATTAGCTCTTTAAAAGAGCATCCGTTGTAAACATTCTGTTTTATTAAGAAGTAAGAAATAGACGTACTTTATTGCATATTGTCAGTTTTCTTTCTTTCTAATATTGTAACAGAAATGAGTACTCTTAGCCCTTTAGGCAGCAGAAAGATTAGTTGAGTGATTAAAATCATTTCGCCAAAGCAACGGCATCTTAATTGCCGAGACTAGCCCAATATTTTGGCGACCCTTCTATCCTATACTTTTTCAGCATCAATCGAAAGTCATTTGAACCATTTGTCCAAAAGAATCAGACAGCAGTCAAAACGAGAGAGTGCCTCTAGAACGTGACCTTTAGATTTTAGTTTCCTTTTCGTCGTAATAAACATAAAGCCCATTCTAATTAAATCCTCGCTCAATTGCACGGAAATGATCTCAGGTCAACTATATACTCATGTAGGTTTTGCCCACAAAAAAGATGTTCATACATATAGAGGTGGGATACTCTATGGATCTTGCATGAGCCCTAAACCGCACCGTGTATCTTCTTCCTGAATTCTGTGAACGTTTCGCTGGTCGTGGTTCACCTATTGATCTAAATTATCTCATTTCGCCATCACGTCTCCAACTCTGTTATTTTGACAGCACTTCTCATAACTAAATGACCGCCAATTTTCGACTCAATATAGCCCGAGAGACATATTGTACGGAGCAGTGTTACGTGTGCTACAATTTACGCATCAGAGAAATCAAACACCATCATTTTGTCGAGCAAGAGAGTTCTAAAGAGTCACAACCTCAGATTACTGCATCAATCGAAATCACAGATGAGATAATGATTCATAATTCAGTTCAAATTTCTTAATCAAACTATCTCGGAGAACTCCTGGGTAAGCACGAATTTGTTGTTATATTCATATTCATCTATCCATGCTTCATTCAGCAAACTCACTCTACAAATTCTCAATGAATTCATTCTTTTCCATTATGTTGCCCTATGTCGACATTTTCACTATTCACATGGAAAAATCTGCTTCAACTTTTGGAAGTGTATGTGGGGAACTTGTAAAGGTCTTTTGAGCGGGAAGAATCTCCCCCTCAGGGTCATCTGCATTGGTTAGGTGTCTCTTCTGTGTACCACACATACATTTGATTCGTAGGCAGCCATCATCAAAAAGAGCTGTTATCAGATTTTTGGAAACTCTCCATTTCAATCAAAGGTGACTCATTATTCTTTTCTTCACCTCTACGGACCAAACAGAACAATCTATATTGATCTCAGACGGCTGTTCGGAAAAGTGTCAAAAAAGTTCTAAACCTTTTGTATCTATGCCAATTAAATTCTAAATATTTTTTTTGGTGCCAATTGAGTTCTAAACTCTTTATTTTTATGCCAAATCAGTCCTTTCGGCTAATCTTGGCCAGATTTTATTGACGTGGATAACTTTTAATAATATTTAATATTTTATTAAATTTTTACTTTTTTTAATCTTCTCTTATTCTTTTTATTTTTTTTCCTCCCCCACGTTCCCTCCTGCAGCCGGTCGCCAAATTGGCAACTGGCTAGAGGCCGGTGAGGAGGTACACCTCGGCTCTGGCGAGCCTCGCCATGGCTGGGCAAGGCTCAACCTCGCTGACCTCGTTGGATTTGGCGAGGGTTGTAGCCTCGTTGGCGGCTAGGCGAGCCTTGCCAGTGGCCATTGGCTGATCCGGTGACCGGCTAGAGAAGGAAGGGTGGGGGAGGAAAAAAAAGAAAAAAGAAAAAAGAAAACAATAAAAAAAAATAAGTAAAAATTCAAAAAAAATATTATTAAAAGTTATCTACGTCGGCGTCGATGAACGACTAACTTCCACGTCATCAAAATCGGGCCAAAATTAGCCAGAAAGATTGAATTTATATAAAAACAAAAGGTTTAGGACTCAATTGATACAAATGCAAAAATTTTAGGACTTTTTTGATACTTTTCCTATCACTGTTCTATAATTTACTTGCTTCTTCCCATCAATTTCCAATTTGGATACAGTCATAAGTAAGACAAAAGTAAAGGATCATGTCACGTGATTTTGTTGACGCTCACTTACTTAGCAGAAGTCCAGCCCAATTATTGACATAGACATACCTTGCGTACGAACCATTGCCGGGGGGCGCATGGGGGAAGCGACGAGTACCACATGTCACTATTGACGTGTGGCATCATTCAAGTGATAATATCGGACACTAATGTGGACAGTTAAGGCTATTTATCGGTGTTAGTGTCCAATTTGGCATTTGTTGTCTTCAATTTTAACGGGGGACCACATGTCACTATTGACGTGGCATTATTCAAGTGATAATAACGGACACTAACATGGACAGTTAGGGCTATTTATCGGTGTTAGTGTCCAATTTGGCATTTGTTGTCTTCAATTTTAATGGAAGTCTCAAATCAATCCACATTTAAAAAATTGAGGTATTTGATTGAACCAAGATTGGCTATCCTACTGTAAAACAGTTAAAAATTCAGGTATTGAATGTGTCATTACCTCCAAAAAGAAAGGGCAACCGATAAACACTCAATGACTAGAGACTGGAAAGCAGATCATGATAATTCCATATGAAGTGTCAAGCCTTTTATTGTAGTAATAATTCTTCCATGAGCCAGAAACCCACCTCTTAGAATCTCAAATCTTGAAACACATTGTACCTCTTCAAACATCCGGGTCTCATAACCGGGAAAATTCTACAGAGAGCCCACACAAAATCCAAGATCAATCTCATTCTTCACCGTCACATCCTTCCTTTAGACAAGAGAATCCAGGAACTGCTTACTTTTGCATGATTCCTCACTCAACCTATTAGACTTTATCAATAATTGCGTGAACAGGCGCAACATTTCTTCCACTCGGGATCATTCCAAAAGCAAAAGATCTCAAATGGATCAGATCAAAGCAGATGCTTCATAAGTTGCCTTTTTCTTTTGGCCATTTCGAGGACAAATGGAACCTTCTTTCTTAGTCCCATCAATCTCAGAATTTTTCAATATATAGGACCTGTCCATGGGTCCTCCCTCTTCATCAACACCATTGAACAAACTCTCCTAAGCAAGGGAACGCAAAACAAGATTGAATGAATACCAATGAAGATTGACAGAGAGATATCTCACCCTGCCCACTCACTACCACACCATAAGCTCAAGCTGGAATACTCGGAGGTCCCGTTCGACTGCCACGGCTGCAAAGAAGCCGGGATCGGGCTCAGGTACAAGTGCCAGTTGTGCAAGTATGAGCTCCACAAGGTGTGTGGCGCAGTGCAGCCGACCGTAGCGCACCCCTTCTACAAGAAATGCACATTTAATTTCTACTACCAACCCCCCGACCGCAACTTGAGAGTGTGCGACGCATGCGGGACGGACATCCTAGGATTCGTGTACCACTGCGTGTGCCGTGATTTAGATCTCCACCCTTGCTGCGTGAATCTCCCCCAAGTCCTGGACGACGGGAACAACGTCCTCTACCTGTCTAAAAGCATCTCGGGCCCGTGCCTTCATTGTGGAGGCAAGGGCTCCGGGCCAGGCTGGGCTTACAAGTCCCAGTCAAAGACGTACAATCTGCATGTGTCGTGTGTCAAGAAGTTGCTTGTCGAGAGCTGGTTGGCGTCCTACTTCAACGTGGACAAGAACAAGGTTCGAGAGCTGCACACCAAGATCCCAAGCCTCAGTGGCACGTCAAGGAGTAGTCCGAGGGCAAAAGGTGATAATATGAAGAAGTATCTTCAGATGGCTGGTGGAGCCGTCCAGCTTGTTGTCTCGGCCATCCTGGGCGACCCAACAGCTATAATAGCCGGTGTCCTGAGAGGATTTATATCGAGTTAGCAAAATAGGAGAATGTGAATAACATGCGTAATAAGAGCGTATCATTAACCGAGGGAAAAAGCAAACAGATAAAATGTGATGACCGGATCAGATGGCCCTTCCCTCCTGGTATTTTTGGTCTTAATTGTCCAGGAAAATGACTGTCTGTACTGTTATAGCCCCGGCACTACGGTTCTCGCCCCGTATTTTGTGTAAGGATCTTTTCAGCTTTAAGTTCCTAGTTGGATGTGATGTCCTGATGTCGAATTTTAAAACCCTTCATTTTTGCAAAGGCGGGAGACAAACATCGGCACTTAATACAGTGACGTTCCCATAACAGAAGGGGAAGAATTTGCAATCGGCATCGATAGATTTGAAAGCAGGAACGTGAAAAATCTCTGAAGCCAAAGGTTGAAGGAAGGAGGAACCTACTTAGATATGACACTAACATCCAACTCTGTAGGATGGATAGAGAGGAGCTGAATTTGTAAAGCGGACTATATCAATTGCCCATAGTTTAAGGGAAAAGGTACAAATAATTAAAATCATGTCTGTCCTGTCCAAAATAATTATGCATACCGACAGCATCTTCTATCACGATAACAATTGCATGCATAGCGATGTCAAAATCGATCGGATAAGAGAGCTAGAATGACTAGCTATCTCTTCCGTTGTAGAGTTACCGAATGTAAATAATCAAGTATTTGGAACAAAAGCCAGATACGGCAGTTAATAACAATAATAATCATGTTCTTGGAAGGCAACGATGAATTGAAGAGGTGTGATTCAATAGACGGCTGACCGTTATTGAAATATAAACAGAATTATTAAGTATAATTTGAGTTTGATTCATATTGGACATTTTAGTAGTTCGGATTTCTAAATGGGATAGGACTAGATAAGATAGGATAAGAAATTCTGGAATTTTTTCATATCTTGTCCACTGTTTGGTGGACTACGGATTTAAAGTCAGATAGGATAATTTTTATTTTTATTTTTTGGTATTCACAGGTTTGGAGGAGTCGGTGAAGGAAAAAAAGTCGAGAAATTTTTTTGGTGAAAGCACACAAGGTGTGGGGATGAAGATGACGGCGAGTGGAGCGTAAGATTTCTGGAAAAATAGACATTAGAAATCCTATTTGGGTTTATCCCTTCCCCCTCAGATTTTTTTATCCGTTTTATATACGACCTTATCCTATCCTGGACCACCACCAAACACAGGATAGGATAAAACATATCCTATCCTGGCTTTTATCCGGTCGACCAAACGCAGCCTTATCAGTACATCGGGGATGCGTTTGACTAAGGGATTGCATATCGTCAGAAAATATACTACACATAGAATGAAAAATATTTGAAGTTATGAGTACATCAGGGATGCGCTTGACAACTATTCTATTCCCAGAAACAATTTTTGTTTAGGAATGATTTTTCTTTTATTCCGGGAATAATTTTTAAGTATTTGAATGTATTTGGTAATTGAAAAAAATTTCTATTCTTGGAATAGAAAAAGAACAAAAATGCATTTGATAATTGCACAAAATTTCTTTTTATTAATAATATTTTAATTTTTTAAATATATATTTTTCTTTTTTTCTTCCCCTTTCTAGGTTGTTGGCGCTGGCCCTGGCCACAGGGCTCGACCCTCGCCGCCGTCGCCCTTGCCAGATCTAGTGAGGGTAGCTAGCAACCTAGCACCCTCGGCAGCTTGTGTGAGGATCGCCCTCGCTAGATCCAGTGAGGATGGCCCTCTCCCAGGGTGCGAGCCACCCTCGCCGGATCTTGCGAGGGCGGCAGCGAGAGTCGCCCATGCCAAATCCGGTGAGAGCCGCGACACCCTCGCGTGGCCTTGGCCTGTGGCCAGTCGCCGGTGGTCGGCAACCAACCACAGGCTAGAAAGAAGAAGAAGAAGACCAAGAAGAAGAAAAAATTTGTTTTTTCCATTTTTTATTTTTGTTCTCAGAATCAAGAAATAAATGTTTTTTTGCTTCTTGATTCTATTCCAAAACTGATTCTGAGAATAAATTTTTGCAAATTTGTGCTCGGGAACAAAAAATTTATCAAACGGATTTCTGTTTCAAAATTGATTCTGAGGGCAAAAGAATATAAATAATTACTATTTAGTCGGTTATCAAACGCACCACGTATGAACTCTGATTGATTCTCATGCAGAAGGAGGATCTGAATAAGCAAAATCCCTCAGGCCAGTTTTTGGGCTAGAGGTAGTTTCTTTCTTCCATGGAGAGGCCCGGTTCCTCTTGGGTCTGAGAAGAAGAAGAAGGTCCAGATGATCAGCTGCAGCTCCACCAGGACTGATCAGTCATCACCAGCTCCCACTTGTGAAGTCTATCGCTCTGTCACAGCGAACTGATTCACGCTCTTTGTTCCACCAATTACACGAATTCCAAACCTGAATTTCATCAGAAACTCTCCACATCGGGCAAAGTTTTTCCTGATTCAACAGAGATGAGAACGACGGCATTTTCACCATCAAGCCATTGGAACCCCGCCTTCCGAAACTCCCAGATCACACCACAACGTCCTAAAACCAACGCCAAACCATTTCTTTTCTACGCCAAGAACCCTTTGAATCACCGTCAAGCTCATCCGCCATTTCCTTCCTTCTCCATAAACCCCTCGAAAAACCCACCAATACCCATCTCTCAAAATCCCAACTTTGACCCGCCGCCGTTGGTGGTCGTCGGATCGGCGAACGCCGACATATATGTCGAGATCGAGCGGCTGCCGAAAGAGGGAGAGACGATCTCGGCCACCTCCGGTCAGACTCTAGCCGGCGGCAAGGGCGCGAACCAAGCCGCTTGCGGCGGCAAATTGCGTTATCCCACTTATTTCTTGGGCCAGGTTGGTGAAGATGCTCACGGGAAGTTGGTTTCTCAGGCACTTGAGGATAGTGGGGTCAAACTTGATCATCTTAACACTGTGAGTGGGACCCCCACTGGGCATGCGGTGGTGATGCTGCAATCTGATGGTCAGAACTCGATCATCATCGTCGGTGGTACTAACATGTGCTCTTGGCCTGAGGTTTTGCCTAATGAGGACTTGGAGCTCGTGAAGAATGCTGGGATTGTTTTGCTCCAGAGGGAAATTCCCGATTTTGTCAACGATCAAGTTGCCAAGGTTAGTTGTTTTTTCGTTTTGGAAATGCTTCTTTTGGATTTTTTTTTCTGAATTTCAAATGCTTGTGGCATGTTGGTGCTCTCTGTAGGGTGAATTAATGGTATCTTTGTTTTCCTGATTTGGGAGTGGGATTAGTATGAATCTGTGAATTGTGCTAAAGAGAGAGAGTAACGAAGAAGCTTTATTGGGGGTCGTTGCAGTTTTTGAAAGAAAAGGAACTGCATCAGCCAGTAGTGTCTGATGGATGATTGAAGCTTGCTTGGATTGTGAGTTCTCTGCATTTTTGTCAATGACTAGGAACGTGCGTCTGAGATCCCTAACGGTACCATTCGGTTGGTTGCTTTCAGGATACATTTTTGATGTGCATCTTCCATTGAGCTTGATTACCATGTTGGGTTTATCAATCAAGTTGTTGGCAGCATTACAGTTTTCATCTCAAGTGCTATACTTTTAGGCAGTGGCACAAGCGGAGGTGCTTTATCAGATTACATATGTTGTTGAGGCTATGATATTCATGATTGATAGAAGATTCGGTATCTTTTACATATATGAATGACTTTAGTAGATAAAGTGGCTCTCTATTGTAGTTTAGGCAGTGGCTAAGTGTTATGCCGCCTCCTCAGTTGAGAAACTAGTATCTAAATTAGTTACTCTACTACACCCTTTTACACTTTATCATAATTTGCTTCTACATAGTGTGGAAAATAAATTTTCATCTCAATGGTGTTATTGCTATTGCCTTCAAGTTCTAACCTTCATGAGCATGGTACCTTTTGGGTGTTCTAGGCCTTTATTTGAGGAGATTGTCTTTGTTCCCTTTCACTGGAATTTGGCATTTTTGCAAGTTGCTGGTGGTGTATCTATGCTGTTAGGTTTTCCTGTAAAAAAGGGAAAGATTTTTTGTTACCTTTTTTTCTCCCAATCTGTTTGCTTGTGCCCTTATTTGACCTGGTTTGCTAATAATTTTTTTTTTTGCACCACCTTATAATGAATGTCACGTATCTTAAGGCTGCAAGGAGTGCAGGTGTTCCAGTCATTTTGGATGCTGGGGGAATGGATACACCAATTCCACATGAACTTTTGAGCTCTGTTGACATATTTAGCCCAAATGAAACTGAGCTCGCTCGCCTAACCGGAATGCCCACAGAAAATTTTGAACAAATATGCCTAGCCGTAGCGAAGTTTCACGAAATGGTGAGATTCTAGCACATTCAAAACAATTTTATGATTTAGGAATTGGTGCCGTCATTGCATGTACTCCTAATTCATTGAAGGAAATGCAAAGTTTCATTGCCGAAGGTGATCATACAGAATGTTAATTGACTGTTTGGTTTTAGGTCAAAATAATATTCTCTACGTTCTACTTGTGTGGCTAGATGATGTACTGAGTTTATACTTGCTTGCTACTGCAGCTGCACCCTATATTGGCACATGTGATCATATCTCTTATCATAATAAGATTACAGCACAT
Source organism: Syzygium aqueum (assembly GCA_031216185.1). Classification (NCBI taxonomy): domain Eukaryota; kingdom Viridiplantae; phylum Streptophyta; class Magnoliopsida; order Myrtales; family Myrtaceae; genus Syzygium; species Syzygium aqueum. Next base: position 31,678,346 of record CM062236.1, read on the forward strand.
TTCGGCGAAGGCATCACGCGTGACAAATTGTGCTCATCTACTTTCAGGGAATTAAGCAAGTATTACTAAAACTTGGGGACAAAGGCTCTGCTTTGTTCATAGAAGGGGAAGACCCAATCAAGCAACCCATCATAAAAGCAAAGAAGGTCCTCGACACGACCGGAGCTGGTGACACGTTTACTGCTGCTTTTGCTGTGGCTCATGTTGAGGGCAAATCGAAAGCAGAGTGCCTCAGATTTGCCGGTATGCAGTGCGATGCTTTTGTTTTAGTTGAGATCCTTAACATAGAAACGTTTAACTCAAAATGATAGTTCCTGCAATTGTTGCAGCGGCAGCAGCTTCTCTCTGTGTCCAAGCGAAGGGCGCCATTCCTAGCATGCCAGTTAGAGAATCGGTTTCAGATCTTCTGCAGACTCTCTGAAGATTTTGAACGTTATACAGTCTTAACGATGTAATGCAATGAACAATATCAAAGTGTTTTTTTCTAAGGAGCTTACAAGGAGCAAACCGACACTAAGTTTTCCAGGAATGATGGCAGGGTTTTTCTTCTCAAGAATTTCTGGAGATAAAAGAAAGATTGCATGCACACTTTTGACTGTGCTGGAAGTACAGGGGTATCTAAGCACTGTTACTGTACAGAAACTAAATGGTTCGCTGCTTGCTAAAATGAACATTATTTATATTGTTGACTTTGCATCTGAAAGCTACATGTTACTGAATTTTTAATGTCTCAATGTCTGTATTCTGAGCTTTATTTCAGCGATGAGTGTCATCAACGTTTCCAAGGGCTTGAAAGTCTAAATGCCATATAACCCCTCGGAATTGAAAATTCAGTCACCTCTCTCTCTCTCTCTCACGCAACTTACCAACTACTAAGCGACATGGTTATTCCAAAGCATACGGCTTTCTGGATGTAAATATGAGGGTCCATGGATGAGGGGTGCAAGGAAGAAGAGTACTTAAAAAGTCGAGGACTCGTAATTTGAAAAGGCTCATTAGCCCTATTTGTAACGCTCCCACCACAAGAAGACAATCTCCGTTTGTTGCCATCTCCCGCGAACAATGACCTGTGTCACTTGGATCTCCTCCTCCAGTCATCACTCTCTTTTTACACAAACCTCACCGCTCCTTAACATAAATCTCTATCAGAACTTGCACCGTCTCTTCCTCATGAAACTCGAGTCATGAAACTTTCTTCTCTTCTTATCATCTATTGTATCTCCTGTTTCTTCCTCCACTCCAGCCTTGCCGAAGCAACCTTTCCAGGTACTCTCTCTCTCTCTCTCTCTCTCTCTCTCTCTCTCTCTGCATGTATTCGTGTGCAGTCGTGTGCATGTGCAAGCCCATTGTGGACAATAGTTATCTGCAAGATGAATATATCTACCGATCAGATGCAGAGACTGCTGAAGACTTGTTGATGGAGTCTCGGGTTGAAGCAAGTAGACCTCGTTCAAATCAATTCCAAGAAGGTTTCTTTCATCGCAAGTTGATTCCTCAATCAATGCAGACATCTGTCAGAGATAACACCACCAACAACAGTGATGATGATATTGATGATGATGATGATCAAGTTCCAAGGAAAGTGTTGCATGAAGTGCCTTCAGGGCCTAATCCTATTGGCAATCCCTCCCCGAAACAGAAGATGAAAAGGCCTCGGCTACGATGAAGTCTGTCAGCGTCTTTCTTTCCTCATTCAATAAAAGGACGATGTCAATAAAAGAATGCTCGTAGTTTGCCTGCGAAATGTCTCTGCTAGCAAATTCAACAAAATCGGGATCTGCAAGAATTTTACTGGCAGAGTTAGCCGCTTTTCTGGCTCTATGTTCCTTTCGTATTCTTCATAATCTAAAACCACTGCTTTACCATTCCGCGACGTCGAATTCTGCCCAACTCATTACTACACAAATGAACTTACACTGACAAGGAGCAAACCGACACTAATTTTTCCAGGAATGATGGCAGGGTTTTTCTTCTCAAGAATTTCTGGAGATAAAAGAAAGATTGCATGCACACTTTTGACTGTGCTGGAAGTACAGGGGTATCTAAGCACTGTTACTGTACAGAAACTAAATGGTTCGCTGCTTGCTAAAATGAACATTATTTATATTGTTGACTTTGCATCTGAAAGCTACATGTTACTGAATTTTTAATGTCTCAATGTCTGTATTCTGAGCTTTATTTCAGCGATGAGTGTCATCAACGTTTCCAAGGGCTTGAAAGTCTAAATGCCATATAACCCCTCAGAATTGAAAATTCAGTCACCTCTCTCTCTCTCTCTCTCTCTCTCTCTCTCTCACGCAACTTACCAACTACTAAGCGACATGGTTATTCCAAAGCATACGGCTTTCTGGATGTAAATATGAGGGTCCATGGATGAGGGGTGCAAGGAAGAAAAGTACTTAAAGTCGAGGACTCGTAATTTGAAAAGGCTCATTAGCCCTATTTGTAGCGCTCCCACCACAAGAAGACAATCTCCTTTTGTTGCCATCTCCCGCAAACAATGACCTGTGTCACTTGGATCTCCTCCTCCAGTCGTCACTCTCTTTTTACACAAACCTCACCGCTCCTTAACATAATCTCTATCAGAACTTGCACCGTCTCTTCCTCATGAAACTCGAGTCATGAAACTTTCTTTTCTTCTTATCATCTATTGTACCTCCTGTTTCTTCCTCCACTTCAGCCTTGCCGAAGCAACCTTTCCGGGTACTCTTTCTCTCTCTCTCTCTCTCTCTGCATGTATTCGTGTGCAGTCGTGTGCGTGTGCAAGCCCATTGTAGACAGTAGCTATCTGCAAGATGAATATATCTACCGATCAGATGCAGAGACTGCTGAAGACTTGTTGATGGAGTCTCGGGTTGAAGCAAGTAGACCTCGTTCAAATCAATTCCAAGAAGGTTTCTTTCATCGCAAGTTGATTCCTCAATCAATGCAGACATCTGTCAGAGATAACACCAACAACAACAGTGATGATGATATTGATGATGATGATGATGATCAAGTTCCGAGGAAAGTGTTGCATGAAGTGCATTCAGGGCCTAATCCTATTGGCAATTCCTTCCCGAAACAGAAGATGAAAAGGCCTCGGCTACGATGAAGTCTGTCAACGTCTTTCTTTCCTCATTCAATAAAAGGACGATGTAAATAAAAGAATGCTCGTAGTTTGCCTGCGAAATGTCTCTGCTAGCAAATTCAACAAAATCGGGATCTGCAAGAATTTTACTGGCAGAGTTAGCCGCTTTTCTGGCTCTATGTTCCTTTCGTATTCTTCATAATCTAAAACCACTGCTTTACCATTCCGCGAGTCGAATTCTGCCCAACTCATTACTACACAAATGAACTTACACTGTGGTATTAGCTTGACGCTTGACTGAACCTCATGGACCTCTTTGACTGAAACCCTGGACACTGACTGATCAGTGAGCAGGTATTCGGGTGTTGTGTGGTGAGTTTAACGAAAGGCGTTCAAAAAGAGGAGACAAAATGGACTAGTTTCATTGACCAATTATAGCATAATGACTGTCAAGTGATGGACAAGACAAAAAGTGAGAACATGACTTTTGCTTTTGTTTTTCCGTACTGAGCATCTTCCGCATTCACAATTAAGCAAAGATCTGACAATATCTGCTTAAGGGGGAGTGTTCACATACGTGGTCGAGGATTTTCTTGGTCCAATGATCTTTCAAAAGCAGCAAAGCAAAGAGAAAAGGAAAACCTACGGATAAGCATCATTGCACAATCCTTGCGAAAAAGGAATGCAAATTATTCGAAGTGTCACTGTTTTGCTTTTCGAGAGAAAAATTTATGTGACCGAGTGAGATTGACGTTGACATAGGGCCAATGACGGAGAGACAGAAGACTGGTAGCTTTCGTTGGTTTCTGCACATTGTCACACCGCCAAGCGTCTTTCTTTTTTTTTTCGTACGATTGGATTAACTTGATGATATACGGTCTACAATCAACAGCCAAGAACAAAATGTCAATATGCCTTCAAAAGATTTTCGGGTAATTCTAATTTGGTAGTATTAAACAGGGGATCCTCTTATCGGGAACTCTTCATGGTGAGCATCCGGGCCAATGCTAAACTTGATCATAAAAGAAATCGCGATGCAAGCAGCTCATAAGTGGTTTCAGTAAAAGAATGGTCATTGAACGGAGACCATATTTGTCACCAGAGGGGCGTATCCCCTGCTTCTAATCAAGAACTGGTTGCATTTTATATCCTGCTTAATGCTTATTCTAGTAGAACAACTTGACTCAAGATTGCTTTTAGATGTAGCACTCATCCAGGAGTGCAACATGACTTCAGCTTTTCAGTCAGGTGTCGGCATATAAAATGAGTACCGACTCAAGATTGCTTTTAGATGATAGGGCTCATTCAAGAGTGCAACATGACTTCAGCTTTTCAGTGAGGTGTCGGCATATAAAATGAGTACCGACTCATTGTCAACATATATAGAATGACTACCTCATAATCAAAATCATGGGTTGCCGAGAAATGAAAAAAAGCATATACAGAATTTGAATACATACGTTCGTAGGATAAATGCATCTAAAGTGTAAAGTGATTGCAGAAGAAAGAAATCTCATTCAAATTAGCTTGACAACAAGAAAACACTGAGCAAAGGACTACACTCATTTACCAGTTATTTAAGCGTTAAACTTCTGACCAAAAGAAAAAAAGCTTTAGACTACCGAGATTAAGGATTCAAACACATAACAGAACCTACAAAACTACAAACTAACTTTTCGAGTACTGAAAATCTCATTTCGCCAATTCGCAAAGCAAGACTATCAATGTTGCCACAACATCTAAGTTGGCCGCTCCAGGTCCAGCTACCGCTGCTCTTCCCTGGCTACAATCTTGAACTTTCCCGTCCGTTCTTGCTGCAGAAAACAATAAAGCAACAGGACTTGTGAACTCATCCACGAGAAATTAAAACATCCAATACAAACAATTCGAGGAATCAGGTTCCTTGAATTTGGACATCCTCCTCGCGTGTAGATAAATCAGATAACTTTAGGGGAAGCAAAAGAGAAATTGTACCTTTTTCCACAATTCGGTGTGGTTCTTGCAAAAACCAGCAACGATGGCAGCATTCCTTTTCCCTTCGCGGTACTCAATGCAAAGATCCTGACTCAACCCACAAGTGACATGAAAAGCCAAAGGGCATTTAGGCTCGGAGCAATCAACGGCACACCCGTTCGTGTCTTGGCAAACATAGCACTTCTTCTCCCACCTCTTCTTCGGAACCTTAGAACAGTTGATTGAATCTCTCCCTTCTGGGTCCTCGAAGAAGACCTCAGGGACAAGCAGTGCGCAAACAACATGAGCCCACGAGCCGTCAACGGTGGACTTCAAAGCGCCTCCACTGTTTGGACACAAACAACAAGAGAAGGACTCAACTCTGTTTTCAGAGGCATTAGAAACCAAGCATTGATTGCAGAACCAGTCGCCTTCCGGAACACCCTTCGCGAGAGGATTCCCATAGCAAGTGGTGTGCGCCATCAGATCGCAGCCGTCGCAGAACACGATCGGGTCTTCCGGATCTCCGTCAGTACTTTGACAAACAGCACAGACGATCCCGTCCTCCTCCTCCTCCTCGTTGCCACTACCATCTCTCTCTTCTTCTGCTTCTTCCACGTTTGTCTCCACCTGATCTTCTGAGTCGCCGATTGCCACTGCTTCTTGAGCGCTAGGATTAAAAACCGAAGGCTGTTCCTCTTCCCCATCCTCTTCACTGGTTTTCTTGGCTTGGGAAGCTCTCTCCTTCTCTGCTTCGGACCCGACTTCGAGAGAACAAGGCTTGTACTCGGCATTGAGGTCGAGAGGCAAAAGGGGCTTCAGATCAGGGTCCAGAGCCCACACCCTCTTCTTCGTGGGCAAGCAGTAGGTGGTGGTGCGGGCCGCGAGATCCGGAGAAAGCGGAGCCAGGTGGCGAGACTCCTTGCGCTTCTTCGCGGGAAGCGGGAGACAGCTCGACGCAGGGTCCGCGTTCTCTTGGTTCTGCCTCTGTTGCAGGAGAGTGAACCGTTTCAGAGGAGGCAAGCCCTGGTAGTTCATCGCTCGCAGGCTCGCAAACGGAAGCAGCAGCGGCTGTAGCTGTAGCTGGTCCTCCTCCTTCTCGACAAATTGTGAGAGAGAGAGAGAGAGAGAGAGAGAGAGAGAGAGAGAGAGATTGAAGTTGGAAGGGAGTTGAGTTTTGGGGGGTTTTGAGTTTTGAAGGGGGAGCGAAAATGGAGGAGGCGGGAACAGAGAGAGAGAGATGAATGCACGAGAGAGGAAGACAGACAGAGGAAGAGAACAACCAGAGCTCCCTCCTTTTTCTTCTCTCTTTCGCTCTTTCGTTTTGTATTTCGGCTTCGAATTCGGCGGGAGAAGCTGAAACTTTCGCGGAAGATTTCGCATTTTGCAGCCAGCCGGCCAACGCGCGGTGAAATTTCGAAAGCTGATTTGCTAAAATCCCAAATTCAGCGCGGGTCGCGAACTTGTCCTGAACCCTGTTGATCGTTAATATTTTTATTGATTTTCTTTTTGCTGGTTTGGTTTGGGTCGATAACGTAGTGCCGTAAATCGAGTGCATTTGAACCGTCGATCGTGTATGAGCACCTAATGATTAATGGTTCGGATGAGTTTGATCTATATGATCTGTCGATGATAAATGATTTACTATTTTTTTATGGTACGTGTAAATAGCGAAAAGTTCTCTCCGCAAATTTACTTAAGCTCTACTGGGCATTCATCTATCTACAACCTTGGCGAGAGAAGTATAATTATCTTAAAAAAACATCAAAAACTGTGAAGTGATCAAGCATAGCTCCTAGTAATTAGTTGTCTGTTGCTTGTTAAAAGGTTCATTCCCCTCTGCAAAACATCAAGACTCTGCTTCGCGAACCTCTAAGCTATGGTTGGATGATAACTTTGGCGTAAAAAAGGAGGAAAACTGTCACAATCTTCAATTTTCTTCACAAACACTTTCAATATTCAATAAATTTTCACTCCAATTTATTCAGTTCTGTTATTAATTGCCCAACTTGCCATTGGCACTTTAGTAAAGAGGGAGGCACGACCTCATCTTTTCGTTGCTATTGTATCTACAGCTTGACTGAAAGACAAATTTGGAGCTAAGCCGCATTAGGAGACAGCAAGTTAGGAACAACATGGCCAAGCATCATCCGAATTTTGATTATGTGTAGGAAGCAACCTGGTAATGAAACTGGGCATCTTCACGAGAAGGGCGATGGGAAGTGTGTAACCCGTGACTACGGGCTCCTTTTGGTGTAGGAAGCGCCAAGATCAATCTAGTCAGAAAGGATTATCTGTCTCATTGATTGGATCGGTTAAGCATCTTCAATTTTGCTCGCTGTATCTACTTCACCCTAGAAGTTGTTATCTCCTTCCATCACTTAATCATAAAAAAAAACGTAGTTGGCGATTGCAATGTGTTTGAATTGACGCAAGGCAAATCTTCAGAAATATTAACTCGCGACATCTGCACTTCCCATACATTTTTTTCTGCGTTCTAGTTGACTAATGAGCATGCTCCCATGCAATATCTTTTTCCCATTATGCCACAAGAGCTAAATCTGATCGCTTCCCAATTCCCAAACATTTGATCTCAATGCCAGCACTGGAGAAGAGAAGCTGAAAGTCTAGAATAAAGGTCTTCAGGCATTTCAGCAATAAACTTCTACTCGAGCTTTTGAGAGGGCAAAGTGCGTCTCCAGATTCCTGCCAAGACGCTACCGAAAATCGAATGACATACACTTGAGACTGCACATGGCACTGCCGTCAGCGGGTTCCCAAAATGTTGACTGGCCAGAACTACTCCCAGCACCGAGTTCTGAAAAAAGAAAAGGATAAAACAAAATGAAACAGTTCGATAAATATTTGTAGTCATATTCAAGCACGTACTCTAGGAGAAATTGATCCTATAGAATCCGAAAGCCAAATGCATATAAAAGATTATATACTGGAAGGTCTAGGATACAGGTACAACCGGGCATACTAGAATGGAAGGCAACGCAAGTAGAGTGCTCTAGCTTTTATATTAAGCTTTGAGAATGAGATGGTATACCTGCATGCCCACCTCGATCGAGATAGTCCTTGCTGATGCGACATCCAGCTGAAGCATTCTAGAGAGTATATAGCCAAAGAAAAATCCAGATGCATGAAGAAGAGACGCGGCAAGCAGAACTTGTCGGCCCGACACGAGTATCGCCGAAGAGCTCTGTGCAATTGCATTTCCACATAATACAGCCACAGTTGCCACAGCAACAGGTGGCATCAAGGGGGAAACTAACTTAACCAAACTCTGGAAATACTGGTTAAGAAATGCACCAGCCAGGACAGGAAGAAGGACTACCTGCATTTCCTATTTTTATGCGAGTGCTAGAGAGTGGTATCATAACCATGCAAATACAAAGGTTGAGAGCGAGAGAAGTAACCTGAAGAGTTGAAAGCAGGAGTCCAGCTGCATCAACCGCAACATACTGTCCAGCAAGTTTTGCGGTCAGAAATGGAGTCATTATCTGCAACATCGGAGGAAAAGGAAAATGATGGGTAATTACACTCTACGTGAAGCTTATGGAGCCAGAGTGCCTCATGTGGAGTTAACGGTACATGCACTTCATTCCCGTCGTAACGTAGAATTAATTTGTCCTGTATGACCTACCTCGGTAAAAGAGATTCCCATCTATGATATTTTATGTTAAACTAAATGTATTTTATATATATTGAGTTGAATGATCCTACAGTCAAGGAGGAAGACATGAGAAATCGATTTCTGTATACCAACCACAGCTGATATAGTGCTTGCTGCTGTCATCAACACTGAAAGAGCAACATTTCCCCTAGATCACAAAACACCCATTATACTTTGATAGAAGCGTTTAAACAGCAGCTCAAATACTTCTCAAGATACTGTCTTCCAGAATTCACTTACCGTGCAATATAAGTGACTATATTACTTGCCGTCCCTGCAATTAATAAATTCAGAATGTGCTGAGAGAGAGAGAGAGAGAGAGAGACAAGGATTGTGTAGTAAAGCAGTGTGAGGATAAGAAAAAATGCACATACCACCAGGGCAACAGCCAACCAATATTAATCCGGCCGCATAATGTGATGGCAGATTCAAAAGCTTGCTAATAAGAAATCCAGAGATCGGCATCACCTGACACAAGCAATACATTATTCTGGACCGAACATGTCTAAGTAAACAGGTAGAAAATGAGCACACGCTCACAATGAGGAGTCTCTAATCGGCTGCTACAGACAAGAAGAGTTCATAATGAGAAAGAAAACTAGGGGAACCTAGGTATGTAACCGAAGTGTAGGTATAGCGAGTGTTCGTAAAAAAAATTTTTGAGTATAAACATGTCTTCCTAGCCTACTCCTGTAAGCAGCACAGATAGGCCGTTGCATCATGATCAACGCATATTATGTGCCTATGCACTTCAGAGTGAACACACAAAGGTGACTGGTCGTCTTCAAAGTCAAGAACTAGAACAACAACACAAATCCACCATTCTACAGTTTTCTTTAATGCATTTCAAATCGTTATGTACATAACGTTTCAATCGTCAGCGAAACACCACGACTTCATCATTAGCAGTCGGTAAAGCCAATCAAATGAAATTTCCGAGCTTGACTAGGAATAAGTGCAGAACGAACCGAGTACTGGAGCACAAAGCCAGAGACCAACTCCTTGGGCATGGCCAACGCGCCACGAAGATCATCGAAGCTGAGGGTCATCCCCATCCCAAGCATGGTCACCGCAATCCCAAGAACGGTCCACTTGGGCTGGACCCAGTCGTAGCAACTCGGCTTCGCGAGCCCCAACAGGCACCCTAGCGCCACCCACAGGGGGAATGCCGTCGATATCGCCTCACCCACCAGCTCAATCCAGTCGCGGAAGCTCCTGCCCTCGCCCGCATCGAAGGTGTTCGTCGAAACTCCGCAGCGAAATGGCCAGACCCTAGTTCCCACTTTCGAAGTCGAATTGACAAAAGGAGGGCATTCCCGCGATTTCGATGGCAACAGGCATCGAGATATCGCGATCGAGTGGCGAGAAGAGGGCGATTTTGATGATGGGAAGGTGCGGAATTTGAAGCGGGGTCTGAGTATCGGATCAGCTCTTGATGGATCCCGTATTGTGGGAGTGGACTGGGGGTGGTGGCGATCGAAGGCGCTGCTTCCATTACAGGACGAGCGTAGTACGACTATGGACTGCATCTTTGGAGGGAACTGCTGTTGGCGACGTTGCTGCGATTCGGTGCGAGTCGTCGGAGCAAATCGGATCAATGATTACATCAAGCACCGCCAGGCGTGCGTGCGCGCTTCACGTGCGCGTGGATCGTGCGGACGGAGCACTGCCCCAGTGGACGAGGAGGCAAGCAAAGCAAGGATACATATAATTGGGGGGAAATTTCCAAACAAAAACTGAAAACGGAGTTTGATTTTCTCGACAAGAATTTAAAGTGAATTTTATTTTAAATAAGTGCCTAAATACCCAAGTTAGTCTTGGATAAAGGCGAGTTAGTACTGTTTTTCCGGTGGCCAGAATAGGGCATTTTTGTCCATAACGAAAATTGGATAAAGATATTAAAAAAAAAAAGCTAAAAAATCCAGAAACAAAAAGAAAATTCAAACCACTTGAGGAAAAGAGATTGCATATGGTCGGGGTGCACGCCCCCACCGACTTCGCCGGCGGGCTCAACGGACACAGACCGACGGTCGCAGCGTCCACCTTTCTTTTTCTTCACTGGCTCGCTCGCGGGCTAACACCGTCTTACCATCCTCGTTCTGCTCAGAGCTCAATGCTATCACTCCGTTCCACCCAGTGCCAATTCTCAACTCCAATGGCGTAGATTGCAAACACAGACCACGGAGTCACAACAAAATGAGCTGGTGATAACGATTCCGTGAAAGCACACCAGCACAGACAACTATATTCAAGAGCTTCGGGGAGATACTTGATGCAAAGAAAAATTTATGTTCGCCATTCTTACGTAGCGTCCTCACGTATGGCTTTAAGAGTGACCTCACCTCATTGATCTTTTCCCTGGTTCGGCTATTGAAGTCGGAAACATAAAAATCTCACCTTTTCGCCTTGCGTTTCGGCTTTTGCGCTAGCAACGCCTCTAGATTCCCGGTTTGCTCCTCCGTCAGCCATGCCTTGGCGCTCTCTTGGTTGTTGCAATGGCGGTGGGGTTCTTGCCGGTTTCTCTCCTGCTGGGCCGCCTCGCCGTCGAAGCAACGACCACAACCACTTTCTCATCGAGGTTTTTTTTTTTTGGGCTTTTTAAGTTTTGTTTTTGTAATCTTTATTCGGATTTTATTTTGGACAAAAAATGTTCCGGTAGCCGGAAAAATCCAATGCTCACCATCCGGCTAAAATTTGACCGGCCGGCTAGCTTAGATCTTTATTTGAAATTTCCCTTAATTGAGTGACTTTTCATGTGACTTTTCAAGAGCTTAGACCCTTATTCGATTTCTTTTTGCAATTTTTCAGAACTTAAAATACTTCTTCTGCTTATTTTTTGAATTCTACAGGGATAGCTGGAAAACGTGACTTGGCCAAGAGAGTTAATAATTTTATGGAGGAGAGAAAACAGGGACGTGTGAGTTGTGGAGGAGAGAAGACGGACAATAGTATTTACGAATGGGAATCTTCCTGAAAAAACACGTAACTAGTGTCGGTTCGACAGAGATCACTAGGTCCAAGTTAAAAAAATTTATGTAGTTTACAAAACTTGACGGCCTGTCACTGATGATGTAAAATATGGGTTTTGAAATGTCAAAAAAGAAAAAAAAATGAAAAAGGTTGAAAAGTAAAAGAAGTTAGACAGTGGACGCTTTAGCTTTAGGTAGATCGGGGGCTTGCGCAAAAGAAGGGAAAGAAAAGAGACAGAAAAAAGGAAAGAAGAAGAAAAAAGTGAAGGAGGAGTTTCGAGTGCACACCACAAAGATTTCATCAAGTCGGATCAACTAAGTATCGTAATATCCGGTAAGTGCTCGCCCATCTTTCGTCCAATTGGAATAATTTTCAGAATTATGGCTCGAAATAGAAATTTTATGAAAATCGAGCCGCAAAGTTAGATTTTGGAATTGTTGAGCTATAAGATTTCATAAAAATGGTAGATTGTGTTGTCGTGGAGCCATGGAATATGATGGGAGTTGATTTGAAGCAACGGTTCTGTCGGAGCGAAATTTTAGAGTTTTGCATTGCGAGTTCCGTTTAGCGTTTAGGATTGGATAATCACTTTGGATGAAGTGTAGTTGAGCTTATTCATAATTGTTATAATATTTTATTGGTTTTGATATCGAATCTCGTTTAATTGTTAGGATTATGAGATTGTCGGCTCGTTAAATCACGTTATTTGATCTTAGGATTTTCCATGTAAGTAATGCTATCCTTTCTTCGAGTTTGTAAATTCATATTTTGCAAGCAATATGGATGATATTCGGTATGAGTTACGAAATGGCATTGTTGTAGCATAAAAAGCTGAATCGAGCATTTTCTATTCCTTAATTATATATGCAAGGTATTGTGAAGAAATATATATATATATTGTGTTACGAACTAGTTTGTGAAATGATTTCTGAGTGATATGAGAAATGCTTTGAAGAAGGTATTTCTAGCATATGGGATGAGTTGTGAAAATGTTATATATTTTGGTTTATAAAATGTATTATAGTTTATAAGAATGATTCTGGATTGAATTTTTGATATTGGAGGACAATTGTTGAACTCATTAAGAGGCTTGTATGTATGCATAGAGGTTTTAGGATATCCTTTTGGATTGAGCCACTGGCTTTATATATGAAAATCTTGCCAAGGGAAAAATCTTGATTTCCTTGTCATCAGGCGTTGTGTTGTCGTCATGATTTGAGATTAAGTAATAGATTAGTCAATTACTGGAGGTGAAGTGAAGACAAAGTCAAAAAACTAGAAGAATCAGATAATGAAGTATTTTTAGAACCCTACTATGAAGAAGAGATTAAAGATGAACTCTGCTACATCCTCGCCAAATGACATCGATTTATCTAATCCACGAGACATAGCTACGAGAATTATGCCTGATTTTCGAGCATGATATGATGTCTTAGCTATGTGTATGGACTCATCTCCCCCACCATTGGACAATATATCCACACCAAACCATTTTGATACGTTCCTTATACTCAACAAACGCTGTGACACATGCGAAGGAGTCGTATTTTTCGCCTTCCCCTTGAGCATTGCACCAGCCAATATTGCAGATTATACGAGTTATTGGAATTTGGGCATGCAAAAGTGAGGTTTTTATGAAGTGAGTTTTCTGTTTCCCCCACTGGCTAGTAGCACAACAACCATTGACGAGAATAATAACATACATATGGGCTACGGCATGAATGGGAAAAAGAGATAACAACTTCTCTAATAACAATGATAATTGCTTCAGCATTGCTACTGCTAATTTTATAGTGGAGGACGACACATTTGAATTTGCGAATAATTTGCATGGAGCCAAGGACTCATGTTCACGTTGCCGACAGTATCACTGAGGATGATGATCTAAACACTCCAGAAAGCATACCTAAAGGCACTGATCAGCATGATCCTATGGAAATGATAAAGGAAAGTGATAAGCATCCATGAAAAAGCAAGTGGAAACTCGATCTTTGTCTTCTTCAGAGATGCAAGGTAAGGTTGCTCTAGCTGCCTCTTTAAACAGCTAAAACTAATAAGGGTAGCCATTATTTCTCAATAACACTTTACTGAGCCAAAAGTAAAAAGACAAGAATCCTAAATTCTCGAATAATGCTTAGCGTGTAATTTAAAAGCATCGGCAGGGTCTTATCTTTCACAATTCCAATAATGTTGGATATTCACTCATATAATGCACGTTTGTGGCCAGTCAAATGAAGTCCACGTAAGAAAGGAATTGGCTTGCCAACCAGCTTGCTCTGTTGTCACTCGTTTTGCTTTTTAGTAATGTCTTTCGTTGGCGTTTGTTGGATTTTGAGGAGACATGTCAATATTGTGGATAAGTAGAGAAAGCATGGGCAAGTATTGGCACAATAAATGGAATATTTTATTGAGTAATTGTGTGGTACACATGATAAAGGAGGAGCTCTCTCCTAGTTGGTCTCTCCGTTTTTTCTTCTCTAATAGATCTTGTTGGAAACAGATTCCTAAACATAATGCAAAAATGCGAAAAACGTGCTCATTCAATATTTGAATCACCAATCGAACAAAGCATATTATGTAAACGAACGTACCTCTTTGTCACATATTAAATGCACATATTGCAACCTCAAGAGAGAGAGTGATCCTTCGATTGTCAAGTAAAGTCGCCTTTTGGTTTCAAGTGAGTGAGAGTTTCTGATAGTGAACCAAATCCACTTATAGAACTCATGTAAGTTTTTCTTCTTCTCACTTTTGTTCCTACAAAATAACTACCATTTGCGGTTATTTTCTTTCATGGACTCTTTTGAGGTTAATGGGCTAGGTTAACCCATCATGGACGGTCCATTTATTCACAAAACCCATCATCTCCCATTCGTACATGGTAGGCTAAGCATAACTCTTTCTTCTTTGCAATGTTCATACTAGCAAATAATCGATGCAACCAGCATACTTCAAGAGCTCATTGCCATGTATCTGTTAGGAATACATAGCAGCTTAAATTGGGCATAACGTTTTCGAGTAGATATAATATGCAGTATCCTAGACCAATCGATCACATTTATATCTCTTTTGATCTCTTTTAGTATCTCGTATATTGCATTCACAACTATGATTTACTAAAATCATAATTGATCGACCTATAAATACAAAAATAGGATGTGACATCATAAATAAATTGATCTTCCTCTTTCCTTAAACCTCTTTATTTCAGTCCAGCTTGCTTTTCTAGAAATCTCCCATTAAATCGAATCATTCATGGCCATTGGCAACACCCTAAGATAGCGAACACTGAATAAAAACTTTGAGAATAAGTCAAAGTCGTGAAGGCACTAAATAAGGAACTCATATCCTTAAGAGTCTCACACGGCATAAAGTTGAGACCAAAACTTTTGCTACTCTTATCGGTCGTCTCATGCATCGTAGTATGAAATATGTATTATGGTATTGACTCCTTTCCCGTGGAGCGTATGTCTTTACATTCAATACCGTACAGATGATAGTTTAGACATACTCAATGTCTAAACTTGAGTTCACGTATCTACTTTTCTAAAGAATCCATCAGAACTCACATTTGCCATTAAAGACAGATAAAGTAAAATATGTGGACTATTTTACTTTTGGACATAGTAAATGTTATGTCCTCATCTTAGCACTTAGTTAAGGCGACATTATATTTTAAGCTTGAGTTCTCGATTATCACCTAGATAATAAGCCTAAAATTGTTTCATCTCTATTTATTACACAATAAATAGAGGCGATTATTCGTGTGAGTGGGTTAATCTTATCTGTCCGACATACTTTCTTGACATAATACACTACGTATTAAGATGAATAAATATTAAAAAAACACTCATATGCATTAACAATGATATAACAATTTCATTTAAATGTGAACATTCGGGGAAATTACAATATTCAGTATATCAACATCTACGATTTTACATGACCATTGAAAACATCTCTAGGAATTGACTTCATCATAGGATTTGCTATCATTCTATGCGTAGATATGTATTGCAAGTTTACATCTTTCATGCTACCATATCTTTAACAAAATTGTACTTTGTATCTATATGTTTGGTCTTGCCATGATATTTCGGATCCTTGGTGTATGCTATCGCTGCTTGGCTATCACAATTGACTAACAATGAGCTTGCAACATGCTCAACAACACCTAAATAATCCAAAAATCTCTTGAGCCAAACTCCCTCTTGTACTGCTGCTGATAATGCCACGTACTTGACTTCCATGGTGGATAATGCTATACATGTTTGTTTCTTACTGCTCCAAGATATGACGCCATTATTCAGTAAGAATACAAATCCAGAGGTAGATTTCCTTTTATCTAAATCTCCTCCCTAGTCAGCATTTGAGTAGTCTTTAAGTCGCAGATCATTTCCTTGATAACTTAAAGAATAATTAGCAGTACCCTTTAGATACCTCATGATTCTTTTGATGGCTTTTCAATGTGCTTGACCTAGATTGGATTGGTATCTAATTACCATTCCAACTGCAAAACCTATGTCAGGTCTTGTACATATCATAACGTACATTAAACTCCCAATAACATTAGCATAAGGAACACGTTTCATTTGTTCCTTCTCTTGTAGAGTCTTAGGACATAACTTACGGCTCAATCCTTCAACTTTTGCAATAAGAGTATTCGTGAATTTACAATTATGCATACAAAATCGTTTAAGAACTTTCTTTATATAAGTCTCTTGCGAAAGATAAAATAATATCTTGGAACGATCTCTTGAAATCTTAACTCCAAGAATATATACAACCTCTCCCATATCTTTCATCTCAAAGTTGGACGATAACCAATTCTTTACAGTATTAACTAACTCCTTATTGCTTTCAGCAATCAGTATGTCATTAACATATAATGATAAGATCATAAATTGGTCTTTAGATCTTTTGATGTATACGCAATGATCTTCATCGATCGTTGTAAAATCATATGCCACTATGGCATTATAAAAACATATATACC
The DNA here is from genome assembly GCA_031216185.1 of Syzygium aqueum. NCBI lineage: Eukaryota > Viridiplantae > Streptophyta > Magnoliopsida > Myrtales > Myrtaceae > Syzygium > Syzygium aqueum. The sequence goes on from CM062236.1 coordinate 31,695,014, forward strand.
ATTGTCTCGAAAACTGCTTAAGGCCATATATTGATCTTAGAAGTCGACATACATTTTGTTTTTGACCTTTCATAACGAAGCCAACGGGTTGGTCCATGTAAATTTCTTCTTCTAATTTTCCATTTAGAAAAGCAGTCTTTACATCCATCCGATGTAATTCAAGATCCATACTTGTAACTGTTGCCAGAATAAGACGAATTGAGGTAAATCTCACTACAGGAGAAAAAGTTTCCTCATAATCAATTCATTCCTGTTGATTATACCATTTCGCCATAAGGTGAGCCTTATATCTTTCTATTGAGCCATCAGCTTTTTGCTTTATTTTGAAAACCCATTTATTTTCAATAGTTTTGCATCCTTTTAGAAGATCAATTAGTTCCCAAACATGGTTTGATTTCATTGACTCAATTTCTTCTTCCATTGCATCTATCTATTTTTCCTTATTAAGGTAATTTAGAGCATCATTTATATTCCTTGGCTCATCTTCATCTTGTGGAGCGACTATGAAAGTTTCCCCTTCAATGTCAAAACATCATCGGGGAACACTTTTGTAACTTGTTCGCCGTATGGGAGATTGTACATGTGGTACATCATTCTCCATTATGTTCCCACTTGGATTAGATAATGATGGTATTGTCTCATCAAATGGTTGCAATTGAGATTGAGTCGAATTTAATTCCTCAGTTCTCACATTGCTCCCACTTGGACGATCTTCATCAATTTCATTATCATGATCCAAGATTTCAAAAAGTGAGTAGTCCTCACCTATTTCGCTCTTTTTAGGAAACTCATTTTCTAAGAATGTGACATCTCGTAACTCAAATTTAGTAATATTCCCATTTTCTTGCTCACCTATAAACACATACCCTTTCGAGTGCTCTGAGTATCTTATAAAAATACTCTTCTTGCCTTTAGGATCCACTTTTCCATACTTGTGGGAGGGCTCGTGAGTATAAGCAGCACAACTTCAAAGTTTAAAAAAACTTAAATTGAGTTTTCTACTTGTCCATAACTCATACAGAGTGGAAGTAACTGATTTAGAAGGCACACGGTTAAGTATATAGGCAGCAGTTAACAAAACATCACCCTAAAAAGTGATAGGTAAGTTAGCTTGTGCTATCATAGACCTAACCATTTCCAATAGGGTTCTGTTTCTTCTCTCGGCAACACCATTTTGTTAAAGAGTATATAGAATAGACAACTATTTTTCTATTCCTTTTTTATTACATAAATTTCTGAACTCATCAGATAAATATTCTCGACCTCGATCGGATCTAAACGTTTTTATTTTCTTATCTAATTGATTTTCTACCAAGTTCAATATTTCTTGAAACAACTTAATGCCTCAAATTTATGAGAAATCAAATAGACATATCCCAATCGAGTATAATCATCTATGAATGTGATGAAATACACAACCCCATGCTTTGCTCTTACATTCATTGGAACACAGATGTCAGAATAGATTAGTTGCAAAGGAAACTTAGCTCTTGTATCTTTTTCTGAATGGTTTTCTTGTTGTTTTTCCTGCTAGGCAATGCTCGTAAATAGACAAGTAAAACTTTTTCAATATTGCCTAATAAGCCCTCTTTGGCTAATCTTTGCATTCGTTGTTGGCCAATATGACCAAGTCTAGCATGCCAAGCATTCACATCATTTTTATAGGAATTAGAAGATGCAAATAGGAAATAACAAACATTAACATCACCATAGTTAACATTTAACACAATAAAACCATCTAGAAAGTATCCATAACCATAGTAATTCGTATTCAAATACAAATCAACACTACTATTATGGAAGTTCAAATTAAAACCAAGTTTTACCAACACTAATACAGACACTAAATTCCGACGAATCTCTGGAGCATATAATACGTCATGTAAGAACAATGTGCGTCCACCATACATCATTAACTGATGGGTGTCAATCCCTTTGACTTTAGCTTTGGAGTTGCTTTTTACATAAATCCATTTTGTTCCTTTCGAAAGCTGTCAGAACTCCACGAAGGCATCTCTATCCTTCTCTACATGATCTGTTGCTCTCGAATCTGCAGTCCACAAATGATTAGACTCAATTAAAAATACAAAACTTGACACATAGGCAAAGTTCTAAAAAATGCAAGGGGAGTTTACTTTCTTTGGCTCGCCACAATCGCGAGCGAAGTGGCCTTTCTTGCTACAATTGTAGCATTTCACTCTCGACATCTTCTTAACAAAAGAATGCTTTCCTTTGTCATGTTGATTAAATTTTCGTTTCTTACCTGAAAAACTTGCTTCCTTGCCTTTACACTTCATGAAACTTTCAATGCACTTGCGCTTAGAGCCCGAAGCCCCATGTGAGCTAGAACCAGCATAACAGATGTCGGTTTCTAGTTTCGCCACCATGAGGCGATCCTCTTCTAACTTAAGATGGCGCTTGGCATCTTCAAAGGTCTTAATGTTCTTATTATACGTCAAGTATACCTTCATGTGCTCCCAGCTTTGAGGCAAGAAACGCTGTTCATTAGGCAGAATGTGTCTAGCATCTTCAGCTTAATGATCATGTTCGACATCTTTCTCAGATGTTGTTTCATGGACTGACCATGAGACTTCTTATAGGAGTCAAATCTTATAGTGAGCTGTCTCAGTTTGGTCACCGACGTATGATCAAATCTTACTGCTAATGCTTCCCACATTTCCTTGGCGTTCTCAAAACGCATGAACTCTCGCATGATATCATTCTCCATGCTACTCAGCAACGTGATGCGAGCAATTGAGTTCTTCAGCAACGTCATGCAGCAAATGCATCTTTGTCTCTCTTATGCTGTGCAGTGTTCCCATCCTCAAGTTCTTTCATAAGTTGGTTAAGAGCTTTTTAGTGTTTCTTGTTCTTCTAGCACATATTGGATTTTCATGTTCTATATTTCATAATTTTCACTGTTCAATTTTTCTCCTTTGTTCAATTCAGCCATTATGTTCTTAGTTGCCGAAGCCATGATATCTGAACATTTTAGACATATAGCACGAATTATTAATGAGTAATTTCACATAATTTTTAGATTCGAAAGTTCATTATGTTCCCAATCATCATCTAAAATCCTAATGTGAAATTATCGTTAATATAATCATTAAAGTAAAATTGCGTTCTTTAAAGTTACTAAAACTTTTAGAACTCCCATTCAACTAGATGATATTAATAAAACAGATATTATAATATAATAGTACTATAAACTATTCAGAGCAGAAAATACCCGTCAACATCTATTAATTAAGAACTATTTACATGAGGAACGAATCCATCATAGGAAAGAAACATGAATATCAACATGAAAAGAAATATCCACCTAGGATATCTAAAACTAACATAAAACATATATGAAATCAACGATATCTAACTTTCCTATAAACAGGGAATGATTTTTCAAATTTTTAGGAAACTTAATCTCTTTCTTTGACAATCAAGAAAAGACCGTTGGGTATCCCTTAGGGTTTCTCCATGGCGCATTCATTCTTTGCCAAGTTCCATTCATCCCTAGGATTGAAGTCTTTGTTGTCTCAATCCTATAGTATTCCCTCACAAAATCTATTGCAAGTTTTTTTGTAGGCTGGGACCACTTTGACCTCCCATAGGCGATGCAACACCTTTTTCCATTCAGATGGAAGAGTGTTGATCAGAACATTCAACTTCTCAAAGTCCGACATACAGTAACCATTCCAAATAATTTTCTGTATCATCTTATTGACCTTGACCACATGATTCTTTAAATCACCATTGTCCCATTGATAAACATCTAATTCAGCTCTCAACGCTGCAAGTCTTACCTTTTGTTCAACCGATCGTGGGATAATAGGTGTGCGCATCCTATAGAGCGACATTATTCCTGTAACAAATGCAGAACCAAACATGATTACACATAATCCTTAAAGTACATGATCAATAAAAAATTTTTTGGTGGTCAACGCTGATCAACAGTGGTCAATGTCGATCAACGATAGTCGACATCGATAAATGGTCAATGGATAACCGGGTCAGGTCCACAGGTCAAACGGGTCCATGGGTTGGATCATCGGGTCGAAAACGGGTCGAATTGGACCAATCGGGCCAGGCTTCTGAGTTAAGTCTGGCCTTTCGGCCCGAGAGAATAACTGGCGTGGCTGACGTCACATTGACGTCAGCCACGTCCATATACGTATGTTTGGCACATGCAGCACACGTGCGTACGGTAACCGCTACGCACGTGCAACACAAGTGCTAGCAAGCCGCCACTTGCGGCGACGCGTGGAGGCGCGTCCAGCCTCCCCCGGAGGCGTGCCACCAGTCGTTTTTCTCGTTTCGATAAGCACTATAATCCTACACTTTCAAAATATAAAATTTGACACATGAAAATCTAGAAACGACCTCGAACAGTACGGCCGGGTGTCGATTTTTCGTGCCTGAGCGTTCGTCGGCGCTGTTTCACCAATTCCGACCAACATTCCATTTTATAAACACGTTAAACAATCAGGAAACAAGAACGCATGCTTTGATACCAATGTTGGAAACAGATTCCTAAACATAATGCAAAAATGCGGAAAACGTGCCTATTCTATAGTTGAATCACCGATCAAACGAAGCATATTACGTAAACGAACATACCTCTTTGCCACAAATTAAACGCACTTATTGCAGCCTCGAGAGAGAGCGAGTGCAATCCTTCGATTGTCAAGTAAAGTCACTTTTTGATTTTAAGTGAGCGAGAGTTTCTGATAGTGAATCAAATCTACTTACAGAACTCACGTAAGTTTTTCTTCTTCTCACTTTTATTCCCATAAAATAACTGCCATTTACGGTTATTTCTTTCATGGGCTCTTTTAAGGTTAATGGGCTGGGTTAGCCTATCATGGGTGACCCATTTATTCACAAAACCCATCAGATCTAGTTTCCTATATTATCGGTCGTGCATCTAAGCGGCTTGTTTACTGACTTTGACAAGGTAACCACCTAAGATTTTCTAATACTTTATACTACTTAACAGTAAGTTACAAAACTTTCCCTGCATCCATAATTTCTAGTTCTTTGACTTTGTCTTCGCTTCATAACCAACCTTATCAACACCTTTTCAACTTGAACTTCTCTTTGCTAGCTGTAGTTGATGAAACAAAATTACTAAGTTATTTCAGCTACTCATTGCTCAAGTTCTCTAGAGTCCGATAGCCATAAATTTCTTTAGAAACATTGGTCAAACTTCAACAATGCTTAATATTCAAGTCATGCCATGACACGAATAAGTAGGATGAAATGTAGCTCAGCTGTCTTTTTTAATACTCGACAATGGTTTCTAAATGGATTGCAGGTGTCACGCCCCGCACTCACAAGCACACGAACATCCCATCGTAGTCGTTATTTTGCGACATTCTAAGACGTGTCACCGACCCATTTATTTCATCTTTCAATTATTAGCATACAGAAATGTGTACTAAACTCCCAACAATTAAAAAAACAAGGATAGCGCAGGAAAAATAACCATCCATAAATATATCAACAAGATGCTTTTGTACATTTACATCATTACCCCCATGAAGTTAGTATATTTACAAACCAACACTATAGTACTTCCTATAAGACCAACCAGTCAGAAAGGGGTTGGTGGTCAGGGTTTAACGTCACGTTTCTACTCCAAAAACGGGCTTCCCAAAAAGTAAACCGTACGCACCTTCATCGCTACGGTCCTGAAAAATGTTAAATAATGGGGAGTGAGATAAAATCTCAATAAGTCAACTAACTAATCCCCAATTAGGACGCTGGTTCGCCTCAGGCGTCCCATGTCCCCACGTTTCAATGACAATGGTAGATCAATAGAAAGGCGCTTTGCACCCTGCCTTAGTTACAATACAGGTTGGCAACTCAATCATAACATAATAAATTAACCAAGCACATCCACACACAGGTAACCCTACTTGGTCCTGAAACACTTGCTGCACACAACATATTATATTATTACATAAATAAGTAGCATACATCACATATAAGCAGAACACATCACAACAGTGCCATGTGCAATGCACCCTGCGTGTTCCGATTATTAATGACCCCTTAGACCACGGTACATCCTAAAGGATGGCGGTCTCTCGGACCTACCTGGGCATTCTCCCACCCCATCGAGCACGACATCATCCCGCGTATATATACGCCTCAGGACAGCATACCATTCGGAGCATCGAGTTCGGTCTCTACCGTGACAAGGCATCCGAACACTTTCCGAGCATCGGATAAATCAGGCATTGTCCCATGTAAAACGCAGCAGAACAGGTTCAACCGTGCGTAAAACGCATGAGGGTATTATGTGATCACACAAGCACACAACCACTCATGCCATATTATAAGTTGTCTCATTTAACTCGATGCAAGAGTGTTATATGCTCATACGTCAGAATATATTTGATTTCACACCTGAAAATACACTATACATTCCTACGTGATCACATGCCACCAGTTAATACACCAACATGACTAATGTTTCTTATCAAGAACCTCATACATTATTCCACATCTCATTACCAAGTCTTATATTATAATATCTCAAAGGCCACTATGGTAGTGTGATACCCTTCTAACTCATGGCAACTTTCACACCATATTCCAGATTCTGCCATCACATGCATAATCACATTTGTCCCATCATTTGACCTCCAATCAAAATTTAACATATCTCATTTGAAAGCTCAAAATGTGCACATTAAGTCACTAGAAGACATCAAGTGCAAATTCCCAAGGTTCTCAAGTGAGAAATTGTGCATCTTTGAAATTGGGTAAATCTTGGTAGTTTTGCATAATAATGAAAATTCCTTCAAAATAAATAGTAAATGTACTCAAAAAATTCTAAAATTTGGATATATTATAAAATACACCTGGATAAACATTTCTCATGAGGAACCAAAGTCCAAATATTTCTATAAGTTTCTTTTTTTAATAACCCAAAGATAGACTAAAAATTGCTTACTGGAACAAAACCGTTGTTCCACAAAATCAGTTCTTTAACATACACAAAACATCTCCAAAAATTATCAAATTTTTATATGTTGTAGAGAAAGAAGTCCTCAAGAACTTTTGTGAAGGAAGATTTTTCAAAATCGATCCAGAAAAGTTTGTAGAAAATCGAGAAAGTGTGAACATCATAGAAAAACCCATTCTGGCAAGTTTTACATGGTCCAAAAACTAGGCTTTCGTACTGCTCATATCAAGTCCAAACATTCTGAAATTAAAATATGTTAAGCTTAAAGATATTTGGAACAACTTTTAAGAGGAAGTTTATGGAAATTTGATCCACAAAATTCTCCACAAAACTAACAAAATTAAGAGGTACAAAGGACCCGAATATGGATTTTCCAGAACAAAAACAAGAATTGAGTATGAATGGGAATACCACCAAATTGCATCTACGATACAACGATAACTTGTCATGCTAATCATAATTAATTAACAATAACCAGGCTTACTTCTAATCTAATCTATCATTAAACGTAATTAACGGCCTAATAAACGATTAGGTAGTTAACTCACCGTTTAACGGCGACAGTGGTAGTGCAGTAATGACGGAGCCACGCGAGCGTTCCAAAGCACGAACCAACTTTGCGGAACATGGCAGAAGAGCTAAACGGCAGCCGACGAGGCTCGGTCTGGCGCGACTTGAGGCCTGGCCATTGATGGCGGTGACGTGAGGTGGTAAGGCGAGTAGTGGTGGTGTCGGTGCAAGAGGGGCTAGAGAGATGAGAGGAAAAGAGGGGGGGTGGACGTGAGGGGAACGGGGAAAGAATGAACGTGAGAGAGAGGAGAGAAAGAGAGAAATAAGAGAGAAAGAGAGACAAGCCTTCTCACTCAAGCCAAGCCCAGCCAAGAACACTTAGTTCACATTTCTTCTTGCTCTACAAGTTAGGATGCTTGGCTAGGAATTGAACTTGCTCAACAAGCTAAAATGCTTGGCTAGGAAGTGAACTTCCGAGCGAAGTTTACCAATTATCATAAATTGCATTAATATGCAAGAAACAAAAGAAGAGAAGGAGACCATCTTCGCTTGTCTTCTACAATTGGTTGGCCAACAAAAGAGAGGGGGGAAAGACAACTTTGCCTCGAAACATCTTCAATTTATGTAATCCCAAATAGTAATTTCGTCTTCGATTTCTGTTTATGAAATTGGGGTTGAATCAAAGATGTCACAGCAGGCATTTGTTCAAAATGGACAAACTTGATCAAGAGATATTGGGGATCGTTTTTCCTGCTGTCTTGGCTTTGACTACTAACCCTATTACTTTCTTCATTCAAACGGCCTTCATTCATCATATAGATATGACAATTAAGTCTACGCTTTTTCTCATGAACTCCATAGCATGTTATATACATGTTCAAAAACTCGATTTTGGGCTACGTTTTATGTCTATTCAAGGATCATTTGACTGATGAATTGAGTTGTTTACTTGTTTTTGCAATCAAAGTATTTCTTATAACATCTTTAATTGCCAAAATTCAATAGCATGTAAATGCTTTTGGATTTTGTTTGTTAGAATTCACCTAGAGTTTTGTCTTGTCTTCCTAATGCAGAACATTTGGTGAAAGGATGACTAGTTTTGCTAATTTATTTGTTTTAATATTACTTTTATGTTGATGGTTTCAAAGCAACAACGAATTTGAGGAATAAGCTCATCCTATGATGACTAGTTCAGAGACACAAGTTTCCAATTGGCGCCTTAAAATGGCTCATTATATCGGCATCGGTTGTGATAATTAAATGAGCACTATAGCATATAGCAACTTTGTTATGGAAAGTTCCAGTAGAGCTCGCAGCTACAGGAGTTTTTATCTTCGTATTTAATCAAGCTATGAACATTATTACATTCGTTTTGGCCAGTGTGACAGCTTCATTTGTCACCGAAGAGAAACTCTTGGAAAAACATGTACCGGCCCGGTAGAAGATGAAAGCATTAAGAAATGCTCAACAAAGAAGATGTAATTGAAAGAGTTAAACACATGATGATGAAATGCTTGATTTATTGGAAAGATGTTCAAAAGGTAATTTATCATCTAAACTTCAAAAGGTATGATAATTAGATAGACAACGTAGAGTAACTTTATCATGGCAGGTCCAATGGAGCTCGTAGCTATAGAAGTTTCCATTCTTTTATAAGCTTTGAACATTATTACATTTCATCTGGTCAGTACAACAACTTCATTTGTTGCCTAAGAGGACATTATGGAAAAAAACATGTACTGACATGGCAAAAGATGAAAACATAAAAATGAAAGAGCTGACGCTTGACGATGAAATGGTTCTAGATTAGGGTTGTACCAATCTTATCTTGTTAGTTTCACCGTTTAGTCGAGAGACTTGGCAAGATGTCCAATCTCTACTGACTGTACTTTTGGTTGATTGAATTTTAAGCAACTACATGTAGCAAGGAGAGACAATATATCCCTTCCATATCTACTGCCCTAATAGTTGCCGAGATCCTTGGTGTCTTGCTAATATTATCTCTAACATTTGAAGCTAGATACCTCTTAGTTTTTATTGGTGTAAAGTCTATAAGGGTCTTGATTATGTTTCTTGTTGAACTTTTTTAACTATTAAAAATCTCTTAGGCTATGTTTAGTAGTCAAGATGAAATTCGGGATAGGATAGATTTTATTATATCCCGTGTTTGATGCCTACCCAAAACAGGATAAAGTTGAATATAAGGATATAGCCCAGACAAAATTATCTCATGGGGGAGGTGGGATAAATGTAGATAGATTTTCCAATGTTCATAATATAAAAGTTATTTATCTTGAATAACAAACTTGTTAAATTAATAAAACTAAAATAATATTTGAATTTTAATATAAAAATTCAAAATAACAAAAATTAATAATAAATTTGATTTTATTTATTCTTATTTTTATTTATATATTCATATTTTTATCTTATGATATAAATTTCATATATATATACATTTAATATTTATATTTTGTTACATATCTTAGTTATGTTTGTATAGTTTACTATTCAATAAAATTTTGTTAAAGAATGATGGAAGGGCAAAAAAGAAATGAAAATGAAAATAATTAAAAAAGAGAGGGAAAAAAAAGAAGTAGGTAAGAGTGTCGTGAGAAATTTTTATCATCTTCGTTTCTGCAATTTTCAGGCTCATTTACACTGATATGACATTCATAGCAAATATCCGGCTTCATTATTGTGATTTGCCAAACAGTAGATAATATATAGCAAAGGGTTAATACCACAAAAAACCCTAAATTGATACACCTGTGACAATTTTACCCCGAATTATTTTTTTGATCACAAAAAATCATAAACTGGTACACTTGTGACAAATTTACCCCGAACTATTTTTTTGACTACAAAAAACCCCAAATTGATATATTTGCAATAATTTTACCCCGAATTATTTCTTTGATCACAAAAAACCCCACACTGGTACACGTAAGACAATTTTACCCCCGAACTAATTTTTTGACAACTAAAAACCTCAAACTGGTACGTTTGTGACAAATTTACCCTCTGTTAGTGTCCGTTAAATTATATCAATATCATAAAAAAATCACAAATTGGTAAATTTGTGACAAACAGAGAGGTAAAACCCAAAACCGGTACATATGTCAATTACCATGTGTTATCAAACTTAACAATTTGACAGTAAAATTTAACGGAAACTAATAGAGGGTAAATTTATCACAGGTATACTAATTTAGGGTTTTTTATGGCCAAAAAATTAGTTTGGAGGTAAAATTATCACAGGTAGACCAGTGTGGGGTTTTTTATGATAAAAAAATAGTTCAGGGTAAAATTGTCATAGGTGTACCAGTTTAGGATTTTTTGTGATCAAAAAAATAGTTTGGGGTAAATTTATCACAAATGTACCAATTTGAAATTTTTCGTGATATTAACCCTATAGCAAATCCCTTAGATTTCATATCTTATCTTATTCAATTCTATCCTTACTAGAAATCCAGACAATCAAGCGCAACCTTAAGGCATAAAGTTCAATTAGATAATATAACATATGAAAGACAAAATCCACAAGTTCCGATTTTTAGGGTTTCCTTGAAGGATTGCGATAAAATTAGACTTGTACCCTAATACCTTCTTCAGCAAATGTTCCTATGGTAGGATCTCCATCAAGATATCTCTAGTAGAGACTACTTTAGACCACTTCTTTCTCTAGGATGGTCTATCATCTTCTTCATCATATGAAAGAGTTATACAAAGGAAGCATTGAAAATCAAGATCCTATAACAGTGCCCTGTTCAGGATCCTTATAAAAATAAATTGGTCATCCCTCTTAATCAAAAAAATCGATCAAAGCATTTGAATCTGAATTGCCTTTTCCAACAGAAATGTCAATATGACAAGGTTACATCGTAAAAATAGTAGGGAAAATAGAAAAGTTTCTTTCGTTTCCTTACTAAATTTAATGACAACCATACCATCTTACTTCTTGGTAAAACTAAGATTTCATGGACTAAATAAACTGAAATACTGATGAAACTTTTCATAGTTAGTTACCAAAGTATTAGGAAGTAACTTAACTAAGTTGATCTCGAGGAATTTGTCTAGGAACATGGACATAAGAAGGTTTGATCATCATCAACATAGCATCCTTAGCGCGAGGGAAAATGAGATCAATAATATGATTATGGACATGATATATCATTTGATAGTGTAAAGTAGCACCTATAGAATCTAGAGTCTGAGGGCTTTAGTGAGTTGTAGCTAGACTTTAAGGGCAGAAAGAAGTTTCAGGTCAGTAAGGGCCAAGAAACATTGTTCCTGCATTGAGAGTTGTTTGGATAGCACCAATGCAAACATGTTGGTAATCCAAAAAATGAATATTTAGAAGGTCTTTCTAGTAACAAGAGGAAATCCTTTCCTACCGTGAAAGGATAAAGCAAGACAAAAAGCACCAAAGTGGATATGTGTATATCCATGTTGTACCCATAGACGAGGAAAATCAAAAGGAATCTGGAGAGTAATCAAATGTTCTTGCTGAGTAAGAGGAATGTGATGTTGATTAAATTTGAGATGACTAGACATATTCTTTAACTTCTCTGGATTTGTGTTTCATAAGTTGTTTGATGGACTAGAGAGAAGAGAAAGAAGACAGTTTTACGAGGATTGATAAGTGGAAGATGAGTGTTTGAAACTTTACTATTTTCATTTAAGGTATGAAACTTAATAAAGATAGTCAATTTGAGAAATATTTGAAGTATGGAGATCTAAAGAGGCATTAACTGTAACCGGTGAACTTGAGTTAGTAGAATCACTCATGATAGAAAGAAGCCACCTTTTCAACCTGGTAGGTCATCTAAAAACAAACAAGTATGCCGAGTAGGCACTGGCTCTAATACTAGAAAGAGTACTAAGATGCAAACAAGCTACATCCCAAACAGACATTATGAAAAAAGCTCGTTATAGTTTGCATGCGCGCGGAGACAAATAACAATGAAACACCAATGGCTTAAGCCAACTAATCAATTCCCTTTCTACTATAAAAAATGCCAGAACTCCTCTCTATGCCACTGGCATGAAAGATAATATTCTTAATTTAAAAAGAGAGAGTAAATGATCATGTAGCAAAGGAAAAATGAAGATAACTAGACCGAATGTCTATAATATCACTACTATTAACCTTATAGTAGAAGGTAAATGATTAGTTGACCTAAAACATTATAACATGCAAACTATCATCGGCATTTTTCACATTGTTTGGGATTATAGCTTGGTGATTTGTTGCTTATAGTTAGGGCTAGAAGGGGTTTCCAAGTATCGGGGTACTATAAAAATCGGAACCTGTGGAAGATATTATGCATGTTTTGACTTTCATATATAATATTATTCAATCAAACTATACACCCCGAGAGACTTTTAACAGTTAAGAAAGTTTAACAAGAGACATAATCACGACACTTCATATTTCAGACTCAAAAAGTCAAGAGGATTTCAACACCAAATGTTAGAGATAATGTTAGCAAAACGCTAAAGATCCCGGTAATTACTAGTACAATAGATGCAAAAGGAATGTATTGCATTTAATTGTTATTTGTAGTTGTTGTAAAATCTGGTCATACCTAACCTCTTGCTAAGTCTTCGATTAAATGGTGAAACTAACAAGATGAGATTGGAACTATCTCTGTTGGAACTATTTCATCATACTGCGTCAGCTCTTTCATTTCTATGTTTTCATCTTCTACCGAGCCAACACATGTTTTTCAACAATTTCCACTTCGGTGACAAATTAAGTTGTTATATTGACAAGAGGAAATGTAATAATGTTGAAAGCTTGATTAAATACAAGAATAGAAACTCCAATAGTTGCAAACACCATCGAATCTGCCCATGATAAAGTTATTATATAATATGGTGTCCATCCAATTATCATGTCTCTTGAATTATAGACAATAAATTACCTTCTGCCATCTTTCCAATAAATCAAGTATATCGCCATCATGCACTAACTTCTTCATTTTTATCTTCTTAGTTGAACATTTTTTAATGCTTTCATCTTCTGTCAGGTCAACATATGATTTTTCAAGAGTTTTCTTTTCGGCAACAAATAAAACTGATCGACCCTCGCTTAGGAGATCAATTTTCAGAGCGAGAGGTTTACTACATGCCCCATGCTGCATCCCATTGTATTTGACGGGATCCTGAGTCAAGACCTCGCATGTCACAAGTAAAGACTTTTGATCAAGCAATGAAATGCCAAATGGTTGCCACATGTCAGTTAGGAAACATTTGTAGGTACACACTGAATGGGAGTGCCTTCTGCTAGAGTCAAATGCTTGAATCATGTCAAAATTGTTTGTTGTTTTAGAGACTTTTTGAGTGGTTTCTTTTAGAGAGACATTGAATCAACATTTCTTTTGCCTTTCTTTTTCATTTTTGAGAAGGTGCTTCAAATCTTGGAAGGGGACATGCATGTAGATGCGAATTACACGTCGATTGCTCGGGTCGATGTTGGAAGCCATAGCAAAAGGATCTGTGACAAGCAACAAGACGACAGTGATTCTCTATTGGATGAAACCAAGCAAGCGTTCACTAGAAAACTCCCTGGGTTTTGTGTGTCTGAATTTATCAAGAGTCTTGTTTTGTCTAATTAACGCGGAACATTTGGAGAGTAGATGGTTGGTTTTCTTGATTTATTTGTTCTAATACCTACTTTTATATGAATGGTTTCAAAGTAACAATGCATTTAAGGACTTAGCTCATCCTATGGTGGTGAATTTAGAGTCACAAGTTTTCAATCAACGCCTTACAATGGTTGATTATATTAGTATCTAAACTTAAAGAGATGTGATAATTGGATGGATGCTATAACGTATAAGAATTTTGTTACAGGTAGGTATACTCGAGCTCGCAGTTGTAGAAGTTTCTATATTCTGTTGATCTTCTCCGTAGGCATGTCCCTTGTTGGAAGAGTATGCAATCCATGAACTGATCAACCCTTGCTTGGGAGATCAATTTTCAGAGTGAGAGGTTTATTGCATTCTCCATACTACATCCCATTGTATTCGACAGAATAAGACCTCGCATGTCACAGGTAAAGACTTTGATAAAGCAATGGAATGCCAAATGGTTACCACATGTCAATTAGGAAACGTTTATAGGTACACACTGAACGAGAGTGCCTACTGCTGGAGTCAGATGCTTGAATCATATCGAAATCGTTGGTTATTTTGGAGAGACTTTTTGAGTGGTTTGTTTTACAGAGACATTGAATCAACATTTCTTTCGCTTTTCTTTTTCATTTTTGAGAAGGTGCTTCAAATCCTAGAAGGGGACAGGCACGTAGATGCAAATTACACATCGATTGTTCGGGTCAATGTTGGAAGCCATAACAGAAGGATCCGTGACGAGCAACAACATGACAGTGATCCTCTATTGGATGAAAACAGGCAAGCGTTCACTAGAAAACTCTTCGGGTTTTTTATGTTTGAATTCATCAGGAGTCTAGTCTTGTCTTCTTAACGCGGAACATTTGGAAAATAGATGGTTGTTTTCTTGATTTATTTGTTCTGATACTTACTTTCGTGTGAATGGTTTCCAAGTAACAATGAATTTGAGGACTTAGCTCATCCTATGATGGCTAATTCAGAGTCACAAGTTTTCAATTGACGCCTTACAATGGCTGATTATACCGGCATCTAGACTTAAAGAGATGTGATAATTGGATGGATGCTATAACGTATAAGAACTTTGTTATAGGTAGGTCTATTCAAGCTCACAGTTGTAGGAGTTTCTATCGCTGTATTTAACCAAGTTGTGCACTTTATTATATTCACTCTTGCTAATGTAACAGTAATATTCTTAATATAAAAAAAAGAGAGTAACCGAACATGTAGCAAAGGGAAAATGAAGATAACTAGACCGAATGTTTATAATGTCACTACTATTAACCTTATAGTATAAGGTAAATGATTAGTTGACCCAAAACATTATACCATGCAAACTATCATCGGCATTTTTCACAATGTTTGGAATTATAGCTTGGTGCTTTGTTGCTTATAGCTAGGGCTAGAAGGGGTTTCCAAGTATCGGGGTACAATAAAAATCGGAACTTGTGGAAGATATTATGCATGTTTTGACTTTCATATGTAATATTATTCAATCAAACTATACACCCCAAGAGACCTTTAACAGTTTAAAAAGTTTCACAAGAAAAATAATTATGACACTTCAGATTTTAGACAAAAAAAAGCCAAGAGGATTTCAACACCAAATGTTAGAGATGATGTTAGCAAAACGTTAAAGATCCCGGTAACTACTAGCGCAATAGATACAGAAGGAATATATTGCATTTCTTTGTTATTTGTAGTTGCTATAAAATCTGGTCATACCGAATCTCTTGCCAAGTCTCCGGTTAAATGGTGAAACTAACAAGATGAGATCGGAACTACCTCTGCTAGAACTATTTCATCATAATGCGCTAGCTCTTTCATTTCTATGTTTTCATCTTCTGTCGGGTCAACGCATGTTTTTCAACAATTTCCATTTTGGTGACAAATTAAGTTATTATATTGACAAGAGGAAATGTAATAATGTTGAAAGCTTGATTAAATATAGGAATAGGAATTCCAATAGTTGCAAACACCATCAAATCTGCCCATGATAAAGTTATTATATAATATGGTGTCCATCCAATTATCACGTCTCTTGAATTATAGACGCTAAATTACCTTCTACCATCTTTCCAATAAATCAAGTATATTGTCATCATGCGCCAACTCTTTCATTTTTATCTTCTTAGTTGAGCATTATTTAATGCTTTCATCTTCTATTAGGTCAACAGATGATTTTCCAAGAGTTTTCTTTTCGGCAACAAATAAAACTGTTGCACTGGCAAGAGCGAATGTAATAATGTTCATAACTTGATTAAATACAGCAATAGAAGCTCCTACAACTACGAGCTCGAGTAAATCTACCTATAACAAAGTTTTATACGTTATAGCATCCATCCAGTTATCACATCTCTTTTAAGTCTAGATGTCGGTATAATCAGCCATTGTAAGGCGTCAATTGAAAACTTGTAACTCTGAATTAGCCATCATAGGATGAGCTAAGTTCTCAAATTCATTGTTACTTGGAAACTATTCACACAAAAGTAATTACCGGAACAAATAAATCAAGAAAGCGACCATCTATTTTCCAAATGTTCCGCATTATGAAGATAAGAAAAGACTCCTGATGAATTCAAACACAAAAAACCCGAATAGTTTTTTAGTGAACGCTTGCCTGTTTTCATCCAATAGAGGACTACTGTCATGTTGTTGCTCGTCACGGATCCTTCTGCGCTTCCAACATTGACCCAAACAATAGACATGTAATTTGCATCTACATGCATGTTCCCTTATAGGATTCGAAGCACCTTCTCAAAAATGAAAAAGAACAGCGAAAGAAATGATGATTCAATGTCTCTCTAAAACAAACCACTCAAAAAGTCTCTCCAAAACAATCAACAATTTCAATATGATTCAAGAATCTGACTCCAGTTGTAGGCACTCTTGTTTAGTGTGTACCTACAAACATTTCCTAACTGACATATGGCAACCATTTGGCATTCCATTGCTTTATCAAAGTCTTTACCTGTGACATGCGAGGTCTTGACTTGGGATCCTGTCAAATACAATGGGATGTAGCATGGAGAATGCAATAAACCTCTCACTCTGAAAATTGATCTCCCAAGTAAGGGTTGATCAGTTCATGGATTGCAAACTCTTCCAACAAGGGACATGACTACGGAGAAGATCAGCAGAATATAGAAAGAGTCATGTTCCTGATAATCGAAACTCATACAAGTTGAGGATTGAAAATTCATTCACATCATACCCACTCCGCCAGACACCGTTGGCCCTCTAGCCAATTAAGATCCTCTACTTTTCTTCCGGTCACCAGCTCCACCATTATAAGAAATACTCATTTAAAAACCAAGTTAACTCAACTGGTAAGTCAAATGATGAGAACGTAGACCTAGAATCAAATTCTAGATCATGTATATGACCATATAAAACCATGACATGCTATAGAATTCAAGTGAAAAAATGTAGACTTAATCGTCATATGGTAGTATGAATTAAGGAAGTGATAGGGTTAGCCGCCAAAGCCAAAAAAGCAGAAAAAGTGATCCCCAATATCTCTAAACCAAGTTCATCTACTCCAAACTCATGTCTGCAATCCATAATTGAGCACTAAAGAAGACATATCCAACTTATCCGTGTCATGACATGACTTGAACATTAAGTTTGTTGAAGTTTGACCAATTTTTCTAGAGAAATCTATGGATTCTAAAGAGAACTTGAGCAAGGAGCAGCCAAAATAACTAAGTAACTTTGCTTCATCAACTACAACTGGTAAAGAGAAGTTTAAGTTGAAACAGTGCATATAAAGTCAATTAAGAAGTGAAGACAAAGTCAAAATACAACATGGAAATTGTGGACATGAGAAGCAAGTTTTGTAACATAACCGTTAAGTAGTATAAAGTATTAGAAAATATTAGTCGGTTGCCTTGTCAAAGTCTACTAACAAGTTCATATATGGCTCGGATGTATGACCTGTAATATAGTAAAATTGTGTACCACACAACTACTCAATAAAATATTTTATTCCTTGTCCTCATACTTATTGATCCTCTCTACTTATACACAATATTCAACCACACTTTCGTAAAATCCAAGAAGCGCCGATAACAAATATTACTTAAGAGCAAAATGATTGACAATAGAGCAATGAGCTGGTTGGCGAGCCAATTTATTTTTATTTTGACTTCATTTGACTTGCGCCAAACATGTATTATATGAATAAATATAAGATTATTGGTACCATGAAAGATGATACCTGCCCGTGCTAATTTAAATTGCGCGCTAAACATTATTCAGGATTTCATAATTCCTAATTTTTTTACATTTGACTCAGTAGAGTGTTATTGAGAAATAATAGCTAGACTTATTAGTCGTAGCTGTTTAAAGATACATCCAAAGTAGCCAAACCTTGCATCTCTGAAGAAAACGGAGATTAGAAGGCTGCACATGCTTCTTGATGGATGCTGATCACTTTTCATCTGTCATTACCACAAGATCATACTGATGAGTGCCTTTAGGCATGTCCTTTGGAGTATTTAGATCAATCTCCTCAATGAAAGGCAATGTGAACATCTGAGTCCTTGGCTCTGTGCAAATTATTCACAAATCCAGACATGTCGTCATTCATTTTAAAACTAGTAGTAGAAGTATTGCAGAAGTAACTAATATTATTAGTGGAGAAGCTGCTCTCTCATTTCCCGTCCATGCCGCAACCCATGGATTTGTAATGTGCTACCAGCCAGTGGGGAACTAGATACTCACTTCCTAAAAGCCCCATTTTTTTGATAAAAAAAAAAAGCCCCACTTTTGCATGCTCCAAATTCAAACAGGGGAAGGTGAAAAACTCGACTCCTTCTCATGGGTCATAGCGGTTGTTAAGTATAGGGAACGGATCGAAATGTTTTGATGCACATACATTGTCCATCAAGGGAAATGGTGGGGATGAGTCCGTGCATGTAGCGAAGATGTCATATTGTTCTTGAAAACTAGGCAAAATCCCTTCAGTTATGTCTCGTGGATGGGATATATTGTTGTCGTTTGGCCAGGATGTAGCAGAGTTCATCTTTAATCTCTTTTTTAGAGTAGAGTTCCAAAAATTCTTTATTTCGTTGTCGGTTGTTGCGGAAAGACATGCTACAGATCTGAATTTATAGTGGCATGTGTAGTAAGCATATATGAAAAATTTAGGGGAAATAGCGTAATAGATTACAAGTTGCAGAAATTTTCAACTCATATTTGAAAACAAC
The DNA here is from genome assembly GCA_031216185.1 of Syzygium aqueum. Taxonomy (NCBI): domain Eukaryota; kingdom Viridiplantae; phylum Streptophyta; class Magnoliopsida; order Myrtales; family Myrtaceae; genus Syzygium; species Syzygium aqueum. The sequence continues at coordinate 31,714,342 of CM062236.1, forward strand.
CAACGATGGTTTAGTTAACAGCAATATAATTTGGTATTAACAATGCTGAAACTGATCATCGAGACATTAAGTTGAAAAGCATAAGTTGGTTACCTATGATCTTATCCTAGGAATGACAAGGAGTACGAGAATATTTCGGTATTAATTTGAGGTTGTGACATGAAAAATAAAGGTGACATGCAATGCAACTACATTCTTTTGGCTCAAATAATACTAATAATTTAGCAGTAAACAAAAAAAAAAAAAATCTACAACATGGACCACCATGTTAGCCTAAACCAAACTAAATTAAATATTTCCTCGAACCACCACTCTCAACCTTTGATCTTCGGAAAATTCATAACCATTTCCATCCTCGTTGGTTTCAAGCATCCATTTCAACACGCACTCAAACAAAGTGGTGAATCAACAAGTTCACCAATCAACAAACGATCAAGTAATTCAGCTTGAGAAGTTGATCCTATGCATGCTATTCGATCGACCCAGCCACCCTATAATCAAACTAGAGGTTTGTTAACTATGGTTAATGATCATTAACCCCCACTTGCGTTCACAAGGCAGTAGACTAACATCATCAACCCCTAATTAAGCTCTAATTACCTTCTTACTCTACCTGCCGGAAGGCATGCCTAGAAGTCCTAACATTCATCCATGCATTCTTCACACGCAAAGCCGACTAAAACATGCAATTAGGCACACAAGACAAACGGTAAACAAACAAGTGGGGGCACTAGTGACAGCAGGCTCGAGGCGTATCGAGCTGTGGCCGACCGATCCGCAAGGCTTCCGAACCGAGATCCTCGGGGGGAAGAGGGGTTCGAGCGGGATTGAACGGACTCACCTTCGAAGAACGGGAACAATGGAGAGAGCTTGGGGCAGCCAGGAACCGCGAGCGAAGGGACGCCAGACGGTGATGATGGCCAGTCCAGCGTGGCCGAGCAAAGGGAATGAGGGCGGGCAAGAGCAATGGGTCACAAGAATGCTTCCTCCCTCTCTCCGGTCTCTGGTCTCTCCCTCTTTGTCTCCGGTCAACTCCCTCTCCGCTCTCTCTGTGTGTGCCTGAACTGAACGACGTCGACACCAGCCTTTTCTGACGCTCTCCGCAGGCTGTTGGAGGGGAATTTCTCGCCAATTGCATTCGCACACGCGCCCTTCCCCCCACTCGTTGCTCACCCTCACGACCTCGCTGCTGCTCGAGCTTGTGAGAGAGAAAGTTGGGGGGAAAGAAGGCTGGGCCAAGAGGAAGAGAGAAACGGGCGGATGAAAAGAGCGAGGGAAGAAATGGGCCGCCAAAGAGGCTACTCGCGGCATTACTATTCACGATCCATAATTGGCAAAGTGGAGCCACAGCGACCTTGCCTTATCGTGCCAAAGCATTCGAAACTTGAACGAACCAAGACGACAGAAGTCGTAGGTTTCACCGCTTGGCAAAAAATATTCACGGCAAGAGTGTCGTCCCCGAGAGTCCTCAACCTGTCTTTGTATCAGCTGCAAAAGGTTCGCCCAGCATGCTCTTCTGTCGGTCGTCAAGTGATGGTCCTTTCAATCACCCTTGCAGCACTCTCCCATTGCACGGCATTGACAGGTCCATCATCGTCCCATTACACAAACATACCCAACAGAAGGTAAGTAGATAGAAGAAAACGTGCCGACAACCAAATGAAGGGATCGACTGTGCATCACCCTCCGGGCCTCACATCTCTTCTCACAGTTCACACATCATAACCTGCACATGCATCGCATTGACCATTGCAACTATATCTGTGACCTGAGAGGATCAATGCCAGTGGTAATATAGAGACTTACAGTTCACAGGTTCAATTAAAAACCTTTGACAGAGATTAGCTCAACAGACGGGTAGGGAATAACGAACACATAGAAAGAAAAAAGGATCTAGTCAGTTTATTTCCTAACATGCTATGAGCAGTATCATGAAATAAATAACTAGGGTAAAAGAGGGCTGCTAACAAAGTGAACACACCTCATTCGATAATGACCAGTAACTGAAGCATTGCCCATATGCAGGTGCTGGAGCACAGAAGCAGTAACCTGGAATCAGAAGATTTAAACATATAATTTAGAACCGCAAAGGACAACATAAACAAACCATGCAGAACTCTAAAAAAATGGCAAAGGTGAGTATTTTACGCAAGAATATATCATCCTTAACAAAATAATAACAAATAAGCTACAGCACAGGCGTTTGCAAGCCACAGGATAACAAAATCAGAAAATATGAATCACCACTTAAGCCATGAGACATGCAAAGCAAAGTATTGCTAATATATAACCAACAAAAGACAAAGGCTGCGTGCAACAATCTACTGACATTTGACGACATTCCTTCCATTAATAGTTAGTTTCGTCTCGACAGCACCATGTCCACCTGGTTATCCAATTAAAATGTTAATGGAGGGCATTAACAGTATTTTTAGCAGCAGAATGAAAATTGAGAGCAACAGCCTCTCAGACGATACAAATACCTTATCGAGTTTGATAATCTCTCAAACTACTTCCGACTGTAATTCATTTCATTTAAGAATGACATTGTTAACACCATGAGGATGAGGGAGGTTTCCACCACCACTAATATGTCCTCTTCCTCAGTAAAAACATTACTGCTGTACAAATTATTCCATCAAAGTCCACACACACTTCCACTTTTAAAGTAAAAAACTAAAAGAATCTTCCTCAAGCACAGTCACCCCATTTTCCTCCTCGGATTGCGTAACACTTCTTGCCAAATGCGACTTGTGCTCCTGTTTATCTCTTCCCATCAAAACAACCAAAGCAATAGACTTGAAGTGCCGCTGTTCGTCTCTGATCCAAACATTAAATTTTTCTTCCCAGAGATGTCATCAATCATATCAACCAGACATTTAGTCCCTCAAAATTGCATTGCATAACATTAGCTATGTAAAAAGATCAAGAAGCAAAACAGCTTCCGATATAGTAAAAAAAAACAAAGGAAATCCTTCGGTCCAACATATGGGCAACTTGATGGGGCAAACAAAAGTCGGTTTGCTAGCAGCTAACCTTTTTTCCGACTAGAACCAAGAACCAAGTAATCTGGGAATGAAAAATGCTACAACTTTTCACCTAAAAAAACAACTCTACCAGTTATTCTTGTTTGGGTTAACATCAGCTTTAGTTATATCTTCCACATATCCATGTGTGAGAGTAACCACAACCAAGGAAAACAAATGCAGAAATAACACGGTAGTGGACAATATCTTAAACGCACAGTACTCATTTGATTATGAAATGATCCTGTCGCATCAAAGTTGAATATCATTCAGTTAGAAGGCACAAGCAATGAATACCTGGCTGCTGCTTTTCAGCAACAGAATGAGATGAATAGAGCTTTTAAATTAAAAAATTTCTTTGAAAGGAGAAATCAGGGGCACAGACTTCACCAGCTAAATCCGTTTATTCAATCTATTCAACTGCCCAAATTGATGGGGACAGTCATACTCCTAAATCGCAACAACTTCATACTAGAAGCACAAGAAACTTTTCTTATCTTTGTGAGAGGCACAGAGAGATAGCTGCTATCTCCAGATGTTGCAAGTCTGGTATCATACTAAAGGAGGTTAACATATGACCCAGAATATTTTACATAGATAAAATTTCTGGCGTAAGTCAGCCTTCGGACATACCAAGACCAACAACCCAAATTGGAGAAAGTAATATCCCTCAGCTGAAAGCCAGAATTAGTACTGCCCAGCTTCTCAAGCCTCAAAACAGATGAATATTCTACAGCCCTAACTAGGCCACAAACAAAAGCAAGCTACAGGAATCGATAAGGGAAATCAACCGAGATTCCGAGCACAAAGAAGAGTTGATTGTGATAAAAAGTTCCCACAAATCATGGGAATGGGTCACAAAAAACATGGTGGCCTACATAGTGAGCTTAAACCACTTCACTCCATTTATATGTCATGGAAAAGCTGAAGACGGAATACGGAATCCAGAAACTTCTTAGGTGATATACAGACTTCACATGCCATTCTCAACCTATATTCTATCACCTGTCTTACATAGCCAAATTAGTCAAATATGAGGTTGACACCCTGTTAAAATTAGTAGAGGCTGACGACTATGATGTGGTTTTTGCAGGGTCGATGACTAAGATATGTTTTTGGCAAGGTGATGACTGAGATCACTCATCCAATCCTATTAATCTAAAGATTACCACAAACCTTGAACGTCTGATTTGCTGAGCCAAAGGCTGCACTCAAAATGATGTATCAGATCACATATAGACAGTGACATTCTCAAGGAATACTCACTTCATAGAGTCCATATGATCTTAGAATTATTGAAGTCGGACATATCCGGGACATATTCCTCTCAAAACCTACCACCAGGGTTGGGATGTGCCAATCTAAGGAACTTGACCAAAAGCGAGCACGTCATATTAAATAATGGAAGGTCCAATAACACAGTTATCAGTTAAGCAATTGTTGGCGATGAACTTTACACCAAGATCATTAAAGAATTTAAGAGAAGAGCCAGACCTCCGCATCAAAAGCGACAAAATTATATAGAAGACCATCATTAAATAACAAAACGTCCAGTACAACTTCAGGCAGCATATAATGGTGGCAAACCCCCCAAGAGTACAATGACAACTGGAAAGCCAGACCTAATAATCTATCTGGTGAGTTGCAGCCTAAGGGAGCAGTTATAACTCAGCTTACATCGATATGCAAATCTAGTCTATCTGTGTCCAGGAGGAGCATATGCACCCCAAGCAGCAGGCATGTGTCCATATTGGGTGTAGCCTTCCAGACCAACAGGAACCTGGAATTCGAAGATAAAGCATGTTACAAGTGAAAATACTTAACCAGCATATAAACATACCTTATCAGATGCAGACATGACCAAAACAAATGTTAACAAAAAGACAACAGAAATATTTCTAACAAACACACATACAGGATTCATGCCATAGCCAGCTGGATAAGGATTTCCAGCATAACCAATTTCAGGATTGCTGTAAGATGTATTGTAGCCTGCACATACAGAGACAAAGAATTAAAAGGTTGAACAACAAAGAAATAGGCACCATTTCTGGTGGAGCAATTAAATGTAAAAGACGGTAATAGCTTCATTTTCACATGTTGAAGATGCCACGTAATGACACTTGAAATTAACTCTGTAGACAATAATGTTCATAGAACTATGTAACCTGATCATATTAGGCAATAAATATCCATAGTTTCTTCATCTACTTTACATGAGTATCAATTGAGGCGGCCAAAAGCAACCCATGTTTAAATATAGCACTAGTAATACAATAAATACGATTTATTGTTTATATCTACCGTTAGCTGGCCAAAAGCAACCCATGTGGAGTCTCAAAGTAAAACCCCGATTAGTATTACTATCAAGAAAAAGATCATCCTTGCAAATCAAAAGAAACAAGACAAGGACCTTTAATAGATGGTTTGAAGAAAAAGCATTTCTTGCATTTTCTTCGCAGAAACTATTTATTAAATGGAGTGTATTCATTCCTTCTTTAACATCAAGCACATGCATATATGGAGAAGATATCGATATGTATATAGGAAAAAAGCTTCCGTATGGCAAATGAGCATGAATAGTCATTAAAGGGGAGTCGACTTCAGGTTTGGCAAACAATTAAGAATATACACTCCACAATTTATAGATTTCTTTTCAGGGCTTCTATAGTACTTGATATGTAGGGATGGCAATGAGCAGGTAGAGTGCCTGACCCTCCCAGACCCTAATAGGGCTTAAACAAGTTGCTCTTTAGAGTTGTGGGACGAGATTGGGATAACACTTGCATAACCCTATACGGTTTGGGACAGGTTTGTGATTTGCCTTGCGGGTACTTCCCAATCCAAACCCCAGAGCCATTGTCAATTATGTTATTTTATATACCCAAAAATAGAATTAATTCATATGCATCTACATTTTTCTACAATTTTCTTTCACTTTTCATAATTGTTGAAAATTTATAAAACTTCAACGGGTTGGTTGTATAATCAAGGTTTTCAAAATTCTGGATGTATTATTTATTAGTGTTAGATCATTTTTACCAACAAAACACGTAGAGATATCTGATTGTTACCCGATGATTGTGGGATGGGTTGGGACTTTATTTCCAAAGTCCTAAAAGGCTTGCAACAGGTTTGGAACATAAGGAGAAATTTCTTCGGACGGGTTTAGGACAAGATTAGCCGCCCCAAACCCATCCCATTGCCATCCATTCGATATGACCCAATAAAGTCTCGATAAGCACTAATTCTTCCCTGTTTCAATAAATCTCTTTGTTGACTGAGAAATGCCTTGCATATATGCTCTTCAATCAATAACAGATATAAACCCCTTGACAAGAAGCCTTGTTGAAACATCTTTGAATGATACCTTTTTCCTTTCTTTTTATTTAAATCCAGCTGTCAAAAAAAAAAAAAACAATGCTTCATAGGCATCACCAGAAACTGTAGATTTTGATCATTAACTAAAACCTAATTTGAAGAGTCATTGCAGCCACGTCCCATAATTCTCAGTTTCCTCCTTTGTCTAATAAATGAATTTATCTTCTTTTTCCTTTTAATTTTTAGGTTATCAGATTAAAACTTGAAGTGAAAGCGGGGTCGTGTGGATTATTCTTGACAATACCGTTCCTTTGGTTCTTCTAAGTGAAACGGAGTTCGGATATTTTTTCCCTTTTCCCTTCGTATAGATCATGTGGCACCGTTACATTACTAAAATTTCCTTTCGTAGACTAAAAAGTTAAAGCAGGCGGGAAAATACATTTGTAAGAGGCATATCTACATCAAAGTTTTGGGGGGAATGAGGTACTCTATATGTCACCAAAGCTGCACATAATTAGGCAACATCGAGATCTCTTCCTCTAGCAGCTTTATTTACTAAGGAACTATTCAGCTACACCTCTTACAGAGTTCCTCTGCTCTTTCATGCAGTTATTGGCTGCCTGATCAGTGACATTGCTTTAAGGTTCAAAATTATCATAATTTCTAAGTAGGGCAACGTTTAGGAATTAATTCGAAACTCAAAACTGATAAAGAATTATTTATACTTAAGTAATTTGTATATAGATGGGCAAGATAGCATAACTTTATGCCAAGATACTCCTAAAATAGAACAATTGCAACAAAATTTTCTTTCAAGTAAAGGTTGGACTTTGTCATGTGCAATGTCTATGCAAGTTGCATAAGGATTTAGCTCATGAAAATTTGACCAGTTACTTGGAGTTCCTTGATTGCAGTATACAATGTTCTTAACACATTCAATTAGCAAAGTTAATTTGCTGTTTTTGAAATTCAACTCATTCTGAGACACATGATCTACTTGGAGTTCTTGAATTTTTTTTTTTTTGGGTCGTTTTGGGGATGAGAGGGGGGAAAAGATCAGACCCAAGACCTCTTGGACCTTGGTAAAAACCAGAACGACAGATTTCAGCAAAAATACTTATTCCTCCCTGCCAAAATTTTTCCTATACTAACAGCTGAACTTGAAACTGCGCACCTTTGAATATATCTCCTCAGGAAAATTAATGGAAAACTAATCCATGCAACTCACGGGAATCACACTAGGCAAACCATTCAAAAGGAACGTCTTTGTCTTCATTATATGTCCATCACCAATTTCAGTAAAATCCAATCAGTTATTCTTCTGGGAAAGGAAAATGAATGAAAGATGCTATAAGTCCAATTACTTCTCCAGCACCCATGTTTTACAAGAAATTCTCATATTCTAGCACAAAAAAAAAAGTCTTGTTTTACCGGTTCATCCATTCAATAGAAAATCTTGGCAATAACTTAATCAGTTGAAGACGATCAAAGCTTATTCCTTCACATCCATGATTCCAACACCGGAATGCCTACTTGAAGGCAGTCGACCAAGTTCGATTCAACATAACTTGCTAATTATTGAAATATGAAACTGCTAGAAACCAAAACAGAGTATGAAAAAACTCACAAAGAAAAGTACCTGGATTGCCAACAGCAGCGGCAGCACGAGCTCGCTTCTCTGCATTAGCAATCTCCGCTCGAAGCTTCTCCAACTCACGGGCCATGGAAATCAAATTCTGCTCCATCACCTGACCATGCTCATAATTGTCGGCACTACCTTTCTTTTCATACTCAATAGCAGCTCTGGACACCAAAAAAACATGTACAAAATCAAACTTCCACGCTGGAATGCAGCCCTTCAAGAGGAGAATAGACGCATGACCATAAATCCATACCTAGCGCGCTGTACCTCCTGCTTCATGGTCTCAATCTCTGCCCGCAATGCTGGCACCTGCTGTAGGTCGGCCGTCATCCTAGCCAAATCTTGAGTCATTGCTTGCACCTGCCCAGTAAGCTCTTGTCTTACACCCGTAAGCTCCTTAATATCTGCATTGACCTGAACAAGCTCACCCCTCATGGCCTCCACAGCACGCAGATCCACTTCTAGCCTCACTGATTTATCATACAACTCCCTCATCCGAACATCCTTTTCTGCTCGTAAGGAATCCGAGATCTGCACCATCTTTTGTAACTCATACTGGGCGGCTTCCAGTTCCTGCTTAAGCGCAACATGCGTCGCGGCCAACCTCTGATTATCAACCAAAAGACCTTGAATTTCTTCATGTTGGGCAGCAAGACGCTCCTCAATAATGGCAGGGTGAGGAGGCCGCCTCCCCGGGCCTATCCCAAGTTGGGATTCGTGCAATTCCTCCAGTAAAGCTGGATGCGGCATTGCACCTAGGCCTCTGCCAAATGGAGGCTCCCGGATGGAAGGGGGAAGCCCCGCACGAGGCGCACCCTTCGGTGGAAGAGGTGGACCCCGATTTCTTCCCGACATTCTCCGTCTCTCTCTCTCTCTCTCTCTCTCTCTCTCTCTCTCTCTCTCTCTCAGCGTTTTCTGACAGCACAACAAAATCAATATCAAGAAGAGATGAATAAGGCCTTCTAACCAAATCAACGGATATTTGCCAGCAAATTCAATCGCAGGAACGGAGAAAGCAAGAGCGGATGACATCGATATCGACATCGAGCATGCAGAAACCATCGCCATCTAGTCATCCCGAACATCAGATCACGTGAATTTCGATCGATGAAGCTTTGACCGAGCGACAAACAACTACTCCGGGAGCTCAAAAAAAAAACGAACGCGACAAAAAGGCGGGCACGGGAAAGATTGAGCAACGACACAAAGGCCAGTTAACAAGCAGGTGCGATTCGATTGCGACCAATCGGTTGCATAATCTACAGCTGCCTTCCCCGACCTGACCGAAACGCGACCGAGGATTCGATTCGACGGAAACCGACCGCTAACGAATACAGCGACGATTGTACCTTAAAAAGACGGTAGAAATAATCATAAGCGAGCGGAGATTAAGGACCTTGCAGGAGGCGTGGCAGCGATTGGAAGAGTCAGGAGGAGAGATTCCCCGTCTGCTTTGAATTGATTCTACGAGCGAGACACAGAGGGTGACTCCAGCTTTGTTTGTAATAGGAGTCTGTAAAAACCCTGCAAGGTTAGGTTAGTTTTCTTACTCCGGAATTGTTTCGCAAAAATAGGATGTTTTTGAAAAATATTTTTTAAAATGCCACTTATCAGAAAAATGATCACATTTTTTCGATATCCGGCTAAAATCTTGAAAATCTCATTTGATTTTTTTGAAAAAAATTACCAACAAATTCGAATTTTTAATTTTTTCTCTTTTTTCTTCTTTCTCAGCCTCGATTGTCAGTGATTGGCCACGAACGAGAGGGACGAGCTCACCCTAGGCCGGCGAGATCGAGCTCGCTAGGTGAGCAACAAAAACCGCTCGGACCGGACCGGTTTAATTTGGTTTCCAGTTTAATAAAATTGGAACCGGTGATTTTCGATTCGATATTCCGATTTCAGGGTAAAATCGCTCACTCACACCATATGAACCAAAACAATTATTATTTTTTTATTTCTAAAAAATCTTGAAAGAAACACTAATCCTCTTTACAATCACGCTCGTGTTTTTCCTTATTCCCTCCCGCTTTCTCTTTCCTCTTGGCTCTTACGCTTCTTTCACAATCAAAAACCCTTAGGTTACGTTTGGTCAACCGGATAAAAGTCAGGATATGATATGTTTTATCCTATCTTATGTTTGGTGGTGGTCCAGGATAAGATAAGATCGGATATAGACCATATATAGCCCGGATAAAAAAATTGAGAGAGTGGGATAGACCCGAATAGGATTTCTAATGCCCATTTTTCCAGAAAAGCTACACTCCACTCGTCGTCATCTTCATCCCCACACCTTGTGCGCTTTCACAAAAAATATTTCTCGATTTTTTTTCCTTCACTAATTCCTCTGGACCCGTAAATAGCAAAAATAAAAAATTAAAATTATCCTATCCGACTTTAAATCAGTAATACACCAAACAATGGATAAAATACGAAGAAATATCAGGATTTTTTATCCTATCTTACTCAATCCTATTTTATTTAGAAATTCGAACGATCAAACGTAGTCTTATAGCTATTTTCCTCTCACACCTCTCTCGCTCGATTGTCACTCACGACTCTCTCAATTACTCTATCGCTTAACTCTCAAATGGTGCCACTTTCTTTCGACTGAGTCACATCCGTCTTGCTCTTGCTTGACATCTCCCTACGGCTGTCTCATCTCGAGTCTTGACTCCCGCCTCGCTCTTTGTTTTGTTTTTTGCATCTCATCGGGATAATATCCAATGGTCTGTTTTTTCCGTACAAAATACAAATTACAGGCTAGCAGGAATGTGAGGCTGTTTCCTTCCTACTTGGTTCAGTTGTGGAGTAGTTTTCGTATCTCAAATACTGTTTGAATGAGAATTGCTTCAAACTCTATTGCAGTGGATGATCGCTATTTATACATGATTTGTTTTGGTTATGATGTTGCACATTACTTTTTGTTTGGCAGAGATGTTATCTAGCTCATTATTGATGGTGGGAATGCCTAAAAAGGGGACCGGTTTTGTTGGAGCACTCAAGACCGGACCGATCGGACAAGTCTAGTCCGATTCCAAGATGAAGTGGTCTGATTCCAAGGTGGAACCGAATCACCCGGGAACCAATCACCCCTAGAGCTCGCCCTAGGTCGGCGAGGCCCAAGGCCGGCGAGCCTTGCCGACCTAGGGCAAGCTCATCCCTTGCCTATGGCCAATCGTCGGAGGAAAAAGAAAAAGAAAGAAAAAAAAAAGTTCAAATTTTTCATTGAATAATTATTTCAAGCGGTACAAATAATTATTTTTAAAAAGAAATTTTTTGAATCATTCATTTTCGGGAAAATTTCAATTAAGGATCCCAAGTGAGGTCTTTTTCTCAAAAAAAGATTCCAAGTGGATATAATGTCAAATAAGGTCCTGAAGTACCTAATCAGTCTTAAATATGGGCTCGAAGTGCCCAATTAGTCTCAAATAAGGGCCTGGGTTTGTCAGTCAGCGAGCACGGTTACTATTCCGGTGACTGGAAAAGGGCATTTTCAACTTTTTCTCTTTTTTTTTCCTTTTTCTGTTTTTTTTCCTTTTCCTTTTATGTTTTTTTTTTCTTCTCTTCCCTCTGTCGGCCATAGCCAGGGTCGGTGGAGATCGTTGACATTGGGCAAGGGTGGCCCTTGCCTGGGCGGGCGAGGGCAAGGGTCGCCCTCACCCGACATCGGCAAGGGCGGCCCTCGACTGGGCTGGGAGGGCGAGGAAGACCCTCGCCAGATCTTGTGAGGGCAACCCTTGCCCTCGCCCGCGGGATGCCGGCGGGGGTCGCCCAATGCCGGCGGGGGTCGCCCAATGCCGGCGAGGTTTGCCCGATGTCGGCGAGGGTCGCCCTCGCCTAATGCTAGCGAGGGCAGCCCTCGACTGGGCTGAGCAGGCAAGGGCAACCCTTGCCAGATCCGGCAAATCCGGTGAGGGCAATCCTCGCCCTCGCTTAACGCTAGTGAGGGGCCGCCTAACGCCGGCTAGGGCGACCTCCGCCTAAGGCCAGCGACCTCCGTCGGGCCCGGCTATGGCCGGCGAAGGGAAGAGTAGAAAAAAAAACAGAAAAGGAAAAGGAAAAAGAAAAAAAAAGACGAAATTGCCCTTTGCCAATCGCCTGAATAGTAACCGTGCTTGCTTGCTAGCGAGCATTTGTGTTAAAATATGTCTCGAGTTTGAACCCGAAACGAAATCTGAATTCGAAACGAAATCTAAATTTTCCGAATTGGTATTTGGCGGACGTCCGAAATTGAGCAAAAGGAAATATTAGAAATCATCTTTTTTATTGTGCGTTGAAGAGTTGGACTGAGTTTGGAAAGTCAATCGTCCACATGTGGCTAATTGCATCAGAGAAATAAAAAGAAAATTAGCAAGATATTCTTTCCTAATTCTAGTGGGAGTCACGATCAACAAAAGGAAAGTCCAAACCATACTTTGTTGACCGAAATATGTAGGTTTCCAATTCTAAGTCGGCCACGTTCTCTTCTTGGGTATATATACATATGCACGTTGTAGTTGATAAAAAGTAGTTGATCGCGATTCTTGAAGTGCCACTGGTGTGCGAGTGCTTGGCGGTGGGCAATCTTCATGATTTTGTTCATGAAATTACACCAAGAATTCAAGTGTTAGTAGCAATTAAATCTTATGATAAGATTTGTATGCAATTCCATTGTGAGATTGATAGATTATTTCGTGAGGAATTGTGGGGCTAAACACTGCGTGAGTTATGAGTGTAATTAGAGCTTGAGATATACTGAGAGTGTTTGAGTGAGTCGAGTGTGATTGTAATCTCCGTTGTACCGCTTGATTTATAGTGGAATTCCGTGCCGCTCTCCTCATGGATGTAGGTCACTACGACTGAACGACGTAAATCTGGTGTTCGATTTATTTTCTTATTCTGTCTATATTATTGTTCGATCGCTTGGCTTCTGCAATAATTGGTATCAGAGCTAGGCTTGCTTAAGTTAAAGCGAATCGATGGCGACAGAAAAAGGAAAAGTGAGAATCGATAGATTTGATTAGGGGTGAGCGCGGTTCCAGGATAGAACCGGGAATTGGAGAAACGGACCCACAGGGTCCGGTTCGGTTCCAGGTTCCATGAAAAGAGGGTTCGGTTCCCTATTTTTAGGAACCGGAACCTGAAAATCGGAACCGGAACCGGGGAACCGGAACCGAAATCAAAACCGATTTACTTTACTCTTTAAAAACCCTAACTTTCGTTAGTTTCTTCCCCATATTTCCCCTTGCTCGGTCCTCCTCCAGTCTGCTATCTCTCGCACTCCCCACACCAACGACTCGACGAGCTTGCCTCTCCTCTCTCCGTTCGGCGTCACCTCGGCTCTTCCTCTGTCTTCATCAACCGCACCCAGCAGAGGAACTTCGCCGCGGCGGCGCCGGCCGCGAGGGCGGGCTACAGTGGCTCATAGCGGCAGATTGGGGGCGGCGGCAACAAGAACAGGGGCAGCAGGAACAGGAATAAGAGGGTGGTCGAGGACGATGACGATTCAGACGTCGAGATGCTGAGCATCTCGAGCGGGGACGAGGATTCTGCTAAGGATCGCGTGGGTTCGAGGGCCATAGGTGGCGCGAGTGGTGGTTCGAGGCCCTGGAGGGACGACGACAAAGCGTGGGATGGCGAAGAACCTGATTGCTGGAGGCGCGTGGACGAAGACGAGGTGAGTTTGAGATGGTAAACCTAAGGAGAAAGGGAGAAGTTTCAGAGCACGACAAGAATGAGGGATGGAGGAGGGTCTTCCATGTCCGCTTCGGTTCCAGGGTATGTCCGAGTCAACGTCTCTCTCTCTTCGCAAAGCCCTTGTTAGTTTTCATCATTGTTACGCACTTGCACAATCTGAACTTCGTGCGCTGCGTTAAGGGGACAAGAAGAAGAGAGATTGATTGTTGAAGCTCGATCGAGGGAGAAAGAGAAATAGAAAGGATCGTCTTTGGGTGTAAAAATATTACCTTTTCTTGTTTTTTCGTTGACCCTTTTTCTTATCGTTGTCGTTGTAATCGCTAGAGAGTAGCGAGAACAAGAAAGATCCAACACATCATCTGCACCGGCAATTTATGCATCAAAGTGGGTCCCTTTATCCTTCTCTTGTTGTTGTTGTTGATTGAATTCCCCGACCCATTTGCGATCGTGATCTTATTTGGATTTCTTTTAGCAATTTCGCATTGCTCGGTTGATGTTGTCTTTGTTTTCTTTTTCGTTTTTGGCTGCCGCTCCCATGAGGTGATGTAGCGATGGCATTTTTTGATTCATTGTTGTTTTGTTTGATGTCATTTTAGTCTATGCCCTCTCGCATATTGTGGGGATTTTCTGTTTTGGTAGGGGGTTGGGGGTTACAAGCATTGTTCTGTTGATGATTTTTCCTTTACTTATTTTTGGCCTCACTTATGGGGCCTTACCTTGCGGCTCATGGATGCAGTTGAAAGTTTTGTTTGAATCACTAGACTGGTGTATTCTTTGCACTCCGCGGTTCAGCCTTTTTTCTGAGAGAAGAGGCTTTTAGATTGCTGACCTTAAGTGCCTCATTGTGCAATTACCGGTTGTCTCGCAAATTTCTTTGATTTGTGGCAATTGACAATGTTCTTCGTCACTTTTGCTGTGTCAAGGTTTCTTGCTTGTGTTGCAAATGACAGGTTCACTTACATGCGAGCTGTAAGTAGCTCTGCTGGGCATGCTATATGATAGGAATGTGTCTTATTTGTCATATTCTCCATTGTTTCCACTGAATTCTAATAAAATTACAGTTTGGAAAGAACGGTCTTAGGTGCTGCCTGCAGTATGAAGGATTGTTGTGTTTATTTTCGTTTTGTTTAATTCAAAACGAAATTAAAAAAGAACCTGTTGGAACCTGGAACCGACCCTGGAACCGACCCTAGAACCTATGACAGGGTAGGTTCCACGTTCTACGTTCCGATGGGTAGGTTCCAGGTTCCAGGCGGAACCTACCCGAAACCTGGAACCGCTCACCCCTAGATTTGATGGGAAGAATTTTGGTTTCTGGAAAATGTAGATTAAGAATCATCTATATCAAATGAAACTGCACTTGCCCTTGTCTAGGGAGAAGCTAGAGACGATGAAACAAGCTGATTGGGGATTGCTGGATAGACGAGATTTGGGTGTTATTCGGCTGACGTTGGCTCGTAACGTCGCATTTAACATTGTGAATGAGAAGACCATTATGGGTTTGATGAAAGCACTGTCGAACATCTACGAAAAACCCTTTGCGATCAACAAAGTATATTTGATGCGACGTCTATTTAACTTGAAGATGAGCGAAGGTGCGTCGGTTGCTCATCATATTAATGAATTCAATGTGATCTTTAGTTAATTTAGTTCAGTTGACATTGATTTTGAAGATGAGGTACATGCTTTGATTGTATTATCCTCACTGGCTGATAGTTGGAATACTACTGTTACTGTTGTTAGTAATTCCTCTGGGTTGACAAGTTTGACATTTGATAGTGTTCGAGATTTAATTATGAGTGAAGATATTCGTAGAAGAGAATATGGCGAACATGTATCTGTTGCTTTAGTAGGTGAAAATAGATGAAGAACTGATACACGTGTTAGCAAAAGTAGTATGAACTCGAATAGACGAAGTCAGTCTAGGACTGGTGGTGTTGTCTGTTAGAGTTGTGGCAAGAGGGGGCATATTAGAAGGGATTGCCTTAAGCTGAAACACGACAAGGATAAGGGAATTTGAATTGATCCTGCGGATGATGTTGCAGCTATAATTGATGGTAATTCGGATAATGCTAATTATGTCTTGTCTGTCACTAATAATTCGTCGTTTGGCGGATGAATTATGGATTCCGATTGTTCTTTTCACGCTACACCAAACAAAAACTGGTTTACTACTTATCAATACATGAATAGTAGTAAAGTGCAGTTGGGGAACAATGCTGAATGCGATATTGTAGGTGTTGGTGGCGTTAGAATCAGAATGCATGATGGTATTGTGTGGACATTGACTGGAGTGATGCATGTTTCAACGTTGAAGAAAAATCTAATTTCCTTGAGTGCCCTGGATTCAGCTGGGTGTCGGTATTCTTCAGAATGTGGACTTCTGAAAGTTCTTCAAGGTGCCATGGTGATAATGAAAGGAATTAAGCATAGTGGCCTGTATGAACTTCAAGGTGAGACAGTGACGAAATTCATTGCGGAAACGTCAGATGCATCTGTTCGAAAGTCTGAATTGTGGCATATGCATTTAAGGCACATTAGCGAGAGAAGCATGAAGGTTCTAAGTGAAAGAAATTTGCTATGTGGTTATGTGTTTAACAAACTGAATATATGCAGGTGCTGTGATTTAAATCAATAGCGAAAAGTGCAGTTTAGTATGGTTGTTAGAGAAATCACGGAAATTGCATAATTGATTCACTTGGATGTTCGCAGGTTGTCACGGTTTCCTTCGAGAAAGAGTGCCATATTTATGTTAACAGTTGTTGATGACTACTCGAGGAAGACGTGGGTGTTTGTGTTAAGGCACAAGTTTGATGCTGTTGTCAGAATCAGGCCGTTAAAAGCTTTGATTGAAAAGAAGACAGGTAAAACAATCAAGCATGTCCGGACTGACAATAGTATAGAATTTTGCTTGAAACTGTTAGACGAATTCTGTATGAAGGAAGGCATAGTGAAACACCGCACTAGTGCCATTAAACCTCAATAGGTTGCGGAGTTGATGAGCAGAACATTACTAGAGACGGCCCATAAAATGCTTTTTAGTGCTGGTATGGCTAGGAGATTCT
The DNA here is from genome assembly GCA_031216185.1 of Syzygium aqueum. Classification (NCBI taxonomy): domain Eukaryota; kingdom Viridiplantae; phylum Streptophyta; class Magnoliopsida; order Myrtales; family Myrtaceae; genus Syzygium; species Syzygium aqueum. Next base: position 31,731,075 of record CM062236.1, read on the forward strand.
TGGCGGATATGCTTAGTACGGCGAACTACCTGAAAAATCGATCCCCATTGACTGCGATTGAATGTCAGACTCCCGAAGGAGTGTGGTCAGGTAACGTTGCTGATTATTCTGCTCTTAGAATGTTTGGTTGTCCATGTTATGTTCGAGTTAATGATTGTAAGCTTGATGGAAGGGCAAGAAAGTGCATATTCCTAGGTTATGTACAAGGTGAGCGGGGCTATAAGTTATGGTGCCCGAAATTAAATTCACCTATTATCAACAGAGAAGTTACATTTGATGAGTCTCCAGTACTTCAAGCTAGGAGTGTTAATAGCAATGTTTTATACGGATCTGAACGGTGTTCAACTTGAGGTGGAGTTGCAACCAGAAACTCCTGAGGTAGCGGGTGCTAGCGAAGTAATCGACACAGATTGTACTTGTAGCAAGGTGGAGCCTATTGAGCCAATAGTTACTGTAATTGCTACTATTAACAAGGTGCGTATTCAATTTCCGAACAGATATGGATGCAATGATGGTTTTGCTTTATCTGCGATTGAGGAGGTTTTGTTGGAAAATCCTTGTGGAGCGGTTAAAGGTGCATGTGGAGTTGGTATTCTGATGAGATCCATGGCTATGGCGAAATTCAAGCGAGGCTTGGACTTGAAAGACATCTATGGCAGTTGAGCCTATCGGGGGCTGTGGGAGAGTAGTAGCGAAATTCAAATTCTATCAAAGCGATTGTGACTTGGCTCAAACGTCGAGCCAAGGTGGAGATCGTTAAAAATATGTCTCGAATTTGAGCCCGAAACGAAATCTGAATATTCCGACTTGGTATTTTGCGGACGTCCGAAATTGAGCAAACGGAAATATTGGAAATCATCTTTTTTACTATGCGTTGAAGAGTTAGACTGAGTTTGAAAAGTCAATCGTCGACACGTAGCTAATTCCATCAGAGAAATAAAAAGGAAATTAGCAAGATATTCTTTCCTAATTCTAGTGGGAGTCACGATCAACAAAAGGAAAGTCCAAACCATACTTTGTTGACCGAAATATGCAGATTTCCAATTTTGAGTCGGCCACGTTCTCTTCTTGGGTATATATACATATGCACACTGTAGTTGATAAAGAGCAGTTGATTGTGATTCTTGAAGTGCCGCTGGTGTGCGAGTGCTTGACGGTGGGCAATCTTCATGATTTTGTTTGTGAAATTACACCAAGAATTCAAGTGCTAGTAGCGATTAAATCTTGTGATAAGATTCGTATACAATTCCTTCATGAGATTGATAAATTATTTCATGAGAAATTGTGGGGCTAAACACTGCGTGAATTATTGGGTGTAATTGGGGCTTGGAAAATACTGAGAGTGTTTGAGTGACTCGAGTGTGGTTGTAATCTCCGTTGTACCGCTTGATCTATAGTGCTGCTCTCTCCGTGGATGTAGGTCACTACGACTAAACCACGTAAATCTGGTGTTCGATTTATTTTCTTATTCTATTTATATTATTGTTCGATCGCTTGGCTTTCGCAACAATTTGACCGGCTGACGAACCCAGACCCTTACTTAAGACTAATTAGGCACTTCGGGTCCTTATTTGAGACTGATTGGGCATTTCAGGCCCTTATTTGACACTGTCTACTTGAGGTCTTTTTTTGACAAAAAGACCCAATTTGGGATCTTTAATTGGAATTTTCCCTTCATTTTTCAAGAAACAAACGGAACCTAAATAAATGAATATAAAATTTATTTTTTTAACTGTCCGAGCCCCGAGGATAAGGCCATAATAATCTGAGGATGGGGCACATCTTTTGATGAGTTCTTCTTGTTTCTTCTTTTTATCAGCACCATATCGGATATAAAGACATTACTGGGAAGCGATAAAGAAGAGGACGCGAAGCCAATATGGTTCATTTGCTATGGCTTCGAGGCTTTTATTGCCAGGTATCCCAGAAGTGAGTTCTTTTTTTTTTTTTTTTGGTAAAGGTAAATGTAAAGTGAGTTCTTTTTTCGTTTCCACAGTATCTGAATAATCCAATCGTATGCCGAGTCCGTATGCAAGAGCCAACTGCAATGAAGTACACTTCAATGTCCCTCCAATTCAAATAGTTTCACTTGTTTTGCTGCTGATGCCACCGGGAGTTCAAGATTTTGCCGGAACAAATGGTGAACCACGCGGATGCAAAAGACGGGGAATCCAATTTCTGAGCCTTGTATATTACCGATAGGGAATCTAAATTCTTGGAAATGGCAGACTCTAATCTTAGCTTAGATATACCTTTTGAACGTTGTCAATGAAGTATCATTGCAAACAGGTTAAAAAATATTGCTGTGAAGTGTAGCTGATCTCCAGCCAACATGCGTATTTCACTGCCGGCAAATGAAATCCGTCTTCCTTTTACTTCGCATGTTTCTTGAGATTCATGGTTTCATCGAATAATAAACCACAACGACGAAGATGGCAACACCCCTTATCCCACTAAGCGTGGTCAGCTAAAATTTGATAATAGAAGTGAAGCATCACGACTAAAACGGAACTCCCAAGGAAGGGTTGTATAGATTAGTCCCCTGCCCTCCTGATCAGATTAAACTTAGCAACATGCTAGTGATGGTTTTCCTCGTAGAGAGCTTCTGTAAGAACATATGCAGCTGATCAACCCAGACTTTTTTCACCCGCGTCAGACAAGATCCAAAAGAACTATGTGGAAGATGCAACAAACGAGAATGGTTGGCACTCAGTCAGCACTTAAAGAATTTCGAAATGACTTTCTTTCATAGAATTCCTATTTTCAACTAGAGTTCTACTGGGCTCAAGGCATCACGCCCGCTAATGCAAAAAGAGACTAGTAAAAGTGTACTCTGGGGGGATTCGGGCTCTTACAAAAAAACTGCAAATGCTTTTTATTTCTTCCAACTGTTGTGATTTACAGAAGAATACGATGCCCACCGTGACTGGTTACACAGTAGACAATGTTGAATCCAATCACGAAACAGTTCTTACTTATCGAAATAAATGAACTTTAGGAAGAATTCCAATTTCTTGTTCACCTTCACTTGCCACTATGTTGTCTCTGCATATGATTCTATCAATGGTTCTCTTGAGCTTTCACTACCAGCGCGTTTATAGTAGCAATACAACACCAATTGGGTGATCCCCAAAATCGTTCCAATACCATTTGGGACCTGAAATGAGGGAGAAAAAGATAAGATGCCAGATGCATTAAACACGTGCAGAATAAATTGCAGTTTGGTTTCTAGAGTTCAAGAAAGAACTTACATAAATGAAGATGTCATCGTTGAAAATCCCATATAGGAAAAATGACGCGCTCATGAGGAACATGGAAAGAGAGAGATAAAACGGCATGAATTCAACACTCTTCGTCCGGATCACCAAATTCTGAATATAGAAAATTTAGATACCCGTCATCTCAACACTTCGTGCCTCAGGTACTTGATGATAAGGAAGGGTGGTGAACTTGTCACCGTTTCTTACAATTATAAGCAATGGGGAAGCAAGCATAGAAATAAGGGAGACACCACTTATAATCCCAACAAGGTCCCTCCGCAGGTCAGGGTCCGGTATATGTAAGCTCCCAATTACTACAGTTGCAAAAGTACCAAGAACCGCCGAGAGCAATCCCAACATCATCACCTGCTTAAAAAGTATTCAAACATAACACGAGTGGCAGCTTAAATCAAAAGTTCTGACCGCTAAAATCTGCTGCCAAAGTGTCTGCATCAGAAAAAGTCAGATGTGAAGGGGGCCAGCAACCTTTTTCTGGTTTTCTGCATATGCTATATAGAGAACTATGTATGCCAACTGAAAAAGTGCACCAGTGGAGTTCACTGTCATGACCATCGTGTTGTGACTCGATATGAGCGGCGTGCCATACCACGTGCAAAGCAAGCAGTTCAAGAGAGTGTATATATAAGGCAACCCAGAGAACTGCTCCGTTGACTGGTTTCTGATGATTCTTCTAAATGTCGGTCTGGTAATTTCATGCAATTCAGTAAGAAATATCGTAATACAATGTAAATTGAAATGAAGCACACGGAATTGCAACTTACATAGGTGATACAAATAGGCCAATGGCGAAGATGTTACCTGCAACAGACAATATCAGGGTCAAACATCAAAATCAAGTCTTTCATCCATGATAGTTAATTTTCAGTGAAGAGATCCCGATGACGAAGGACAAGACCTATGCAAATTTGCCTGTACTAACAGCAATGGCACGCCTGATTCTGCACTTACCTATATCTCACGAGGTCTAGATTGCAAATAGGCCATCAAACCGGGTTTCGGTAAATTTCCACAGAGCTACTACAATCATTCCCAAAACTCCGCTAGCAATAGGACAAACACTTCACTAACTTACGATGAATTATGCCTTAAATTTAAGTCCTCTATATCTCTCAGTCTCAGGGAATCGCAAGGCTCACAGCACATGACATCGAAAGATATTACTGAGGCATAGTCTCCCATTTCAAGTTCAAGTCTGTAGTAGGCAAGCAACACCCTGTTTTGACAAATTTCTCTACAGTGAAACTAATGTTTGCTTCTGGATTGGAACGAAGCAACTCCTGGGCTCAGTTGAGATTCTCGTTCTTTCAAATTCAACTGCGATTTTTCCTTTCCTTTTCTACTTTGAAAAAGCTAAAACTCAAGCGTCTTTGGTGAATCAGCACGCATTTACTTCCAGTCCAATTCACAAAGCACTTTCTAGATTACACATCCCTCAGGGGAATCCTTTCCCATTCTTTTACATGGAAGGCAATGAGTATCTTCTTCTGATTGATTGTGGAACTATTCAGCTGAATGGCATTAGACAGCTTTCAAATGAAACGCGATCAAACTGAAAGCATAATTCCGGAGTGCTACTGTGCTAGAATTCCCAAACCCTCAGTTCAATTTCGTGCTTGCTCAAAAGACCAATTTCCGAGGCCGAAAACCAGCATTGTAAGACCCCTCTTCTGATGAATTCGAAACGTTCTTTGTACGGCAAAGTTCACATACCAAGAAGATACAATCGTTTCTAAAAAATAATGGGGTGGAAAAAAACAGGACTCCTTGAATGGAAAATCTTTCAATTGACCTTGTGAGGTCATTCATTGCCAAGAAACAGAAAGCAAGGACCCAAGGCAACGAGATATTCTGGATGTGTTCTTCTAAAGCATAAAAATGATGATATGGAACAACCCAAAATGAGAGAGACAGAGACACAGAGAGACACAGAGAGAGACAGAGAGAACCTGCTGCTCCAGCTGCATCTGTGCAAATGGTGGCGACTGAAACCGAAAGAGAATACAAATCAATCATCAAGCCCTCAATTCAACTCTCACTCTCAATCACCCACCACATCAGCTCACCACTCCTTTAAAAGGCCACAATTCTCGTCTCCTTCCCTTTTCTTCCTCTGCTCACACATGCCCCTCTCTCTCTCTCACTGAATCCTCCTGTAGCTGTCGGGATTATTTTTCACGTTTTCAGAAAGTGTGAGAAAGCAGCATAAATGCAACAGGAAAAAGGATATTCATTGACCACTCGGCATTACAAAGACGTCCTCAACCCCCAGGAGATTACCCACTTTATATAATATAGGCACATGGCTTAGCGTCAATAGAACTGTTGGGACCCGGTATTCATCATCAGCAATTCAAAATCCCGCAGGCACCATAAGAAGATTCGTTAACATCTCCTGCAAATGAAGGGTCGGCATCGTCTTCCGGACACAGGACAAGGGTGGGTGACAAGTGGACCTGGGTCATAAATCCATTTCTTGCATATATTAGTGAATAAATCATAAATGTGTTAGTTATATTTAGTAAATGGGTCATAAATAGGTAGAAATCTAATATTAGTATTAAATGAGTCATAAATGAGTTTAAAACTGATTTAAACTCAACTCATCCCTCTCGCCCTTATTCAACCTTACACTCACTCACTTCGTACTCTCATCTCAGTTTAGGTATGAATTTTCTTAAATTTAATTAAATATGAAAGTTTTTTCATAATATAGGTCTAATCAGGTATGGATTGAGTATGGGTCGGATTGGGTATGGATCAAGAAAATTGCATTACGCATAAATGGGTCATATATGGGTTAACGGGTCAATTTGGATCGAATTATTTATGATCCGACCCACCCATTTGACAGGTCTAGTGGCACGGCAAGGGGCGGCACAGATTTTTCCGTAATCTTGGCCACTCGCTCATAGACCCCTCGAGTCCTTCGTTTTTCAATCTCAGCGCATCGATGATTCTTTCGGTGAGACTCAGCCCTCGAATCATGGGTTTCGGTCTCTCGGAGTGTATAATTAATGATTGACATGGTAGTACGCAAGGCAATTGTTGAGAATCACGAGTGCCGTCTTAATCCAGATGAGGGGGAAAGTAAAAGAAGAGCTCGTACTTCTCATGTCGTGCCTGGAGAAGAAAAACAAGAACCAAAGAGAGTGAGGGAATAAGTGCTTTAGGTCAACACGCATCTAATTAAGGGCGATCATGTACTCCAGATCGGACTCCAACTTACGCCTTATCGATAATGTTGATTCTAAGAAGCGGCATGATAGTTCAGACTATTGACATTACTGAATAAGCAGATTCTTCTTTACCATTTAACAGGGACATATGTATCTTGAATCGGTTAAGCGCACGACATACTTTATATTCCTTATAATGTACGTCACTTGATTCTAGCTCGCCTTTTCTCTTGCATAATCGAGACGATAGCATTTGCGCAGCCTTAGTCCCAACCAAAACTTGATCGATCGAAGTCGTAATGGAGTTTCACTCGAATGTGCATCGCAATTTAACACAGCCACAACGACTTCCTCCGATGCAAAGACTGTGGTCAAGTCTCATCTCATTCCTTTGAAAAGAAGCTAAAGTTGGGGTTGCTTGCTCCCGTTAATTAAGTGCATTGGTCTGCAATTCACGTTGCCATTAGAAGAAATTAAGACAGTCGAACGTTCGAAGTTTTCTAAACCAAAGAAAGTGTTATATAAAAGGCGCAACAAAACCCCGTGTATCCTTCACCAGAGCAAAATCACTTGCTGCAAGTGCACGCCACTGTTTGAGGCGAAGAGCGACATAAATTGAATGCAAAAGTTGATATCGTGCGGTCGCTTGCACAGCTGCACATGGTCCGTAGGGCCACGACGCCATTTCTTGTGGTCGGAAAATGACACCTTAAGATCCGTACAAGAAAGGCTGAGGTGCAGTAGCTAAAGCGACATTATGTTTGCGCAGAATCTCCCGTACCTCGAGCAAAATCGATGCAAATTTGCGATGCTCGAATCCAATCAAGAATCATCCGATCAATCCCGAACTTATGGCACGGATATCAATTTATTTTTAAACTTTTTAATTTAACTAACTTGGTCCTGAACATTTGCTCGAAACCGTAATGTAATCCTCTCAAACCAATTTATGCCGGAAATCGCTCACGTGACGATGTGCCACGTGGGACGGCCGACGATGATTGAATCAATACATAGGTGATTTCCAACGATAATGGGCCGAAAGAACTATATTTGAATTTTGAGCAACGGCTGGGGTAATTTGAGAAAATTAAAAGTTTATGATTGAATTAGCGTCCATACGGCAAATTCAAGACTAATCAGACAATTTTTTTCCAAATTTAATGATCCATGTTGATGAGCTTTAACTTTTGTTTTATTTTTTTGTAGAAATAAAATTCTATTCATTGCTCAAAGATATACATAAATAGTACATAGACTTCCACAGCAAAGCAAATTAAAGCAGAGCAAAGCCCAAAATACTACAAAACAAAGCCAAATTCAAAAAATAATGAGGACCAACAGAGCTTCAATAGGGTCAAGCACACACTCCTTCCAAGAACGGATGAGTCAAGCAAAACGACAACCGACCACTAAATCTCGTATGACTATTAGTAATGAGTATACGTTGGAAATTCCTTCTCCAGTCGTTAGCAATTGATGATACATGTCTAGGTTCGACTTCCTCCAACAAACACATATTTAACATTTGAGAAAGCAAATCTTCCTAATTTAGCGAGATGTTGGACCTCCTGATTACTATTAAAACTAGAGGCGGATGATCAATACACAGACAGAGCATATGGGTATCAAATTTCCTAAAATATTTTTAAACTTGCATATCTAAATCGAGAGATGATAGGTAGATCGGGAGAGTTCAAACTCTGAGATCTAGAGTTAGATAGGGTGAAGAGAGTTTCCAGATTTAGATTGAAGAGGAGAAAAAATAATAAAAAAAAGAACAAGAAAATTCAAACAAAATCAATAAATGGGAGAGGTGAGGGAGGGTGAGGCTAGCTTAAACTCTCTCTACGGAATGGCTGACAAAGGCACGTCGACAACTTTCCCGTTCACAAAGTCAAGGGCAAATAGAATTTGCCTAAAATTTTGGAGTTCTTTGATTTGAACGTGCGTTCGCTATATCCCCAACAAGAATCTCTCCGCATTTTAAGTGGGATCGGTTGACCACACTTTCCAATTTCTCTTTTTTAATCCTGTGCACCTATAAGTCTTCACGTGCAATGCATTATACATTTGATTTGTACTGTAGATCTTGACCCCATGAAAATATGATAAGACCAAATGACATAAAAACACCAAAATCATAAAATTTACATTCAAATTTCTTATTAAAAGAATAAAGAGAAAAAAATATATATTACAAGTCCCAAAATTTTATGTATGGAATGCTATCGAGTAAATTTCCCTTCCAAATTTCGATCAAAAAGAAAAATTTCCCTTCCAAACGATGCACCCAGCTATTAAAATTTTTTCTGTAACATTGCAATCGAGTTTTTTTTTTCATAATCTGTACATTTTCGTGAAAAAAACATAGTGAAAAACGGGGAAAAAAAAAGCCCAGAAACTCAGAAGACAGGCTTTCTATCTTCTTTATTGAAGGAGCCTAGCGGGAAGAAAGGTAGGTGGTGATGTGAGTGGCTTGGCGCTGCAGAGATATTGAAGAGCGGTTGGTTGTTTGGTGAATGCCAATTTGAGTAGAGTTAGGAGGGACGAATGCGACATGTTTTGCTGCTTCGAGAAAGAGGCTACGAGCGTTTTAGGGAAAATTACCCAAAAAAAAAAGTCATAGACCTATTTTACTCGTGTCAATTCAGACCTAAAATATTTCATTTTGATCAATTTAGTTCTAAACTTTTTGACGATATACTAATATAGTCCATCCGGCTAATTCTAGTCAGAATCGTTGACGTGAACATCGGTCGTCCTAAATGGCACGATCAACACTGATGTGGATAATTTTTTAATTTTTTCGAATTTTTCGTTATTTTTTTCTTTTATTTTTCCTTTTCTTCTTTTTTTTTTCACCGCGACAGCTTGCTAGCCACTACATGAGGGCCATGACGCCCTCGCCCACTGGCAAGGGTCATGGCTTTGCCCAAACCATCACGACTGTGGGCAAGGCCGCCTTGCCTAGTTTTGAGCCTTGCCTCGGCAACCGCGGGCAAGGCCGCCTTCGCTCTTGCCAATGACCAACAAGGGCTTTGTGACCCTAGCCTAGTGGTCGACGAGCTCCACCGACCCTTAATGGCTATGGTGAAAAAAGGAAAAAAAAATAAAAAATATTTAAAAAATTGTCCATGTTAATGCCAGCGGTGCCACATAAAAGAGCCGATATTTATGTCGGCGAATTCTAGTCAAAATTGGCCGAGTAGACTACATTATTGTCAGCAGGTTTAGGATTCAATTAACAAAGGCTAAAAATTTAGGACTGAATTAATATAAATGTGATAAATTTAAGATTTTTTTTTATAATTATCTCTATATTTTATGAACGAACCAACTGTCCTGACCTCTGAATAATCGTTTTATCCACATGATTCATTTGTAGACCTGCCCTCTATTACCATGATCGAATTTTGGACATCTAGACCATTGTCCCTATTGATTTTACGGCCTGGTAGTTTTCCTAACTCTAGAGAAATTTACTATTCACGACACGAAATCACCACTTACACTGCTCGCTACATAGGCCTTCTTAACTAATTTCTCTTCAACTTCGTCACTCAAAGCTCGGATCCGTGCTCGTAGTTGCCTTGCCCTTCGGTCTCGGCTCACCGACCGGCACAGCAAATAGGTGTGCGAGGTGACAGCGTGAGAGAGTGTGAATGAGCAAGGGAGTGGAGGACGAGCAATGGCAATGTTCGTTTGCCCGAACGAGCGGCTGACAGCGGTAGCAAGGGTCATGAAGCGGTGTCTCTGTGCTGCGGTCGGCGATGCTGTCGTTGGTGGTGGCAAGAGGTAGCGAGGTCAAAAGAGTGAATAGTGAAGGACAAGGGGGAAGTCGCTTGTCTGTCGGATCGCATTGCAAAATGGGCATGTGTAGTCCATCAGGACTAGTACAATATGGGTGAATCGCAAGCGGGAATAGTACCCCGCGCCCGATATATTCAACAAAAGAAAGCAAATTGATAGGCACGAGTGATAACTTGTTGGTACGATGGACATCGACTTATCGGATAATAGATGTTTCTTGCTTTTGATATTTACCTTTTCCAGTATAATCTATTAATAAACATTAATTTTGGGAAATTTGAATGGTCTAAATGTGCATTTTTTCCCTTTGCTGTAAATCAATTCACGAAACTTATAGAGTATTTCATATATCGCCAAATAATTGGATCTTCATGCATGGCCCTAAATATTTTTTTTAAATAGATAATGATTTTGTACTTTGGTGTGATTATTGGTGTTGCCTATCAAAGATAGGCCCGCCAAATATTTTTTAGGTTAACGATCTTTGTGAGTGGTGTAGCGATGGAACCTCATGAGCTTTATTATTAGTTTTTTTAGATAAGTATACTAAAAATCACGAAATTTATCCTGAAAATATAATTGAATCCTAAAACTTTTAAATAGCACGATCAAGTCCTAAAATTTATCAAATATACGTATCGAGTACCTTAATCAACTTCATCCAATTTGAGTAAGGCATTAATAGAACCACTGCATCAATCATTTTAGAAAAGATGACATTTCTTTAATGCATTTAAAGACTGACGGCTTTTACGAAATCCTCGATTGAAATGATCCCGTGGATTCCGCCAAGACTCATTTGGGTTGATGGAGCTAGCAAGCGACCCAAGCTCATGAACAAACGAACTCTCGAGTAAAAACCTTGCTTCATGTGAGGGTTCTTGCGAATGCTTAGGGTTGGCAAAATAGGTCAATGATCCATATTTTAACTCACATTGCACGGACTGAGTAGAAAATGGGTTGGCTGAAGCTTTAATACTTGGTTTTAATGGGTTGGTTACAATAGTGCCCGATTGAAAAATGAGCTATAAATGGGTCTCGTTATGACCCAACTTAGACCCGCTCGCATTCGGACTGCTCAACCATCTAAAAATTTCCAATCCGAATGTTCCGTTCCCTTCGCAAAACCTTGCCCTATGTGAGGATTCCTGTGAATGCCATAAAAAATTCATCATTTTCCACACCACCCACCAATGTTTCCTCGGGGATTCATCAGAAGTTGATTTGCACTCTGTTAAAGGAAGAAAATACTTAGCAAATATTTAGGGAATATTTGTTATTCTGTTATCTTTTATATCTTATCTGCTAAGGGAAGAAAATATTTAGGGAATATTTGTTATGATATTATCTTGAGTATCTTATCTCTTAGAGTCCTTTATATACACTGTATTTGCAACACAATGATGTATAGAAAAAAGGAGCAATAAAATTTTCTTCTCTAAAACGTAATTCTTCTTTTCAAGTTGGTATCAGAGCATCTTTGGCGAAAGCCTCACCGATCCATGTCTAAAGAAACATCATCTTCTGCACCGACGTTGTCATCAACAGACTCGAATAACCCCACTCTCATGTCACCACCAAGTATTGGGGAGAAGCTGACCGGGACTAACTTTCCGATCTGGAAAACATAGATCTCATCGTATTTATGTGCTGCCCGCTTGCTATCCATTTTGGACGGCACCGAACCTCAACTGGAGGAGACTGTCAAGGAGATTGCACCAGGAGGAGCTGTTATGCAGATGACCAATCTAGCGTTTGAAAACTTGAAATTTCGAGAGTCCATTGCCTTGGCTTGGATCCTTAATTCGTCGACCGCTCCGATAGTTGCCCAATTGACGAGTCACACATCCATGGCAAGTGTTTGGAAGTATCTTGCGGACTCGTATGATGCTAAATCAACTGCACGTGCGTCTGCTTTACGGCTCCAGCTTCAATCGCTCTCAAAAGGCCACCGATTCGTCACAGAATTCCTACAAGAAGCCACTAGTCTCATGGACCAGTTAGCTACTATTGGTAAGCCTTTATCTATTAATGAATATCATACTCAATTGTTTCGTGGTTTTGGTGTTGAATTTCAGGGTCTCGACACCGCAATTTCCGTTTTTACTCAAACCGGGTCTTTGACAAAGGACCAACTTCATGCCTTAGTTCTTAATCACGAGGAAAGGCTAAAGCTAGCGTCGGTAACAAATAATCAGCCCCCACCGGTGGCTTTTCAGACCAGCCAAGGACCGCCTTCTTCTCGGTAGACCCGTCATAGTTCCAACAACTACCATGCAGATTTTAATCAATCTGGGAATTTTTTTGGAATATCCCATGGCCGTAGCTCACATTATGGAACTGGAAATCATGGGAGACGCCACAACGGAGGAGGCTCATTTTGTCAGCTTTGTGGCAAGCAAGGCCATATGGCCAATACATGTTATCGTTTTGTTGGATTAGTTCAGCCCGCACAAGCCCACTTGACGGGTTCGGACTCACTGCCACAATATTTACCGCCATCAAGTCCACCCTCTGCTCTCACATCTTCGGCGTGGTTTGTTGATTCAAGTGATACACATCACGTTATGGACAATTTTGCAAGACTTACAAGCATCAATCCATATTCAAGTCAAACTCAGCTTGTTGTGGGTGATGGTGTCTCCTTACCGATCACCCACATAGGTACATTCATGTCCTCTTCTCCATCATTTATATACTTTGTCAAATTTTAGTTGTACCTGGAATCACTAAAAACTTACTTTTCGTATCTCGATTTGCACTTGATAACCATTGTGTTTTCCAATTCATTTCTAACTCTTTTATTGCCACGTCTATTAAAAATGGTCAGGAAATCCTCTGCGGAATACTTGACAATGGGCTTTACCGCGTCACCCTTCCGTCCTACCACTCTTCCACACCTTCTGCGTCAATTGCTTCCCTCACTCTATTGCATAACCGCTTTGGACATGCCACCATTGACCGGCTTGTGCATCTTCTCAATTCATCCAACATTAGCTTTAATCGTCCTTTATCTTCAGTTTGTACAGCGTGTGCTGTGAATAAAAATCACCGCCATAGTCATTATCCTTCTTTGTCTAGGTCAAAACATCCTTTGGAATTAATTCATTTTGATATTTGGGGTCCCTCTCCTGTCATTTCATTCAACGGCAATAAACACTATATTTGTTTTATTGACGATTTCTCGGGTTTTACTTGGTTCTATTCATTCTCATCTCGCAATCAATTTTGTTCCATTTTTAAAGCCTTTCACAAACTTGTTGAAAATCAACTTAACTGCAAAATTAAGTCCATACAGAGCGACGGAGCACCTGAACTTGTCACATCTATCGAATTTGTCCAATACATTAGAGAGCATAGCATTCACCAACAGATTTCTTGTCCTTATGCACCGTATCAAAACAAGACTGCGGAACAAAAACATCGACATATAGTCGAAACTGGATTGACTCTTCTTCATCAAGCTTCTGTTCCACCAGTATTTTGGGAGTTTGCCTTTGAAACAGCGGTTTACTTGATTAACCTCACGCCAACACCAGTCATTGATAATATTTCACCTTGGGAGGCTTTTTTTTTTTGGTAAGGTAAGATTTTATATAAACTTTTCATAACGAGATATACAAGGAAACAAGTCGTACACAAAAACCTCGCACTTGAGGCGACACTAAAGGTGTCCCGACAGGTGCAAAAGTGTAACGACATGAAAACAGGTTACAAGCACCAGACAAGCCACAGGAAAGGCTAACCGAAGCGGGGATCAATAAAATACATACAGACGTCCCACATGAAGGGTCAACCAACAAAGGGACCAACCAAATACAAACACAAAAACCAACGGATTAATCAAAAATGGAAGATGAGATGCCCCATTTTTGCTGAAGTCTTCTGTTGTGAACATTATCTGCAACAGGCTTCATTGAAAAGCCTTTGTCCCTTACTAATTTGGTAAGATGATTGCGAAGAGCTAGCATGAAAAGGGAGTGGTCCCTGAATAAAATGTTGTTTCTCACCGACCAAATTAAATGGCACATTGCGCCAAGTGCAAAACGAGCGATTTGATGATGGAAATTCTATCCCCCAATGGTATGAATAGCCCAATGAAGGTTATCTTGCCAAGAGTAATTTCGCCATATAAGATTGCAGTTGTTTGCCCAGAAATCAGCATGGGAACCGGTAACAGCACAACCAAAGAAAAGGTGGTCTATAGAATCAGGTCTACTTCTACAAAAGGCACATGCACCTTCAGGAATTCTGTGGTAGCTAAGCAAAAGAACTTACATAGGTAGTCTGCTCAGAGAAATGAGCCATAAAATGAAGCTGTACTTTGGTGCAATGACTCGGTCCCATATGAAGGAGCTCCATGTAACAATCGTGCCTTTATTTCTTAAAAGTTCCCATGCCGAAGAGATGGAAAATTGGCCAGAGGAGTGGCCATTCCAAGTGAAGCGGTCAGGCCTATCAGCTTCAATAGTCGGTAAGCTGTCCGACCTAGAGTTAAAACAGACCAGAAAATTAGAGTGACGCTAGGCTAAAGACAAAAAATCCTGAACCGAGGCATTTCTCGGGATGCCTGAACAGTAAATATCTCTAGCAGAAAAAAAAATTGTAGAGAGGACCCCTAGGATGCCAGTTATCAAACCAGAATGATGCGGAAGCTCCATCACCTATTCTCCACAGGAAGTTTGATTGGAAATCCGGCCGAAGTTCAAGGATTTTTTTCCAACTCCAAGAACAGAATATGGGTTTAGTAGTTACCCAAAAATTTTTACTCTTTATAAAGTTGGAATTAATCCATTGGCACCATAAAGATTCCTTGTCAGTAAACAAGAGCCATATGTGTTTGAGTATTGCAGCTCTATTGTATTACACAAGCTTTCGAATGCCAAGGCCTCCCTCCTCTTTTGGTAAGCATACTTCATTCCATGGGACTTTTGCACCACCCTTTCCCAAGTCGGGACCTTTCCACAAAAATTGTCTGAGTATTCTTTCAATACTCGAGAGGATTGATTTGGGGAGAATGAAAACACTTGCCCAATATAACTAAGTTGCGTGAAGTACTGAGGTTATGAGCTGTAATCTTCCCGCAAATGAGAGAAAGCGTTGTGACCATGATCTAACTTTGGCCGTGATCAAGTTGACCAGATGGCAACAATCCGCTTTGGATAGTCTAGAAGTTATGACTGGGACGCCTAGATATTTGAAAGGAAGCGTACCTTCACTGAAGCCAAGGAGTTGAAAAATCTAGGTACGCAGTTCTGAAGGGCCACCCGATATAAAAATCTCACTCTTGTTTGAATTAGGCACCAGACCAGACCAGCTGGAAAATAGCCGAACATCATCCTGAAGAAGGTTAATGGATTCCAAGTTTGCTTCCGAAAAAGGAAGGACATCATCGGCAAAAAAGAGGTGGCTAAGTCTGGTGACCTTACAATGCCAGAAAAATTTGAAACCATTCAAATTAGTTTGATGGTGAAGGATACCTGAGAATACTTCCATAGCCAATGTAAAGAGATAAGGAGAAAGAGGATCTCCTTGTCGAATTTCACGGCCACTAGAGAAGAAACCATGTAGTTCACCATTAATAGCCACCGAAAATTTCGGGGAGGTGACGCATTCCATAATAAGCTTGATCATAATAGGCGGAAAACAGAACACTTGCAGAACTGCATATAGGAACTTCCAGTCAAGAGTGTCATAGGCTTTTTGAAAATCAACCTTGATGGCACATTTTGGAAGATAGAGCTCATGTTGGAAGCCTACAAATAATTCCTGAGCCAGGAGAATATTGTCAGTAATCCTCCTATTTTTTACAAAAGCATTCTGGGAGGGACTGATGAGAGTTGGCAGAACATTAGAGATGCGATCAGCCAAAATTCTGGTAATACATTTATAAATGGTGTTGCAACATGCTATAGGCTTGAAGTCATTCATCGATTGGGCATTTAGGACCTTCGGCACAAGAGCAAGAATAGTAGCGTTAATCTCTTTTAACAAGGATCCAGACTGAAAGAAATCAGTGATTGCCGAGATAACATATGCGCCAACAGTATCCCAGTTGGATTTAAAGAAATCAACATTATACCCATCAGGACCAGGAGCCTTGCCTTTGGCCAAGGAAAATATGGCATTACGAATTTCAGTAGCTGTAATCTCTCTAGAAAGAACCTGATTTGATCATCATCCGGCCTATGTTGAAGATAGTTCCGAATGTCATCTATATTAGGCGGATGGATTGAGCTATCAGCCGCAAGTAAGGTTTCAAAGTGGCTAACAATGTGTTGTTGAACCAATTCCGGGTCATTAAGTATATCACCATTAGAGTTAACAAACGAAATGATGCGGTTGTTAAGGTGTCTCTTATTTACAAAATGGTGAAAATACTTGGTGTTGTAATCACCTTCTGTCAGCCATTTTATTCTCGACTTTTGTTTATAAAAGGATTCCTCCTGAAGCCGCAACTCTGAGAAAATTCGGGATTGTTCCCTTTCTAGTTGGGCCTATGCAGTATTGAAAGGATCAGAAGCAAGAGCATTCTGAGTATTAGTAAAGGCTAACCTGGCCTCCGCAGTTCGTTTTGATATATCAACATATGAATCTCTATTTAGAAGCTTGAGACGTCCTTTAAGCATTTTAAACTTCCTGCAAAGTACAAACATAGGGGATCCCATAACATGTAAGTCCCAAACCTAATTGACCGTATCCAAGAAGGAAGGATGAGTCATCCAAAAGTTGAAGAATTTGAAATGTTTCCTTGATGGATGGATGGGGAGAATTCTAATAACCATAGTGAGTGGTCAAATATTCCCGGGGCAAGAAAAGAGGCCTCAGAGAAGGAAAACTGACGGCACCATTGCTCATTGATGAGTACTCTGTCTATTTTCCTTTGCTTGCGAGAAGTACCAACGGAAGTGAACCATGTATATCTGTTCCCTACATACCTTAGATCATCCAGACCAACTTCATCCAGGCAAGAGCCAAATTCATCAAAGGCTGGGATCCATGAGTTTGTGCCACCAATTCGATCATAATGGTGACGAATGGCATTGAAATCACCTGCCACAACCCAAGGAAGATCCGAGAAAAGCAGGCTAGAATGAATAAGATCAGCCCAAAGGGCACAACGGTTCACAAAAGTATGCTCACCATATATAACTGAGACATAGCAGATTTTACCAAGAGCCAGTAATCTTGCACGGGTATGATTGGCTTGGGAAGAAGAGACATAGCATATATATGTTTGGGAAGCATCAGGTGATGACCAACACCAAGTTTCAGCCAAAATCACCGAACATAACACCAAGAATCCGGGAGAGTTCCTTTGGGAGGCTTTATTTCACACTAAACCCGATATTATGCATTTACGTGTTTTTGGTTGTGCAGTATATCCATTTCTTCTCTCTTACTCTCCCCATAAGCTTGCGCCAAGATCCAAGATATGCATCTTTATGGGCTATCCTCCGGGATATAAAGGATATCGCTGCTATTGCCCCAAGGATAAGCGTTTTTATGTTGTTGCGGATGCCATTTTTGATGAGGCCATCTATCCTCTTGCTGCCACGCCAAACTCCTCTCAAAATGTCTCAACACCAACAAGTGTGGAACTATTTTTGCCTACCGATTTGTCCCTATCATCCTCGACACCTGCTGGACCACCCGAATCTCCGAGGGTTTCCCCATCAAATCTAGATGTTCCGCTTGTTGACACCACTGATACTGCAACTGACCCTACTGAGTTACCACAAGAAACTCCTGCCATGGTACCAGCATCATTTTCACATCCTATGACGATCCGCCTTCAAGATGGGACCATAATTCATCGCACTTTTAAAAGAAATCACACCTCGACTCTTGTGGTTCAGTCCAGTATTCCTGAAGAACCCACTTGTTTTTCCAAGGCTGCAAAGGATGAGAAATGGCAGCTCGCAATGCAATCCGAATACAAAGCACTAATGGAGAATGGCACATGGGATCTTGTTTCGCTTCCCACTCATGCTCGACCCATCGGATGCAAATGGGTGTATAAAATTCAAATCCGCTCCAACGGAACTATTGAACGATATAAAGCAAGATTGGTCGCCAAAGGTTTTCATCAACAAGAGGGTATCGATTACACCGAGACGTTTAGTCCAGTGGCCAAGCCTGTTACTATACACACTGTCTTATCTTTGGGATATTCTCAACATTGGTCCATTCGACAATTGGATGTCTCTAATGCATTCCTACACAGATTACTTGAGGAGGAAGTTTATATGACTCAACCACAAGGTTTCATTGATGCGAGTAAGCCCGACTATGTTTGTCGCCTTCGACACTCGTTATATGGTCTTAAACAAGTGCCTCGTGCTTGGTACACCCGCTTGAGTTTCTATTTGTGCGACTTGGGATTTGTCATATCCAAGGCCGACACCACCTTGTTGTCAAACACACGGCTGATTTCACCATTTACTTATTGGTGTACGTTGACGACATTATTTTAACCGATTCCCCGAATGCTCCATTACATGATCTCATGCAATCCCTTCGGTTGGAATTTGCTATCAAGGATTTAGGGGACATTCATTATCTTTTAGGGATTGAAGTGCTTCGTACCAACGATGGGTTACATCTTCACTAGGGTCAATTTGTGAGGAAAATACTAAAAAATGCTAATATGCAATCTGCCAAACCCGCTGCTACTCCTACCAATTCCATGGAATCAGACACGGTTGCTTCTCATAAGCCACTTGCGGATCCATTTCGGTTTTGAAGCATTGTGGGAGCACTTCAATATCTCACTCTTACGCGGCCTGATATTGCATATGCGGTGAACTCGGCTTGTCAACATCTTCATGCCCCCACTATGGCCGATTGGCAGGCCGTGAAACGCCTTCTGCATTACTTGGCCGGTGCGGTCTCACATGGTCTTCTTTTTACTCGAACTGTAGCCACTAAGCTCCATGTATTTTCTGATGCCAGTTGGGCTGGTGACCGGACGGACCGTCGCTCCGTTGGTGGGTTCTATGTCTATCACAGACCCAATCTCATCTCTTGGTCATCTCGCAAGCAACAAACCGTGGCTCGTTCCAGCACCGAAACAGAATACAAATATCTTGCGAATACAACGGCGGAGTTAATGTGGCTTCAATATCTTCTTCGGGATCTTCATGTGCAACCACCCGAGCCACCCACTCTTTGGTGCGATAACTTATCCACCATCTACTTATTTGCAAATCCTATGTTTCATGCTCGAACCAAACACGTGGAAATTGATTATCATTTCACTCAGGAGCGCATTACTCGGAAACAATTGGTAGTCCGCTACATTTCTACCGAAGAACAAAATGCCGATATCTTCACTAAAGGCTTGCCTACCCGCCAGTTTCTTCAATTGCGGTCCAAGCTAATGGTTCACCCTCACCATTAGCTTGCAGGGGGATGTTAAAGGAAGAAAATACTCAGCAAATATTTATGGAATATTTGTTATTCTGTTATCCTTTATATCTTATCTGCTAAGGGACAAAAATATTTAGGGAATATTTGTTATGATATTATCTTAAGTATATTATCTCTTAGAGTCCTTTATATACATTGTATTTGCAACACAATAATGTACAAAAAAAAGGAGCAATAAAATTTTCTTCTCTAAAACGTAATCCTTCTTTTCAAGTACTCTTTTGCGGTCTCTCACCTCATGAATTCATGTCTCTTGAATCGGCTTTATCCATCCAAATCCTGCCCCATTTATCAATCCCAAAAAGCTAATTCATTGGATTTCGCCCAGACTCACTGGATGGATGTGGAGCTAGCAAGCAACCACGAGATTCCTTGCTTGCGTGCATGAGGGGCTCGGTCTGTAGTTCTGTTTTGAGGTAATGACACAAATAATTCATGAACTTAAATTCAATATATAATTTAATGTAATCTCTGAATTTTAACTTAATGTTTAATATGATCCATGAGCTTTAAATTTATTCAAGGTAGTCCCTGGACTTTTGATACACATTCAATTTAGTCCCTAAATTATATAAAAATGTTCAATATAATCTCTAGACTTAAATTAATGGAAGGACTACGTTGAATATTTTCATATAGTTCAGGGATTAAATTGAACATGTACCAAAAGTTCATGGATAACATTAAATAAATTAAAGTTCAGGAACTATATTGAATATTACAATAAAGTTCAAGGACTACATTGAACAAATTAAAAATTTAGGGATCAAATTGCACATTCAACCAAATTTTAGGGATTGTTTGTGTATTTTTCCCTTCCGTTTTTTATTTTTGTACCATGGGTTTGCTTCCAAAAAAATAAATGATTTGAAAAAAAACTCTTAAAAATAGTTACTTGTATCGCTTATAAAAATGAATGAATGAAAAGTATTTTTATCACTTACAAAAATAATTAGACATAAATTATTATCGATAACAAAAATAATTTTTATTGACTAATTATTTCAAGCAATACGAGCGATGATTTTTAGAAAAATGTTTCTCAAATCATTCGTTTTTTGCGAAACAAACATAACCCCAATCTCTACCGCACTCTTTAGCTTTTCTTCTTTTTGAAAAAGATTTTCAACTTTTTATTTTGGAAATGGCTGTAGTGCCAATAACATCAGGGCCTCTCTCTTAATTTCACATGCGTATCTTTCTTTACTAAGATTGGATGGAGCTAATGGGATATTCGATTAAACTAATTTAATAAGTTTTAGATTTTGATTACATTGTTTGAAAATTTAAAAACTCAATTCCACTTTTACAATGAGATGTAAAAGTTCTGGTATATTCATCCTTTTACTCCTTTGTTGGGTGCAAGTAGCAAGGAGCTAGCTAGCGGGCAATATGCTCTTACTTTTAGTGGTCTAAAATTAAATGTTACCCATAAAATGAATTTTCCCCATTTTAAAGAGGAAAGTTGAGATCTAATATTTTGAGAGGATACTGGGTAGCTTAGTGAAGAGAATATCAACAAATTTGGAATGTTTTGCCACTATCATCTTAGAGATTTTTCCTAATTATGATCATGTATTTTCCATATAACTGAAGGGCACGACCACGATTAGTGCCAGCCATCCGAAGAGGAACTGGCACAACAACTAGCCGCCGTAACCCCTCACCTACATCCTGGTTCCAAGACACAAATAAAATCCATAAACGTCAGTTCTTGACTCAAAAAAGTATGAAATTGTCCTTCTTGTAGGATCAATCTCAGGATGAATAGAAATTGTGCCTAAATGTAAGATTTTTAGCTTTGCCAAGTAGGAGTGAGCATGATCCGGGTTGGGCAGATCTAATACTTAACCCTAGAACCAACCCACATAGTGTTGATCCTCAATTTTTGGAACCGAGGACTGACCCTATTGAGCTCGGGATCGAGGATTGAACCGACCCTATGGGTTCGGTCCGGTTCCAAGGTCAACTTGGGACCAATTGATTTTTTTTAGGTTTCATTTTTTTTATTCATTAAAAGGACAAACGGTACATTTTGAAAACATATATCTGTCGACAGTGCAATATTAAGTAACCAAACTATGGACCCCGGTACAAATCAAATAAAAATCTAAGATAACACAACAACAAAAATCTCCACTTAACATTATACGAATACGTGAAATAAAATTAAAAAAATAAAATGGTCAAAATACATAACATAAATAATGAATTATACAATTTCATATCTTGTTCATTCTCAAAAGATTACTTCAATTTCTGAACACTTGAAAACAAAACAAACAACTTTATATCTTGTTTGTGAGATGTCGGCGAGGGCCAAGTGAGGCGACCTGCGTTCGCTGTTCGTGAGATGCCGAGGCAGGCCAAGAGAGGTAAGCTGGCTCATGAGGCAAGTGAGGAAAGGCAATTCTAGAGAACAACCACAAAGAGTGAGGGAAGAAGAGAGGCGACACTCAATAGTAAATAGGATTTCCATTTTTAACGCCAAAAGAAAAGGAGAGGGCCCTTAGGTTCATTCGAAAACAAATAAATAAATATATTTAGGATTAGTCCAGGTTGGACCAATTCGCACAATGCAGGATCCAGAGATCCTAAGATCAAGGACCGACCCAGTTTTCCAGAGAACCAGACCAAGACCGATCGGATTGAGCTAATCCAAGATTGGTCCCGGGTTAATCCTGAATCGTTGCTCACCTCTACTGTGGTATGAAATCAACCCTCTCAATAGCCCATGCTTGGGTTCGATGTTTGAGGCTAGAAATAAAATAGCAAAGGCCGATGTCCTGTGATTGACAGGACACACCATCGTCCTTTCGATTTCGTGTTTATTGAATTGGAAGACAGACAATGCAATTCCGCCACCCCAGTCTCATTCATAGGTAACAGCATAAGGTAGTCACTCCATTTCAAGACGTGAACAGGTGCATGAAAACGGGCCAAGCTGCGTGCGAAACCCAGGTCATGCCAATTTTACCCTTTTCCGTCACGGTAGCTAGCTTTCAAGTCTAGTAGTGAATTTCTGGAAGGAAGGATACGCCTACCTTAAAATCATCTCTTCACCCTCCATTCCACGGATCGAAAGACGAACTCTTCTCCGATCATCAACATCTTCGGGACCATGGAGAGCTGGAATGCAAATAAATGTGACCGGTTCTCGTTATTCTGGACACATTTTTCCATTCGACGAGAGGCCCTTACGAGGCGACCGTGTCATGAATCGAGATCACGGAAACGCTAGTCCTCGAATTACATACCCAATAAGAATGAACAGAGGAATGCAGGAGGCATCGTGGAAAGACCCGCACCAATCTCAATCAATGCCAGAATACGATCGTGTCTATTGATTAACCCCACGGTACCGAAGCATTTTAGCTCCTCATTACTCGGAAACCTTATCGAATATATCATCACATGCCTCCTTTTCTATTATTCCTTTTTAAAATTAGCAATAATTTCCCTTAGCTCTTTCCTTAATTAAGTCCCAAAAAAATCAAAAAAAAAATTTCGGAGGGGTTTTTCACCACGTCCAATCATCTGCTCACGAGCCACGTGGCACGTTGTTATTGCACGGAATGATGACCAAAATTCTTTGACCCAAAAAAAAAAAGGAGACCAAAATTCTGATTTTCTTTCTCCCGACGATATTGAATTTTCTTCCCTCTTCTTTTAATTTTCAACCGACCCGTTTGCGCCGACACATTTTCCGTTGCCGAATATGCCCCCCGTCACTCGGCACCGCCAGAAAACGCGTCAACAGCAGCCAACTGGCCGCCCGCGGTGTTGCCAATCACCCCGCGATTCGCTGGACGCGGAGGGCGATATCGGGATTTCGCGCGATCCAGAGGCTCCCCTTGACGATCTCGCGAAGCAGCAGCGACGGGACGGCGTCGTCCGACATTAAGTAGCGAGAGATCTCCTCGTTCTGGGCGTCGTCGTCGTCTCCGAAACTCCCTCCGTCTTCCGTTCGTTCTTGTCCGAATCCAATTCCAGCCGAATTGCATTCACGAGTGTCTGGAAAAACCGCGGCCGATCGGACCTCGATCTCGACCCGATCCGCGAACTGTGAGTCCGTCCATCCATCCATCATCATCATTATCGTCATCATCATCATCATCGGCATTCGATAGCTTGTCGTCTCAATGCGATCTGTTTCTGGATGTGTCTTTTCCTTTTTCCTTCGTCGATGCGCTCGGAGAAGCTTGTCGTCTCAATGCGATCTGTTTCTGGATGTGTCTTTTCCTTTTTCCTTCGTCGATGCGCTCGGAGAAGCTTGTCGTCTGATGTTAATGATGGCTGCCTTTTTTTCTTTTCTGGGTGGATCTTGTGGCGTGTGAGTTCGTCTCCTTGTTTTTTCTGCTCCCGCTGCTTTCGTTTCCTCGGGTGTGCTCTTCGTTTTTCCGTTGTTCTTTTTTGCTGTTTCTTGGTGTCCTTGTGATCGGAGCGTTTGAATGTTACGGTACATCTGCTCGTTGAATTCGTTGTGCGTGTTACCCTTTTGTGAATGTGGTTTGGCTTGGTGAGGGAGGTTGTACGAGAGTGGAGGTTTTGGTTTCCCGAGGTAATCTGATTCTGATTTGATCTGCTTGATTTGCCGGAGGGGTGGAAAGTGAAAACTGACGCGGCCGTATCATTTTGCCTTGTTTTTTTATCGAGTCCAGTCAGTTGAATTACGCTCGACAGAGCAGATTTTGGGAGCTTTGGTCCTATGAGATTGTGGATCTAGTCGTATCTGGTGCGGCATTTTCTTATCCTTGTTTTGATTGAGATGTGTGTAACCTTTCCTTTTGATCTCAAGTCCTTTTGATCCTTTGCTCATGGATGGAGGATGTCTCGCTTGCGTCGTAGAAGTATGTGATTTCGTTTTATTTTCAATTGACCCGAGGATCTGAATTGCGCCTTGCGATGGTTGATTTGCAGAGGTTGCTAGGAGATGGCTAATTATACCCCGAAGAATATCCTCATTACTGGGGCCGCTGGGTTCATCGCGTCCCATGTCGCTAACCGCCTCATTCGTAATTACCCTGAATACAAGATAGTCGTGCTTGACAAACTCGATTATTGTTCCAATCTGAAAAACCTGATTCCTTCGCAATCGTCCCCCAACTTCAAGTTTGTGAAGGGAGACATCGGAAGTGCTGACCTTGTGAACTACCTTCTCATTACGGAGTCTATTGACACCATAATGCATTTTGCTGCTCAGACCCACGTCGACAATTCCTTTGGCAACAGCTTTGAGTTTACCAAGAATAATATTTACGGCACTCATGTCCTCTTAGAAGCCTGTAAGGTGACAGGGCAGATCAGGAGATTCATCCACGTGAGCACTGATGAAGTTTATGGAGAAACGGATGAGGATGCTGCGGTAGGAAACCATGAGGCATCTCAACTCCTCCCTACAAATCCTTACTCAGCGACAAAGGCTGGAGCGGAGATGCTCGTCATGGCATATGGTAGGTCATACGGGTTACCTGTCATAACGACCCGTGGGAACAATGTTTATGGGCCAAATCAATTTCCTGAAAAGTTGATCCCAAAGTTTATCCTTTTAGCTATGAGAGGGAAGCCTCTCCCCATTCATGGAGATGGATCCAATGTCCGTAGTTACCTCTACTGTGAGGATGTTGCTGAGGCTTTTGAGGTAGTTCTTCACAAGGGTGAGGTTGGTCATGTCTACAACATTGGCACAAAGAAGGAAAGAAGAGTGATTGATGTGGCTAAGGACATATGCAAACTCTTCTCCATGGACTCAGAAACCAGCATTAAGTTCGTAGAGAATAGGCCATTTAATGACCAGAGGTACTTTTTAGATGATCAGAAGCTGAAGAACTTAGGCTGGTCAGAACGGACTACGTGGGAAGAGGGGCTGAAGAAGACTATGGACTGGTACATTAATAATCCTGATTGGTGGGGTGATGTTTCTGGTGCGCTTCTCCCTCATCCAAGGATGCTGATGATGCCCGGCGATATTGAAAGGCATTTTGATGACTCCGAAGGAGGCGATTCTCCATCAAACGTCCCCACGACTCCTAATCAGTCCAAGATGGTTGTTCCACCTTCTAAAAATGCAACTTCATTTAAGAAACCATCCTTGAAGTTCCTGATATATGGTAAGACTGGTTGGATTGGAGGTCTACTTGGGAGGCTATGCGAGAATGAAGGAATCCCATTTGAGTATGGAAAAGGGCGTCTTGAGTATCGGTCACAGCTTGTGGCAGACATACAGAATGTTAAGCCCACCCATGTTTTTAATGCTGCCGGTGTAACCGGTAGGCCAAATGTTGATTGGTGCGAATCCCATAAGACCGAGACGATCCGTGCCAATGTCGCTGGAACCTTGACTCTAGCGGATGTCTGTAGGGAGCATGGGCTTTTGATGATGAATTTTGCTACCGGCTGTATATTTGAGTATGATGCTGCACACCCAGAGGGCTCAGGCATTGGCTATAAGGAGGAAGACAAGCCCAATTTTATTGGCTCCTTCTATTCCAAGACAAAGGCCATGGTAAGTTGACTTCTAATTTCTATGATTTGCCCATGTTGCCTCCATGAATAGTTCTCTTTATAGACGCACTGATCGTTTCTGCTTATGAAAACAGGTTGAAGAGCTTTTGAAGGAATACGACAACGTTTGCACGCTCCGAGTCCGTATGCCAATATCCTCTGACCTCAACAACCCCCGCAATTTCATTACCAAGATTTCTCGCTATAACAAGGTGGTTAACATTCCAAATAGTATGACCATTTTGGATGAGCTGCTTCCCATCTCAATTGAGATGGCAAAGCGGAACTTGAGTGGAATATGGAACTTCACGAATCCTGGGGTCGTGAGCCATAATGAGATTTTGGAGATGTACAGGAAGTATATCGATCCTCAATTCAAGTGGGCGAACTTTACATTGGAAGAGCAAGCAAAAGTGATTGTTGCCCCCAGAAGCAATAACGAGATGGATGCTACTAAGTTGAAGAAAGAGTTTCCAGATTTGCTATCAATCAAGGAGTCGCTGATCAAGTATGTGTTCGAACCGAACAGGAAGAACTAAGCAGAAGAACCGGTTTTCGGCAGTGGTCATCTCATTCAGTACGTGCCCATTGCTTGAGGTTTTGTAGCTGGATTACCAACGCCATTCGTTCCATATTCATCTGATTGTTTCTACAGTTGTTCCCGAGGAACGAGGATAGTTCTACTAGTAATTCGATTTGTAATTTTTGCAAGCTGCTAGTATGTTTTCTCCGGTCCATTCTTTTGGGCGGGCCATTTGATTCATTTTGTCCCTATGTCACCTTGTTCTTGGATGACTTCAAATTAACTTTTCATTATATGAGAACTAATAATTTTTTCTGTCGTGTTATAATTCTATAAGATAGATTCTCTCCGTACACCTGCATGATTCATGGCAAATTAATTTTGAAACCTTTCTTTGGCATCGCGAGCTTGGGATTTAAAATAATGGATCTGTGAGTTTATTAGACAATAGCGTTTGTCAATTGGTGTCCTAGGCGTACTTGATAAGCAATTAATTAGGGAAATTTTACAGCTTTCAATGCGCAATATCTCAAATACTTATTATCTAACGGGTGTATCGAGAGCACTCGTTAAATTTCCTTACAGAATTTGGCATTTTTAGGCAAAGCTTCTTCCACAAAATTTAGGGTGTATTTGACAACAATTTTGTTCCTGAAAATAATTTATATTAAGAAATTATTCTTTTTTATTTCGTGTCCAAGAATAATTTATAAGCATTTGAAAATATTTGGTAACCGTCTAAAATTTCTATTCTTGAAATAGAAAAAGAACAAAAATACTTTTGGTAACTGTACAAAATTTCTTTTCATTAATAATATTTTAATTATTTTAATATTCTTTGTTTTTCTTTTTCTTCCCCTCCCTTGGCCATGACTAGATTGCCGGCGCTAGCAATCAACCACAAGCCCAAGCCGATGAGGGCATTGCAGCCAGTCAAGTGCCGCCCTCATTGAATTTAACAAGGTCCAGCCCTCGCTCCGATGAGGGAGACTAGCGGCCTAGGCAATGGCCGCCCCCTAGCAGTCTAGGCCAGAAAGAAGAAGAAGAAGAAGCAAGTTTTTTTTATTTGTTAATTATGTTCCAAAATTGATTATGAGAAAAAAATTTTGCAAATTTGTTTCCGGAAACAAAAAATTTACTAAACGAATTTCTATTCCAAAACTGATTTTGAGAACAAACAAATAAAAATAATTACTGTTTGACCGGTTGGCAAACGCACCCTTAGGAACCCCATCGTTAAAAGACTGTACTAGATAAATTTCTACACAGCAAAGACTAAGAGTCTCATTCAATGTCCTCAAGAGCGAGGCATATGAACTCTTCCATGTGCCTACCACTTGGAGTTCAGCACCACCGTAGTTGGTAGTTGCCCAGTTGATACATTTTAGGATTTAACTGAACTAAATGGTAGGTGTTAAGGAGTACCGCATACCCGGTCAATTGCCTAGACACTCGATCTTGCAGTACTAGCATTTGTTGGGAACAAAAGGCCGTGTTTATTGCCATTTTCGACAGATCGATTTTCTCAATCGCATATCAATGAGAATTTCCGGTTCGTAACCTTGTAGATAATCTTGATCAAGCCGAAAACTGCCGGCTCAAACAGCAATATTGAGGATCTGGCACTAAACTAAACTTAGGTATGAGACAGCCCACGAACAAGGGGGGTACACGGAGAAATTAGTAATGTAGAGAGAGTGATATTCATAATGGGAAGGCAGAACCTCAGCTTGCAGTGCCACCATATCCCCCTGGAAATCAACTGGTTGTCATCTTTTTCCTATGAAGGGCCGGAAAATGATGTGGATGCCAGTTCCTTGAGAAATGAGACGACGTCGTCAGAGGATCCGAGCTGGTAGCGAGCATTCGTACGGGTCCGCCCTACGGCACATGAGAAATAGTTTTCCCCCTTGAGATCGAGCACGTTCCAAGATATTTTATCCGGAGATGACCTCCTCCCACTGCCACTGGCATGGTTGTTGGTTCTTTTCTCAGGGTTCAGTAAAGGTCGTTGCGTCTTCACTGCAGATGCTTTTGACCCGCTTTTACTAGCTTGAAGCTTCAGTGAAGATCTTTTCTCCCCTGGAGACTTCAGTCCATCAGTAGCCTTGGTTCTGGCAATCCCTAGAGCATCAGAAGGAAGCTCTGGCTCGAAAAATGTGTAGACATCTTCATCCTACAGAAGAAACTCACATTATTTAGTGTCCTAAAGTTTACTTACAACTGCACTTCATCTGCTTATAGCAATTCCTCTATAATATTATCCTTTAGCTTTTGCTTCATGAAAAAGACATCAGTTAGACAGAGATTCACTACAGAAGAGAGGCATGTAAAATAGAAAATATACAAGATACAAATGATATCAAGACAAATATTTGCATTACCTTTCCCAGGAAATGACCTACACAGAGAACATAGTCAATCGGTGATGTCATGGATTTACTATGAACAATCTCCCCCAATATGCGGTCAATTGCTGCACCCTAGAAAAAGATATCGAGTTTTCATGAGGGAAGCGTTAGTTACTGTTTCATAGCAACAGGAGTTACTTGCATAGAATAATGGGCGTGCACTCACTTTCGTTACACCAACTGCTCGCACCTCAACTGACCGGCTTCCTTGGACAACATCGACAGATGCATTAGATATTGGACCTGTCCAAAGATGTTGCAACATATCTCTTGCTTGGAGTCTTCCAAATTCAACATCTACCACCGTAGGAAAGGAATGAAGATATGTCAGATGTGGAAAAGGAGATCCAGAAAGGCAGCTTAATAGTTGTGAAGAGCTTTTAGAACATTTGACTACCTGCATATTTGTAGTTCCAAACAAGCGAGGTTTCTCGGAGTTCAAAATGTGAACGAGGAGTCCTTTCTGTGAAATACTCAAAGACATGCTGAAAGATGCCATCAGGATCTTAAATTTAGAGTCTAAAATATAGAGATGGAAAATAAAGTGGCACAAAAGTAGGCACCTTTACGCTGTCAACCCATTCCATGTTCAAATGCTCTGGCATTGTTGTCATCCAATCTCCCTTTGTAAGACGCAAAAACATCCCGTTCTCAGCTGCCAACCACATGTTATACTCTGCAAAATTCTGTGGAAGAATTCAGCCGGTTAAAAACTGCTAAACATGTAGTCAAAATGGAGGACTGTCATGAATCTAAACTTGAGTACATCATCTAAGACGCTTCTGTCACTCCCACTGAGGACAACCACTGTTGTCCTCAAGTCACTGCAAAGTGCTGTCAAGGGCTCTTTAAGTTCGGGGTGCAATTTGAGGTCCATTTCTTTAATCTGATCACCCCTTCTCCCTGGAGTGTCCACTGGTTCAGTCAATGTTGCGTTAAACCCCTAAATTTTCAACCACAGAAAAATAAGCGGGAATAAGTACATCAATAGCAAGAACATAAGGTGGAAAACATTTAAGTTCATGAACAATCAATGCAACTAGAGCAAGTTCTCATCAAGAAATTCCAAATTATAAAGCTAAGCTTTCACAATCCAAGTACTAATGAGCTATGTACATATCAAACTGCATAGATGCAATTATCCCTTGGCCACAATGCTTTGCCTGTGCTATGGTATGTGAATTGTACCCAAATCATGATCCAGATCAGGCATCACATATTCATGTAACAACTCCTTCCTTAAGAGAAGCTAAAGTTCTAAAACAAGCTGCTCATACTTATTTTGGATGAGGATATAAAGCCACGGCCTTCAAATTGCAGGGTAAAAGGTATCTGTCAAATTTGTAAGACAAGACTCACTCACAAGAGTTCCTTAACTTGCTCTCAAGTATCACTTTCTCCTGGTAATCAGCTCTCTCTCTCTCCCTTGAAGGGAACTAAAGGGACACTACAAAACTTAGAGTGTGTTTGTTTCGGAGATAATTTCATGATAAACGAAAATGCTTTCCAGGAAATCATTTTCCAGGAAAATATAATCTCCTTTTCAGGTTAGGGAATTCATTTTCTTAATTTTAAGCAAGCATATTTTGTATGGCCATAAATGGTTTTCTGTTGACTGGTCATTTGCAACAAACCAAACGCATGAAAATCCAGAAAACTAATTCGAAAGAAATTCTTTTACTCAAACAAATACTCTCTTAATGTTGAAAATTTTCATAGTGGAATAAATGCTCATTGCTAAGAAGAGGTTGCTGTATTAGTAGTACCTCAGGATCACCATTCAAGTCATCTAAACAGCCTCTGCCAGAATGGGGAGCACGAGCACAGTAATGCCTATATATGAAGTAAGAGGTTCTGGCAGCTAAAGTTAAGGGAAAACGGCTGAGTACCAAGAACCAGTTTGACTCGAAAGTCAATATGTAAGAAGGGAGATGGTAATATATGTCAACCTTTAGCCAACATCAGCAGCAGATGACACTCATGCTCTTCGGAGAATGGATCAATCCAAACATGAAAGTAGAGCACCACACTAGGAGTGAAGAAAATATTTGATGACCATTGTAAAAAAATCTAGTTATAGCGTCCATCTCAAAATCCAGGAGCATACCAGAATGAGTAAGCGATTATTGGATTTCAGATATCGATCAATGGCATCTTGTACTGGAAGGAAAGGTGGTGCTTGTCTTGTCCTTAGCTGGGCCTCGACAACAGTATCATTTAGTTCGCTGCAGAGTATATACACACTTGCAATCTATTAAATGCAGCTATGCAAGGATGCACAATGAACATATAGACGACTTCAATTTAACGGCTCTAACTATGAAAACAATTTGCATATGAGGCCTCAAATTTATTGGTCAGTCAAACATAGAGGCGAGAATTGCACACCTTACGAACATTTCGGCCCATTCTTGCGCCGTATGGGTTGTCACATGCATATAATTATGTCGATGACGCTTTTCCCTCTCTTCAGCAGGCATATTTAAAGCTTGGGCTATTGAAGCAGCAACCTCTGTGATGTTCCAAGGGTTCACTAGAATTGCACCAGCACCTAGGGACTGTGCCGCACCAGCAAACTATAAAATAAAGAAAGAAATAGGTAAAGCATATTCTAAGAATCAAAGCAGACAGTTGATAGTTATTCAGGTTGTCAGATTTCCGAAACAAGACCTGGGGTACTCTATCGGAAAACCCCACAAATCAAGTGGTGAGCACTAATCTTTACAAGAGCTTTGCAAACTTGTTAGCTAATTTATTTCCATATCTGGAAGCTTGAACAAATTATTAGCTTTTTGTGGAAGTAATCGTTCAGTTGAACAATACCTTATCGCATTGAAAGCACAAGGGTGCCCAGCAAAAGCAAAAAATAGGACAAACTCAATAAACACAAGTGGATAGTCATGATCATTGTCAATTCTCCAGTATCAACAATCAGAACAGTTCAACAGCTAGAGTATCGCTTCTCTCCATTGTTCATCCCAATAGTTCTCTTCTGTTCAAAAAGCTTCCACTTGAAGTTCATACACTGTGGCTACTCAAAATGAAGTAAATAAGATAGATTAAATTCTTCCAAGGCAAAATTATGACGTGGTTCTTGGATTAAAACCATAAGTAACACTGTTAGAATGACTTCTTAACCATATCTTTATTATTATCTAGTCAGGTGTAGACTTATTTGGCTTAATACATAGCCATAGAAGTATAATTACTGCATAACTTCCAGAGTTTTAGGAAGCAAAGATAGATTTTTTAGACAGGTGGTATCAGCATAAATTCAGTAATGCAAGGGGTCTCATTATCCATGTACCAATCTGTGCGAGAGCACATTCTCAGTACTAAGCAGTTTCAAGGAAATAGGAATTTACCTCACTAAGAATTAAAACCCCTTTCTTTGCACCTTGACATGCAACAAACTCGTAACTAACAAGATTCATGCCATCCCTCAATGAAGTGACAAGTGCAACATCTGAAAAGGCAAAATCGGTTTCAATCCAACAATCTGCTAATAAAGTAATCACTTAGTTATTAAAAGATAGCTTTCAGATATCCAAGACTATTATAATTATGCAGAAACAATACTTTATCATCTCGCCATCAAAGTTTTGTTCTTCCACTGAGATCTAATCACTAATTCAAAACATCCTAGCAAACAGAATACCCATGAACATGCTACTAAGAAGCCTTTTCACTGCATCAGCATAGCATGCCCATGCTGCTCTAAGTGGGGTGGACTACAACAGTGAACCCATGAAGGAGAGAACCATTTGGAAGATAAGGCCAGGTAGCACAATTTATGAAGAAACGCTACATCTGGGAGTAGACGAATGACGGGAGTTCTTAAGATAAAATTATTACCAGTAACTGCATAAAGGGCACATAGCTTATGGAAGTCAAGAGAACGATCCTGCGACAGATAGAAGAGAATGTTACGGGAAAGTTGCATATGCCTACATAAGCCCGAGCATTAACCATTGTGAACATTAACGTAATGGATACTGAAAACCAAAATTAACTGGAATTTGATTCTGATCCAGTTTCTTTATAATATTAGGGTTAAAGAGTCAATACAGATGAGAAGACAATATTTTCCCAGTTGAAATAATTACTTGAGTTGAGGTTCGGCTATTGAACTGGCAATTAATCGCTACAACTTTATTGTTGTCTTCTTTCATGAAAAGAAAAATCTCCTAATGTCAAGTGCAAACCATAAGAATCGTTTGTTCTCGCATTCTGACCATACAAAGGTAATATAAAAAGAACGGGAAGATTCTTGTTAGAAACAACTAGTTTGAAAAAGGCAGCATTATCCATGCGTGCATATCAATCAGAAAAAACTATAAGAAATTCTATAAATGTTTTTGCCAGCAGTGTAAAGAATGACAGTCTTCACTGTCAAAAGAAAAGTACTTCCAAGTACTTTGTGCATTGAATTGATGAATAAAAACTACTATTCATTACGAATATAATGTATATCCAGCCAACACACAATCCACCATTAGCAGCAGCCTTGCAACTAAGTCAAGTCGAAAAAATAAATAGAACATCCTCCAATTTAATTATCATAGAGCCATTGTCAAGCTAGAAGACAAAAAAGACCAGGTGATGTATAGGGACAGCCGTCAATGTTCCAAATCTTCCATTAATGCGTCCAACAATTTCATGCACTTGGCTTGTAAGTTTTTGATCTGCCACAACATACAGCACAAAAAAGTAGTGGTCAGACTCATGAACAATGAACTGCATGGTATTCACAAATTTGCTGAAGGAATGAAACAGAAACTGTATCAAAACTCTCAGAACTCGGCCATATCCAACTTGTCTATAGAATGGCATTTGGTATGGCTTCGCTAAAGTTTTACAAGTTAGCACACCTCACTTCAAGTGCATTAGCAACTTAAAGAACAGCTTTTTTAATTTCCTAGAGAAATAAATAAAAACTGCAGGGGAAAATAGTTTTTAAGCAGAGAACACTGTAACCCAAACCGAGAATTGTATTTAGCAGATCAACCTTCATATTACCAATGAAAGATTTCAAACGTCAAAGCAAGCAAGATCTATGACGGGCAACAGACCATAATGAGTTGGAACCCAAACAGACTGAAAGAAACGTACATTCAGGAACATCTGTTCTTGTTGGTACAGCAATTTGCAGCAAAACAACTTTGTCATGCCAATCTGAGTTTTCTTCAAGAAATTTCTCAAAAGCCAGTATCTTTTGAGGAATCCCCTTGATCATATCCAGTCGGTCGACACCTAACATCACCTGTAAAATTAAACCGTAAAAAAATCAAGTCAGATCCAAAGATGCAGTTTGACCATCTAGAAGCTTCATTATATAATTCAGAGAAAAGATGACGGCAAACAATTTGTCTTCCAAATAGTCAAGGAATGACAAAGAGAAGAAGAGATGCATGACAAGAACATTTGCCTATTGATTATGGAAAGAATATACCTTACGACCAGCAAATCTCTCTTTTAGTTCTTTTATGTGTTCCTTAACCGGTTGGTTGTCAAGTGCTCGGATGAAACGATCAGCATCTATCCCAATAGGAAACTAAAGACATTGAGCAATTAAGAGCAAAATGTAAGTCGACATTCCATGTATTGCGGGTTAAGATTAATGATATAATTTCAAATCAAAGCAATGAAAATGAAGCAGTGGTGATCAACAGACTAAACTTATACATACCGCAGCTACCCTTGTCAGCCTCCCTTGATCTTCAACTCCTTCTGGAGTACCCTCAAGCCCAAGAATACGAGTACAAGCACTCACAAAGTGCCTTGCATAGTCATAGGTGTGGAAACTGGAATGTCATGCCAAGCTAATGTCATTGTAGTCCAACGTTACAAAAGTACAAGCGGTTGAAAAACAATGACTAATAGGAATGAAAACTTAAAGGCAAAAAAGCTTCTGAGGTTCTATATGTCCAAGGTGTCGAGTTGACAGACTAACATTAATAAATACCCCACATAAGTTTTCTAATCCAGGAGACATGTTAGAGCATGGACAAGAAAAACATACACTGTCCATACTATATTTTATTCATAAACCTCCAATTTCAATAAATGTATGAGACTAGAGACTAGAGAATACACATTTTTTCGTTTTTGCAGTTCCAAACTATCTAAAACTTAAAAGTTTATAAATGCAAGTACAGGCAAGAGGATGCATCTAAGATTGCAAAGCTGGAAAGACAAACCTAATGCAACATCCAAATAAATGTTAGTCTTACCCAACCAAATCAGCAGCAAGAACAGAATGCAGAAGCTCGGACCGCGATGGCAGAGTCCTGTGAATTTCAGAGGAAGGAAATGGCGTATGGAGGAACCACCCAACTTTCATTTTGCTGTTATATTCCTTCAGGCATTTCGGCAGAAACATAAGGTGGTAATCATGGCACCAGACTACATCACCATCTTCGTAATGCTTACTTACAACATCAGCAAACATTTGATTTGCTTTCTTGTATGCAGTAAACTGAGACTGAAAACTTCTTGTAGTTGCTAGGCGATCTTCTTGTGGAAGTCCAATATAATGAAAAAGAGGCCATAATATATTGTTGCAATAGCCATTGTAGTATTGATGAACAATCTCCTCATCAAGGAACACGGGGATACACTTCTGCGAACAAGGAAAGGAGCAGATTGTAAAGTTGACATCTATATCACAAATAGACATATTGACCAATTGATCTTGGTTAAATATATTAAAAGAGTGCAAAGCGTGATATAGCACAGAAAAAATGGGGAATCTGATGCAATAATGTTACTTTTTGAGCCAAAGCATCGGTAAGAGCCCTCTGTCCAATCTCATCAGGCACATTAACACCAGCCCATCCTATCCATCTTGCCTCGAACCCATTCACACCTTCAACAAAGTCAAATGCATCAAGATCCACCTCCTTAAATGAGGTTATCAGAATTTTTGGAGGAGAAAAGCAGTGATAGAAATATAATAAGCTAGGCACCCAGGGGAGTGAGCCCTACTAATTATCTAATGGCTGCAACAGAAAGTTGGAATTTTCAGGAAAAGGAGTGACCACATGATACTTACCCAGAAGAGCAGTAACTAGTCCCCCACCACTCATCTCGAGAGACCATGAGTCTTCACCTCTTCTGACCGCAGAGACAGGCAGTCTGTTAGCCACCACCAAGAGTCTTTGTCTGAAAGGCCTCCCGTCTTGCCTTTCACAGCCTTCAGTGAGTGCCCTTGCAGCAACAGCCCCTTCCAAAAACTGTTCAACATAAGAAATCCCCGAATTTTCTCCTTCTCTAAAGCGCAGTTCATGTTCTAGCTCAGCCTCTCTACTGATGTCAGCTGTCTCATTCGTATGGCATGCCCTTTTTCTCAGCCAACTTTCTCTTAATTGCCGTTCTACACGACTAGGAGGATGGACAGGGTTACTGTTGTACTTGTTTCCAGGCATACGCTCACAATTTAATTCAATCTTCGTTAACAGCTTTGCTCAGAAAACTTGGGTATCCTACATTTTTCAAAGAAGAATCAATAAAAGCCTGGACGAATTTCAGGGAGTCGGATTATAGCCAGTAGTATGTCAAGCAGAACGTATCTACTAGTACAGTTGAAGATGATAAGCACTTCTAGAAAACAAAAGAAAATTATATATACATGTCTAAATACACGCAAAAGAAAGTGGGCAAGAAAAAAGAGATAATAGAGAGAATGGGATCCACAGAATTGCATTTGTGCATAATATGGGGTCTACCATATTCCTGTTAATTAAGCACGAAAAGTAGCATTCACGTCCAGAAGACAGAAGGAACATCAGCTGCCGGGCAAGTCCATCGTATTTCTATTGTGTGAGAGAGAGAGAGAGAGAGATGTTCAAGAAACTTGGCTCTTCCTTCTCGAAAACTAACAGGCACGTTACTGTAAAATGAAAAAACAAACACATTGCATGAACGAAGACGCCATCGGTGCGAGTTGGCCGAACCATAAGCCCGAACAATCACAAAACTTAGCGAAAGTTCATCGCTACCCAGAAACTCAGTCGGTACAATCAATCGTCAGAAAAAGATGAGCATCAAAACCCACCTGAGAAATCAGCCAATAACACCACACCTCCCGAAGAAAAAGATCCTTCTTTTATTTGGTCGAGCTCTATGCCATCCGATTCCTTGTGTGATGGCTTTCAACTAGAAGAAACAAAGCCAATGGGTTGGGGAGAGGGAGAGAAAGAGAGAGGAAATTTCGGATGGCGAGCGGACTGTCATGATAGAGCAACAGGAGAGGAGCAATATAAATTCTCGTGTAAGCTTTTATAGTGTGCACCGAGCTTTACAGCCATGCAGGCACCACCGATAGATTATGACTTTCATGTTGAGCAAGTGGTAATTACTTTCGCCCAACCCCAAGGAAACGATAAATAATTATAAGAAAAAAAAGGAAATTGAAGGCAACGAAAACCTAGTTTGCAGACCAAAGCTTCTGGCCATTATATCGTCCCCGTGCCATTAGCAACTAATTTTCACATGTTGAAGTGACAAATTTTCAAGAGATTTTTTAAGCAATCGAGTACGCATGGGCCGCGGTGGAATATTACCCTGTGGGTACACCACGGGCGTCATCGTGGGGTGAGCTCGCGAGTCGCAACCAACTGGCAAAACTGGGCACTCATGTATCTTTCCATGAGCTTTACCTGCTGCAGCTACTCAGCAGTCAATGGAAGGTTGCATTTTCTCCCTAATTTGCTGTCGTGACAGCTGTACTCCTATTTGGCATCAGGTTAATCTCCCCTGTTACAGTGGTCAGGTTCTGGAAAGCTAGCTCAATCCAACGTTATGACCCAGAATTGGAAGCTATGAATCTATTTACCTGGCCAATCGTACAAGGTAAAGAATCTGAAAACCAATTAGGAACGCTTACAAACAGTGCAAAGCGGGCAGATCGACCTCAATTATTGCATTATGTTGTCCACAGGTATCAAATGGTAGTCCAAATGTACTAAGGTTGGATGTCTAAAGCATTCCCAGTAATGATCAGACTTTTCTACATAACAGATGGAAGACCTCCAAACTTAGCAAAAAGGGTCAATTCTGGAATTTAAATGGTGTCAAGATCATAAATAAAAGGAGCAAACGAAGACACTTTTGTCGATCAATTGTACAGTGACCTCATTTCCACGGATCTTTTTTTCGAAGTTTTGAGAATGCACCAAACCGATGAAGCCCTGTCAATCTTCAAACTTCATCTCTGTGCCTAGACACGGTCCTGGTGTCCTATTCTTAAAGACAAATATCCACGGATGCCACGCGAGGTCTTCCTATAATCCAAGATGTACTTTTCATCACGTAAGTGAACAAGGTTAAAGTAATATCAGTGGAACTTTGAATGGACCAACAGTACCGTGCAATTATTTTCTGTTAAATCATCACTTCAACAAAATAGATAGCGATATCGAATGCTTAGATCGCTCTCTGGCACAATCTGTGAACATAATATAGATAATGACAGAAATTAAACAGGTCACTTTCTGTATCCATCTTAGTGACCAATGTGATTGCAAACGATAAGAGAACTAAACAAAAAGTGAACGATCAATATGAAAACCGAAATTCCTCAAATTCAGTGTCCTGTCTATCTATAGTCACTCAGCAGGAATTAAGACCAATGATTACTTCCTACAATAGACCCTCAAAAGAGGAAACATTGGTCGCATATGAGAACAAAGAACCAGCATTTTTCTCGTATCTTAGTGGGTGAGCTAACGCGCAAGTGTTCATTTCCATTCAAACACTCGAAGCTCATTTCAGGGCCCCAAAATTCCCTATAGAGAAAACCAAGACGATTTATAACTTCCCCCTAACTTCAGGGGTTATGCTGAAGTAATTTACATGCCTTTTTTTTTCTAGTGCAAAGCAGTGACAGATCTACAGATATAAATTAGACCAGATAGTTTACAAAAGCTACTAGTGTACTTTTTCTCGAGGGACGCAATTAGTATGCTAACAAAATGAATATACTCTTCAAGGTGAATAAGTGAAAACCAACCATTGTATCTATCCCTTCTACATGCTCTTGCAGTGAACTACGCCAATCCTCATGGTAAACAAAATGCTGTGCACATGTTGCTGGTGAAATTTTTCACTGTCCAGCTACAAAACCCTTCTTTGATAAGAACTCAGATGCCTTTGCTTTTTGCTAAGTAAACATATTTTCGTTTGAGCAAGTTTCACTGATATGAAGTGCTCCAGAAAGAAAAAAACGAAAACAAGAAGAGACATGAGAATGGATGCCATCATTCAATGGCTTTGGGCGCAAGAATATACAAAAACCTCATTTAAACTAAAAATTTAAGCGCAAACCTCCATTCTCTTTTTTCTGCTTCCCTTTGGGCTTAGGTCGTGTTTACTCTCTGTAAAGGAGTCTCTATTCATTCATATCATTCCCTCGCTGACCTAGGAAGGGGCCAAATTGCATTTGGGAGAGCCGCTCGAAATATCTTTGAATATCTTTTTCGGGTGAGAGAGAGAAATGGGGGCCTCTGTGGTCATGAGTAGAGAAACGAAAGGGGTAGACTTCAAAAGAAGATCACGACGCATGTGACCAAATAAGGAGGAATAAAGCCAAAAGAGACACAACCACACCCAGAAATCGACGGAAGGGACTGGCTTGTAGCGTCCGTGTTTTTTTTCTCTGTCAGAACAAGTCAAGTGGAGCGAAGCATCATTGCTCCGTCCGTAGATACGTAATTCTGAAGTTGAACTTAAGGCTAGCGGAGTCACTGAAGGCTGGCCTATGCCCAGAAAAGTGGGAGGACTGTGCCAAAACTTGATGTTGCGCACGGAAAGACATCGTGACCCCCGAACCAAACAAAGCCAGCCACTCCGATATTAATCATCATTGACAATTTCGACATCCCCACCCCAGATATTCCCGAGGATAGCGAATGATCACCGGCCCTACCACGCCTCAGCGGGCGCAGGCTGTGAAATCTTTTAGCACCAAGAGTCCCTTGGGAACTTGCTCGATATCGGGGTGGGTCGCGGGTCGTGTCCGACACACAATCCTGCAAGAGGATTTTGCACTCACCCAACGACAGACAAAGAGTTCCTTCTCGGGGTCACGTGATGCACTCCGTGCTTTGGGATGCAGCCATGAATGGCTTCCCGAACATCGTACGAACAAGGGAAAAAGCCCCTCGCCCGGGGATGTTGCCATCTCGAAGCCTCGATGCCCATGTGCGCAAACAGGGCACGGCATGGCCGGTCTCCCCCATTTCTCGCGCTTGATTTGAGGCGTCACGTTCGGTGGCGTGAGCGGAACATCTGCCATCTAGCACTACTTGTCGCTCACTCCATGTCCTCGGCTTATGGCAAGACGCGACCTAATCTTGGTTCGATTACAATAATCCTAAAGGCCACACCGCCAGACCGCAGTACGCACCACGCGCGTACTTGCATTGAAAACTTCGCTCCATGCGAGATTAGCATATTCATCTAACTTGCTGGATTTACGAGCCAATGGAATGGTCAGAGCGATGGAGTCATCGAGCTCGGGAAGAGCTCCCGATCGCGACCGAAGCATGGCATCGAAGAACCGGAGAGGAAAAGAAAAGCAGCGTACCTCGAAGCTAGAGCACAGTCGCCGTCCCGCAGATTCCGCCGTATCAAAATCTTCAGAACAGCACCGCTCGCTCGAGCTGCTGGAGGACGACGACGGAAAACGAGGCCGCGCGCCGAAACACGATGCAGGGAGAGCGGAGGAGCATCAGCGAACGGCTAGTGCATTACGGAATCGGAATTTCAGGAACGTCGATGGAAACTTCGCGAAGAAGCGATCGATCCGGCGCAGGCCGACGAACGGAGACGGAGGACTCGCCCGCGATAGCGCCGATGGCGTTGCTCGGAGCCGGAGGGGGGCTCGATCTCGACCGATCGGCTCGTGGTCATGCGCGGACGCCAGCCCGCATTGCGAAGGGGGGGGAGAGAGAGGATCGCCGAGCCGCGAGGCCGCCGAACGCTGCGTTTGTCCGGCGCCGGCACGGAGCGAGAGAGTGACGG